>CM076570.1:1315711075-1316125022 GCA_034641835.2 Pinus albicaulis
AAATTTATTATATTAATTTGAAAAATATATATTATATATTAATAAGAATAATAATATATACATACTATAAATTATGATTAACTATATACATACTATAAATTAACTTGAAATATATATAATATATATTAATATAAAAAAATATTAATAATATATAATAATTTAATATATCATACATGGCTATACTATTAAAAAAACAAAAGAACTAATAATATATTAATAATATATATTATATCATAGTTGATTATATTATTATTAATATATATTAATAATATTATAATATTACTAATAATCATTATTAATAAATATTTGAATATTTATTTATAATGATTATTAGTAATATTATAATATTATTAATATTACTAAATAGATATTATAGTATTATTAATAATATATATTAATAATATTATAATATTACAAATAATCATTATTAATAAATATTTGTATATTTATTTATAATGAATATTAGTAATATTATAATATTATTGATATATACAAAAATATTTTATATATATATTTAATATTATAATAAGTATTAATAATATATATTAAAAATATTTATTAATATATTAATAATATTAACTATATACATACTATAAATTAACTTGAAATATATATAATATATATTAATAATATTTATAAATTAAAAAAAAAAAAAAAATTAATATTTTTATATTTATTTATATATTAATATCATAGATGGTTCTATTATTAATAAACCAAAGAACTAATAATATATTAATATTATTATAATAATATTATAATATTACTAATAATCATTATTAATAAATATTTGAATATTTATTTATAATATATATTAATATATTAATAATATTAAACTCAAGAGAATAATAAACCATATGAAACAATATTTAAAAACAAAAAAACCTAAGAGATTAATAAACCCAAGGGATAAATATTATAAACATAAGGGATCAATATTAAAAACACGAGATTAATAAACCGTAAGAATTGATATTTTAAACTAAAAAACCTAATAAATTAATAATCCATAAGAATGAATATTTTAAACATAAGATATTAATAAACGAATGAGATTATTAACATTATAAACCAAAAGAACTAATAAACCCAGGGGTTTAATATTATAAACCAAAGGAATTGGTGAACCCAAGGTAAAACCATTACCGAACAAATTATAAACCAAAGGAATTGGTGAACCCAAGGGAATTCATTTAAACATTGAGATAATTGTTGTCATTATTCATATTATAAACCAAAAGAACTAATAAACCCAAGGGTTTAATATTATAAACCAAAAAAATTGGTGAACCCAAGGGAAAACCATTACCCAACAAATTATAAACCAAAGGAATTGGTGAACCCAAGGAAATTGATTTAAACATGGATGACATTGATCGATTATTTATATTATAAACCAAAAGAACTAATAAACACAAGGGTTTAATATTATAAACCAAAGGAGTTGGTGAAACCAAGGGAATTGATTTAAATTGGTGAACCCAAGGGAATTGATTTAAACATTAAGACAATTGTTGTCAGAATGCGACGTTCGACCAACTATGACCATGGCTGGCCATGGGTGATTTTCATATTGAGACAATGTTTGTCAGAATGTGACATTTGATCATGGATGACATTGATCGATTATTTATACTATAAACCAAAAGAACTAATACACCCAAGGGTTTAATATTATAAACCAAAGGAATTGGTGAATCCAAGGTAAAACCATTACCGCACAAATTATAAACCAAAGGAATTGGTGAACCCAAGGGAATTCATTTAAACATTGAGACAATTGTTGTCATTATTCATATTATAAACCAAAAGAGCTAATAAACCCAAGGGTTTAATATTATAAACCAAAAAAATTGGTGAACTGAAGGGAAAACCATTACCCAACAAATTATAAACCAAAAGAATTGGTGAACCCAAGGGAATTGATTTAAACATGGATGACATTGATCGATTATTTATATTATAAATCAAAAGAACTAATAAACCCAAGGGTTTAATATTATAAACCAAAGGAATTGGTGAACCCAAGGGAAAACCATTACCGAACAAATTATAAACCAAAGGAATTGGTGAACCCAAGGGAATTCATTTAAACATTGAGACAATTTTTGTCATTATTCATATTATAAACCAAAAGAACTAATAAACCCAAGGGTTTAATATTATAAACCAAAAGAATTGGTGAACCCAAGGGAAAACCATTACCCAACAAATTATAAACCAAAGGAATTGGTGAACCCAAGGGAATTGATTTAAACATGGATGACATTGATTGATTATTTATATTATAAACCAAAAGAACTAATAAACACAAGGGTTTAATATTATAAACCAAAGGAATTGGTGAACCCAAGGGAAAACCATTACCCAACAAATTATAAACCAAAGGAATTGGTGAACCCAAGGGAATTGATTTAAACATTGAGACAATTGTTGTCACAATGCGACGTTCGACCAAATATGAACACGGTTGGCCATGGGTGATTTTCATATTGAGACAATGTTTGTCAGAATGTGACATTTGATCATGGATAACATTGATCGATTATTTATATTATAAACCAAAAGAACTAATAAACCCAAGGGTTTAATATTATAAACCAAAGGAATTGGTGAACCCAAGGGAAAACCATTACCTAACAAATTATAAAGCAAATGAATTGGTGAACCCAAGGGAATTCATTTAAACATTGAGACAATTGTTGTCATTATTCATATTATAAACCAAAAGAACTAATAAACCCAAGGGTTTAATATTATACATCAAAAGAATTGGTGAACCCAAGGGAAAACCATTACCCAACAAATTATAAACCAAAGGAATTGGTGAACCCAAGGGAATTGATTTAAACATGGATGACTGTGATCGATTATTATGACAAAAGAGAACTAATAAACACAAGGGTTTAATACTTATATAAACGAAGGTTGATGAACCCAAAGGAAAACCATTGCACCAACAAATTATAAAAAAAAGGAATTGGCTGAACCAACACAGACATTTAAACGTGGAATTAATGTCACAGTAAAGCGTTAAACCAACTAAACATGGTTGGCCATGATGAATTTTCATATTGAGACAATGTTTGTCGAATGAAATTTGGTCTTCGATGACATTGATGATTATTTATATTATAAACCAAAAGAAGTAATAAACCCAAGGGTTTAATATTATAAACCAAAGGAATTGATGAACCCAAGGGAAAACCATTACCGAACAAATTATAAACCAAAGGAATTGGTGAACCCAAGGGAATTCATTTAAACATTGAGACAATTGTTGTCATTATTCATATTATAAATCAAAAGAACTAATAAACCCAAGGGTTTAATATTATGAACCAAAAGAATTGGTGAACCCAAGGGAAAACCATTACCCAACAAATTATAAACCAAAGGAATTGGTGAACCCAAGGGAATTGATTTAAACATGGATGACATTGATCAGTTATTTATATTATAAACCAAAAGAACTAATAAACACAAGGGTTTAATGTTATAAACCAAAGGAATTGGTGAACCCAAGGGAAAACCATTACCCGATAAATTATAAACCAAAGGAATTGGTGAACCCAAGGGAATTGATTTAAACATTGAGACAATTGTTGTCACAATGCGACGTTCGACTAACTATGACCATGGTTGGCCATGGGTGATTTTCATATTGAGACAATATTTGTCAGAATGTGACATTTGATCATGGATGACATTGATCGATTATTCATATTATAAACCAAAGGAATTGGTGAACCCAAGGGAATTGATTTAAACATTGAGGAAATTGTTGTCACAATGTGACGTTTGACCAACTATGACCATCGTTGGCCATGGGTGATTTTCATATTGAAACAATATTTGTCAGAATGTGACATGTGATCGTGGATGACATTGATCGATTATTCATATTATAAACCAAAGGAACTAATAAACCCAAGGGTTTAATATTATAAACCAAAGGAATTGGTGAACCCAAGGGAAATCCATTACCCAACGAATTAAAAACCAAATGAATTGGTGAACCCAAGGGAATTTATTTAAACATTGAGACAATTGTTGTCATAATGCGACGTTGGACTAAATATGACCATGGTTGGCCATGGGTGATTTTCATATTGAGACAATATTTGTCAGAATGTGACATTTGATCATGGATGACATTGATCGATTATTTATATTATAAACCAAACGAACTAATAAACCCAAGGGTTTAATATTATAAACCAAAGGAATTGGTGAACCCAAGGGAATTGATTTAAATTATTTGTTTTGTTTAGGGAATGAAACATTTTAGAATAATATATATATATATATATATATATATATATATATATATTAAAAATGAGAAATATAAGTTTTTTTTCTCTTCTTCCATAAAAATATGTTATTGATGGTTGGGGGTGAGAATGAAATATCTTAACCACGAGTCCTTCATAGTGAGTTTTAATTTCAAGAACAAAGTGAATAAGCGCAATAATAATGGATTGTTCATGTTTTATAATGTTTTTAATTAATTTTGACCAAATATGTATAGTTGTTTAATTATAGCTCACATTAGTTTTTAGTTAGATATTATTTTATTTGACATGCCAACTAAGATTGAGAAAAAAAGGAATTAGATATCTCTATCATATAGAGTTTTATAATGCATCTATTGGTCCAATAATGTTTTTAATTAAAATTAACCAAACATATGTAATTTTTTTTGTTCTCATTATGGTTGACATTATTTCTTAATTTAATGACCATTTTATTTTTACTTTAGGAAAGATGTGGCAAAGCTAGAGTAAACATAAAAATAATTATACATCTCATACACTTTTAGATAATAAAAATTGTATTACTTATACTACCAAATTTATATTTTTAAACCTTTTTAATATTTTATTTTCCTAAATTAATATTTAAAACACATGATATAAAAAATTTAATTTTTTTAAGTAAACTTCAAGTTTTATTTTTATTATTAATTTCATTTTCTTTTATTTTGATTATAAAAAAATTAATAATGATAATTAATAATAATGATTAGTGTTTATTAAAATTTATCTTGAAATTAAAAAAAAAAAAATAGAATTTGTTCAAATTTTATATGTAAAAAAAAAACACTCCAAAATTACTATATAAAAACATTAATAATAAAATTAATATTTCCTAAATAAAATATAATATAAAAATTTATTTATTAAATTTATATTTATAATTTATTTGAATGATTCTTAAATGTAAAACTATATTTTATGGTTTTCAAATCATGTGGTATGTTCGGGTTATTGTGTTTTGCTCCAATCTATATTTTTTTAAATACATGTGTTTTGTTCCAATCATGTGGTATGTTGGGGTTATTGTGTTTTGTTCCAATCTATATTTTTTTATTGTGTTTTATAATGTTTTTAATTAATTTTGACCAAATATGTATAGTTGTTTAATTATAGCTCACATTAGTTTTTAGTTAGAGATTATTTTATTTAACATGCCAACTAAAATTGAGAACAAAAGGAATTAGAAATCTCTATCATATAGGGTTTTCTAATGCATCTATTGGTCCAATAATGTTTTTAATTAAAATTAACCAAACATATGTATTTGTTTTTTTCTCATTATAGTTGACATTATTTATTAATTTAATGAACATTTTATTTTTACTTTAGGAAAGATGTGTCATACACTTTTAATAAAAGGATAATAAAAATTGTATTACTTATACTACGAAATTTATATTTTTAAACCTTTTTAATATTTTATTTTCCTAAATTAATATTTAAAACATATGATATAAAAAATTTAATTTTATAAGCAAGTATTTATTTATCAATTATATTAATAGATATGATTATGTTAAATAATCACAAATATGTGTTGTAAATTCACCGATCATAATTGACCATGTTAAAAAAGTTGAACAAAGTCTATCTTAATTAACTAAATTAGACTACATTAGCCCCTAAATTAGACTAAATTAGCCCCTAAATTTTCCAAATACACAAACTTGATTACAACCACTACCCCCTTAGACTTGACTTTAAGCCTCATTGACCTGCGGAGGAAACACGACACTTCTATTTAACTAGATAGAAACTGCAAATTCTATTTCTTGTGCACTTAGATAAATATAATGTAAGAAATGAATATAGTTTTAAATACACCATAAATGCTTTAACATCATATTTATTTGTGGTAACCATTGATGTAGATTCATCTTAAACTCAAATATATCCAACACTGAGAGGAATAACATTTCTTAATGTGTAAATTTCTTTATCATTAAATGTCATATCATGTATTAATTCCATCATATCAAATAATTAAAAAGAAAAATACACCTTAAGAAATTTGATCCTTGTGCTTAATATATCGAGGGTTAAGATTAATTTACATTGATTTATTTTTTTAGATGTTGTCATGCATAGTACATAGTTATTTTTTTATTTAATTTTAATTTTTTCTTTATTTTCTTTTGTCGAACAACACAAAAAAATACACCTTAAGAAATTTGATCCCTTTTACTACTTAATAAAGCTAGACTTGAAATGAGTTTACTTTGGTTTTATATTTTAGATGTTCTCATGTACATATGTACACATCACTTTGTCTTTTTAATCGTCACATATATTAGGTTGTAAAGAAACTTTTTACCCTAATACTTAAATCTCTATATACAAGAGATTCTTTATTCCACAAACATAATAAATTTTTTATAGAATACATTACATAATGTGTTTACAAGTTTTAGTGAAATAAAATAAGGAATTGTATTTATAATTAGTTACTGTATGAAATAGCAATGATAAGATAAAGATTTTAAAAATAATTTAATTTCCTAAGGAAGATCATCTTGATTAGTTGAGATAAGATAACAATACATGCGGGTGTGTTTAACATGGGTATCCTAAGAGGAAGGTAATCTCAGAGTAATGTATGACTGTACTTACCAACTAAATATTAACAATTTTTTAATCTTTTAAGGGTGTAGTCTCAATCGTATTTAAATCTCTAGAGATGTCATCCATAAAATCTGTAGCATAGGAAGATAAAAAGATACGAGTAATATGAAAGCATATTTCATCACCAAATCTAACTCTGAAAATTTAGTATTTTAAAATGGATTTGCAATAGTCGCACCCAGGTGTTTTTAAAATGGGTTAATAGGGCAGTACTCGGAATAACTGGAGACGGAAATTAAATTGACACTTGAAAAATGGAGGAAACCCTCCCGCTATTAACCTGCCTCGGAAAAGTAGCACTCCGTGAAGATGGTGGAAAAGCAGAACATGCTTCCAATCGCTCATCCGTCAAAATCTGTTGGCATTCCACGCTGCAAAATGCTTTGTCACCTCTGCAATAATCAGCAAGCAGAGAATGAGGGTAGCTCTGGAGAAAAGGGAAATACAATCAATTCAATGAGAGTCTCAAAGATTTAAAGCAATGGTATGATTAATATAACAGACCTGTACATGTAGATGTCCTTCCCATGGTTACGACAAGCTAACGTCGGGTTTTGAGATATCTCCAATTAGCGATTTTTGAATATTTCCCGTCGCCCAAAACCAGTTAAACCAGTTTGATTCAGCATAAACCAATGGAAGATAAGTCTAATTAAAAAATACCAGTTTAAACTATCAAAAAATTCGCCACAAAATTTCGCAGGATTCTCACCAGAAATCCATCGAAAACAACAAAAAAGTTACACTTCCAGACAACTCCCTCCCTTGTATTCGAACTCTATTGGTGGACAAACATGATTCTAAATTTCTGTCCAGGCAAGAGAATATATGCGCTAACTCACAACGCGGATCGTGCGACCCGGAGCGAGCAGATTACCAGTGTCCTAGGTCGGATAATGCTCTATGGTTGCTCGCGGTTCCGCTGTCTGGTCTATTTATATGTTCTCTTCTATTTTTTCACTTACAAAGCTTGGTAGTGTGTTTCGAGATTAATTGAATCTAATAGTATCTGAAGCTGCAATTATGGCAGTTACAAAGGTAGTTGCTCAGGATGGTAGCGCCCAGTACAAGGATGTCCAAACTGCCATCGACGCTGTCCCTGTTGGCACCAAGGAGCGAGTAGTAATCGAGGTTAAGCCTGGAGTTTACAGGCAGCCCCTCTATATTCCCAAAACAAAGAATCTCGTCACACTCCGAGGATCCTCTGCAGAAGAAACTGTGTTAACTTGGGATAACACAACCAATAAGCCCATTAAACATCATCAGGTATTGAAATTTCTCTTGGTAATGTTCGTCTTTTTCGTTTATGGACAAATGACTTTGATTCTTAATGATTCTCAGGATCAGAGCGTGATTGGCACTGGAACGTTTGTCTGCGGCACAGTCATTGTAGAAGGATCGGATTTCATTGCTGACGGGATTACATTTGAAAACTCAGCGCCTGGGGCAAGATTTGTCTATTAATTTTCAACTTTGTTAGAAAACGAGATTAGGTAGTTGTTTTTAGCAGAGGAGTTTTTGTGCCAACGCCTTGGGCTTCCTTGGAACATTTGCAGGGATCGGGGCAAGCTGTTGCTATCAGAGTAACAGGAGACAGATGTGCCTTCTACACTTGCAGATTTCTCGGTTGGCAGGTATCGTTCTGCCTGCTTCTCTTTCTTATTGCTAAAACACGGATAGGATTTATTCCCAACTGATTTATGATCTAAAGGGCACATTGTTAAAATTGTAATAATATTTATCCAATACCCATTTATGAGCCAAGCCTAATTACACAATTTTGTAGAGACCAAAAAAAACACACCTCAGTAAACCACAAAAACATAAACAGAACACCGTTCAACTCTTTCAGTATTTTTGGAACATGACGCTCATGCAATAACAATATGACTGCAAGTGATTGTTTGATCATGAATAGGACACTGCGTATCTACACCATGGAAAGCACTACCTGAGAGATTGCTATATCGAAGGCAGCGTCGACTTCATCTTTGGAGATGCAACGGCATTGTTAGAACACTGCCACATTCACTGGAAGTCTCCAGGGTTCGTCACCGCACAGGGCCGCAGATCTCAGGATGACTGGGCTCACTGTCAATTCATCGTCTCCCAATCTGGGAAAATGGAGACCCACTAATGCATGTCTAGATTATATCCGCCTTCAACAACAAACCACTCACCTGCCCGCGCTCGCCCACGTTCCATAACACCTACACGTGGCCCATAACACTAAACGTTAATTTTCCATTCCATCCACGTTCCTTGTTCTCTGCGTTGCATGATACAACGGTGTAGATGTCAGAGTTTAGATGGCATGATCTTGGACAGTGGAAGAGTTACAAAGGTAACCACCTCCCTCCCCTCGTACGCCAACTCTTCTCATTCACATAATGAGCAACGTGCGGCCCATCAACGTGGTGGTTATGGGATGGAAGGATTGTTTAATTTGATAGGTGGCAGTGAGCAAATGGCACAGTAACTTTTTAATCTAGATTTGTAAAAAATTAATTTAAGTACGGTTTAAACACCTGATTTAGATATGCAAGGAAGTTAGTGGGGTAGATTTCATCCATCGATTTAGTGGCGACGACCAGAATATACTGGCATCTTCCAATCCTGACCATCAGATCAAAAAAATTAATTAACCTAATCACAAAACATGCTCCTTCCGACAGGGGGTTACAAAAAATTAATTAACCTAATCACAAAACATGCTCCTTCCGACAGGGGGTTACGCCTATCGGCGTAAAAATGAGATCATACTCGGAGTGCCCAGGGACTCAGTACTTCGAATAATTATTTTCAGTGCAATAAATAAAATAAAATCACCACACATTCATTCTAATTCATTTTCTACTAAATTTTAAAGGGATCAAAGTCACACGAGTTTTAAACCTTTTTGCAAAATTTTATCAATTTTGCACAACGTTCTAACTACAAAGGTTCCTTAGAAAGAGAGTACACAAGTTCCTTTCAACTATGTAGTCCAAGATAGACAGGTTTTGCCGTGTCTAATTAAGTAGTCGTTGCTATATAAAATTGCTAAAACAGGTTGAGAATATATTTATATGTTTATTGTAAGTTGATTTAATAAATAAGAATATACGTTTTTTCTATAAAATTATAAATTAGAATATATATTTTTTATATGTTATTATTTAAATCTGTACAAATTATAATTTTTATTAATTATAAATCAGGTAATCATCATAAATTATAAATTATAAATTAGGTAGTCATCATAAATAGCATTGTTATATAAATATTCTAAAATAGGTATGCTTATTTCCCTAATTATTGATACTTAAATTAAAAGTTTGAAGTCTTATTTCAAAATTAAAAAATCTATATTAAAGTCATTTTGTTATTTTGAAATTTAAAATAAGTACATTATCTAAGGAAATAAAACTTACACATTTCAAGATGAAAAAAAAAAGAAAAAAAAAGATATTATATCAATATAATTTGTTAGTATGAAAAATATTCAATTAAAAAGAAAAGTAAGTTTAGTTTTAAATACATAGTTGAACTCTTCAACAACAAAAAGAAACATTCTTTGTATTTAAAATGCTGAGCCATAGGCTACCAACATTCTTTCCAATGTAAAGTTTCTTTTTTTCTTTTCTTTTTTAATTGCATTTTTCTATTTTCAAGGTTTTCTTAATTGTTTTTAGCAGTGTGAAACCTTTGCTAGCATTCTTGGGTTTTTGGTACCTATGAGGTGTCCATGAGTTGGTTTGTGTGGGGTGTAGTTTCCATCAAATATTATTGGGAGGGGTTGAGGGTGAGAGTCAATTGAGGATATAAAAACTATCCCAAAGGTGATCCCAAATCAATTGTGCCTAAGCCTCAAATAATCCACATCTAACACAATCATCATGACAACATAACATATAGGAAGAGTAATTTTAACATCATCATTAATTTTTATTCATTCCCATTTCTTGCCACTTAATGATTTTTATCCTTTCATAAAACATATTAATAGAAAGTCCTTTTAATCTATATTTTAGTATGTGATGTGTCTCTTCAATCTAAACTTTCCTTCGAGAACATGGAATCACATGTGGCTCTTCATGAAGTTTTGGATCAATCAGTTATTTTGTCAAGGCCAACATATTTCTTAATAGTTTTGGTAGAGAGAATAACACTCGCATGTTCAAATTCCTGTGCATTTTTGGAAATCTTATCAGGAATTCCTTGAATGTAAGGAAGAATAATTTTATGGTCATCATTATTTGCACTTCATTATATTTTCTTACCACATAGTTATTTCAAAATTATCTCATCAAAATTATATTTAACGTATCCATTTCTTATAAGTAATTTACTAGGACAGTCTATTTCTTACTCCAAGTGGTCCATATTAAAAATCCATATGGCTCATTTTTCTAATGTTCTAATACCATATTTTGAACCAAGTAGTGGTGCCACATAAGCAAATATATATCACTATGTATTTTAGTTATGTATACACGGTGGGTTAGGAGTCCATCTTGATTCTTTATCATAAGCACATCTAAGAAAGGAAAGCTCTTCTTCTCTTCCTTTTTCACTATAAACTTAATGTGTGGAGATTGGCTATTAAGATGATTCATGAATTTTTCCAATCTCCATTTGGTTATATCTAACATATATTAGCCACTACTTAGGATTTTGAGTGAAATATTTTGTTTTATTTTTCTCATAGTAATCCATAAAGTGGTTAATGAAAATAAATGAAAGAGGAGAACTTATTGCAACACCTTTTGTTTACTTGTAGATTTCCCTATAGAAACTGAAATATGCTGAGTTGAGGAAAAGTTCAAGTAAAGTTGTAATTTCTTTGTTAGAGACACTTCTTATGACCTCTATGAGTTTGTTGAAGGGAATATTTGTAAAGAGAGAGGCTACATCAAAACTAAATAATAAATCAACTTTCCTAGTCTTCTAATATTTCATCATGTTCATAGGATTAATTGGGTCTCTTATGAATGATCAGGTGTCACTTGCAAGAGATCTAAGTTTTAGAGAAAAAAGAAAAGTTTCAACATATATGTCTTCATTTTGAAAGACAAGAATATACTTATTAAACTTTATATAGATGTATCTAATTTGTATTTGTTTACAATGACAATGTTTCTCATGTTAAATAGCATGGGATTTTAGTGTAGATAATAGGAGAGAAGACATGGTTCCCATACACACTAAAACTATGATCTACATATTAATACATCATGTTTTTCCTTAAGATAGATGCAGCGTATTAGAAAACTAAAAAAATAATTGAGAGCGTATATATCATACATGCACCAAAATTGAAGTCAATAAGTTGTAGTGAGTCTCTCATATTCAACCAGATCTAACAAACTCCTACAAATTAGAAATAAACTTGACATGTAAAGACAATATCTGCCTTACAATGACCATCATAATAATAATCACAAGATCGCATGTAATACAAGTAGTAGTTACTCATTCTAACACCCCCCCTTAATTACTACTTGTCTTATTTTTTGTTAGGTTGGGTCCTCCATTAGGATGAATCCCTTTATAACCAACATGGTCTGCTCATAAACATCTGGAAAACACATGGTCTACTCATAGAGCATATAGCCAATGCCTGGACCACTCTTAGAGAATCTAGCCAACACGTGGTACATTCCTTTAATTGTTTAACAACCCCATCATAGAGGATTTATGCATTATACCAAATAAATAATCCAAATCATCAAGGAAACATTGAAAAGGGGTATGCATCCTTATCTAGGCATTGCAATGATATATCATTTACCTATTACATACATAATTACGTGTGCATAAAATTATCACACTCCATTTGTAATGCCCCATTTTGACTTAAGCAATGAAATCACATTGTCACCTAATTGTATTTATTTTCTGATTATTTATCCAACACTATTCAAACATTGGTACTTCAATTCTTGGATATGTGGAACTTCAATATATTTTTTTCCTTGTAAATAATTAGATAAATAAGAGAATATGAAAATGAATCAACCCTTGGAAGATGAAACCAAGAGTCACCTCATTGTATAAATGTGCTTCCTAATTAATAAAATGGAATAAATCTCATTGTATAAATATGCTTCCTAATTAATAAAATGGAATACAAATCAAGATTTATATTTAATAGTTTACATCTTAGTGAAATTTTAGTAAGATTAATATTCGCTCATTATTGAATCATTCAAAAACTTGTTTATACTCATCTTTTATAGAATACATGATTGAATTGCTTATTGACACATTTTTCTATTAGTTTGATTATTGGAAAAAATATTTTTTTGTCTTTTTTTAAAAGTGGTGTTGTGAACACATTTGTTCACTTGATTGTCTTTAAAATTTACATGGATGATTTTTGGACCTATGAAAGGGCAAATGCTTCTTCTGCATTTTTTCTTACCACATTGAACTAGTAGACATTTTCAAGATTTTGGATGTGTTGGACTTACTATTAATTCTCTTCTTATTAGGTTATTTGTTCATCGGTTTATAGTTCACATTAATGAACACCTATAGGTTATTTGGCTTGTTTGTTGTAGAATCAACAAGGCATCTAAGGGGATCAAATTTCTAAAGATACAAATCTCTTTTTGAGTGCAAAACTTGAATATATATATATATATATATAATCATACACATATTTTATAATTTTTAAATTTAATTTTTTAATGTGATATGTATAGTATTGATGATATATAGATAGATAGATAAGTTAGAACAAAAATTTCATATATATATATATATATATATATATATATATATATATATAAGTTTATTAATGAAATGTATTGATTCGTCATATGTTTATTAATTATATGTTCGTGGTTACAAATATGATTCATTATTGTTTAAAGTTATTTTAATGTAATATGTATACTAGGATTTTTTATTGGAAAAAAATGATTTGTAATTTTATAAATAAAAACAAAATTACAATTTTTATTTGTATTACTTATTATTTTTTTTAATTGAGCTGCCATTATTATTATTAACTTTATGTTTCATATTAGAGACATTACAACATCTCTTCTATTCCATTGACAATTAAGTGTTTACATTCATTTACTGACACTACAATATCTCCCCATGCTGGACTATAGATTGCCTCTCACCATAATGCTTTTTTTAGATTTAGTGTTCAACATTGACTTTTAGTGATTTTTTTGGTAAAATATTTATTAAGACTCGTGAGGTTTTCGACTGGAGGTATTAGATTGATGATTTGAATATGTTACTAGTATTTACACTAAATTTTGTTTCCTTGTATTGGATTATGATTCATGGTAAAATTGACTCCTAATCCTTAATACAAACCCACTTAATTTTTTCTTGGGATATACTCATTGTGATAAGTAACATATATTTAGTTATGTGCACTATTTAAGGTGGTTATATGAGGAATGAACTATCTATATTATCTATTACGTGAATAAATATTGATTTTCCTTTGGGCATTTTCCATCATTTCTTCATCTCATTTCGTATTATTTATCTCATTCACTAACCTAGATCATTCATAGTCATACTTACTATATAATCTCCATCTTCCCTCTCACAAGCATCTATTTATGATCTTCAGAGTACTTTCATGTTTCCAACACCATGTATACCATTCTCTTGGAGTATTTAGAGATACAATAATCATTTATATCATCATTTTCTTCCTTTCATTTGGAAACACAAGTGATCCTTTTAGAATTTATTCCAAGGTTTAGAGATATGCAATTACACTCTCAAATAATATCTATAAACCCATAGGGAGAGACTGATTCTTGGGGTGCACATGAATTTTTGTTGTAGTTGTTATGGTTAAAGTTTCCTATAAAATTATCCTATGTGATCAGGTGCTTGGTGTAAAAGCTCAAAAATTAAAGTGGTCAAAATCGAACGGAAATTGAAATACAATAGAGACATCGTCGCCAAGAATCCAGCGCAATTCATTTTGTCGAAAACGGAGTCTAGATGAAGAAGATAGAGCTTGTTTTTCGTTTTCCTAAACAACTAAAAAATTTGCAAAACAGTAGAGGTTGGTGACATGTCAGCCTAGTCAGCAAGTTTAAATATATTATGGGAATATTATTCAGTTTTCTCAATAACACTGTGACATGTGTCACTGAAAGATTCACCAGATAATTTGGAAGGTGATTTTTTTTTTATGTGTTGCTCCTAAGGTCGAATTTGATTTATATGGTTGGAGAGTCCAAACAGAGGCTGACATGTGGTGCAACCAGGGGCCACCACATGCCCCCTTTGGTGTACCAAGGTATGGGTCGAATTTTTACATTATGGTATGAATTTATATCCCTCTAGTGGACCAAGGTATGGGTCGAATTTTTTATGTTATGGTCCGAATTTATATCATATATTCTAAAGTCTGAAATATATATTTATCAAAGTCAAATGATGGTTCGATTCATATCAAAGGTGGAAATATCTATATATAATGGCATATTCATGTTATATGGTCAAAATTTTGAAATAGTTCAAAGGTCTGATTTAAATGATAATGGGCGGCAAAAATATATGTACAGGTTGGGCGGAGGTTAGGGCTCGACCCAACGACCTCCCCCATATAACACACCTCCCATACCAACATAACACGAGCTCGGTTATTAATATACCATGCTCAGCGATTATATTTAATGTCATTTGATATGAGCGGCGGGGGTTTGGAGGGGGCCAGCCATGCGGGCCAGCCCCCTCCCCACATGACCATTTGCTACAACTAGGAGCAGAGTCAATACATAATGTGCGAGGATTAAGGTTTGTAATGCGGTTTTAATACCCCTAATCCGTGATTACTATACTAATCGCATATGCTAATGCAAGATTAGTGTTAAATGTGATTAATTTTTCTAATTCACACTTATCCATAAGTAATTCCACTTAGCATTTAATTAACTACAATTTAAGTTGGCGGCATATTCGGTGGTCCCCCCAATTTCAGTGCTGCGCCAAATTTGGTGTTCTTAACTAGAGTCATATCTAGTTTTAGTGGAGAATTCCTAGGCCAAATTGTTTTGGCCATATCTTTTGCAAAATTCGACCAAATTAGGAGCAAGAAGAGTCATTTATGAATGATTTGGATATTCTAGACATATTGAAGTAGGTTTCATGAGCAATAGGTGAATGTAAACAAATTTTTTTGCACTTTTGAGCTAATACAGAGGCCTAAGCCATGGAAGCTGGACCAAGGAGATGTATCCCAGGAGGGGTGAACTCCTTAATCAAAACATTGTGTTAATGGATCATTGTGATGGTTTGTTGAACTTGTTATTGTTGTTATTCAATATTTGTTTTTAATGATTTTATGCTCATGAATTCAACATAATCTCCATAAATTTACCTATTTTAACACTCACAAACACCAAGGAAACCGATGCACATAAAACAAGTGATCAACAAATTGATTAAAAATCTCAAGATTAAATTAACACAACAAAAATAACATTCAAATTCAGATCAAGTTGACCTCTGTGCCAGATGCTTCAGAGAAACAGTCAAGCGGATATTTGAGGGATCAGGCTTCCTGGACCGAGGGGTGACCCATTATCATGTTGTCATCCACAAATTGTTGATGGGAAATGGGGGGAGATTGTGGAGGGGTATGCCTTGAAGGGTACTCGAGTGGACATAGATGTTTAGCAGGCTGTTAGGTCCATATATTACTAGTATAGTCCCTTATTGTTGTTAGTGTAACCCCCTTATTGTTATTATTGTACCCTTGTAACCCCCATTTTATTATTATTGTGCCCTTAAATTATTGTTGTTAGGTCGGCTAGGATTACATTGTGGCCCACTAGGATTACATTATGGCCCCATGGACTCCTATATATAGAAAGGAGGTTTTGTAAATTGTATCATCCAAGAATTGTTCATTTATGTAACGTATTGGAGGTTGCCCCCTCGAAGTGGCTTATCTATAAGGCGTTGATATCTCTTTTCTTCTATTTTTGGAGCTGGTTATACAACATTTGGTATCAGAGCTTTGGATTCTAAGGTTTCGCTGCTCCAAATAGGTCATTGTGGAATTTTCGCTATAAATTGTTTTCTACGAAGTTTCAAAAGCTGAAATTTATAGGGTGTGATGCCGAAATCCCAAGGAAGATTTTCTAAAAATTTCAGAGCTTGGTTCACAATATTTTCGGAGATATCATCTGTGGAAGTTAGGTCTTTTTTAGAGCTCCTAAACAGGTCATCGTGGAATTTGCGCTATAAATTTTTTTGTATGAAGGTTCAGAATCTGAAATTCATACAATGTGAATCAGAAATCCTGGGGAAACTCGTAAAAAATTTTCAGATCTTTTTTCACAATATGTTTGGAGATATGATCCGTGGAAGGTAGTGCTTTTTCAGGCTCTTGAATTTAATCTCAAAGAGGTGATCGTGGGAAAATTTTAATAAATCTCTCTCTGGGCATCGGATTGGAGTGCCGTAAAATGCGGTCGCAAGTGCATGGAATTTAGTTTCTTGGCTATCAATTTCAGAGACAAAGGACGCAACAGTGACACGTGGAAATTCATACAAGTTCGCCCATCGAACTGCCACCTCATAATTAGGTCATTGTGGGAGATTGCACACAACTTTGTCTTGGAGAATCCAAATCAGGTCAGACCTATGGCAGTCAAAATATAATTCATAGGGCTACATTGATACTAAAATTCAAATATTGAAGTGCTACAATCACAAAGATATTCCAATTTCAATATCGAGCTCCTCAAAAGCAAGAAAAAGGTGTGTATTTGTTTTTTAAAATTGCATAACGTTTGTTTGAAGAATCAAATAGAATTGGATTCCAAGGGCATATTGTAGAATATATATCGCATTGCCTGCTAAAATATGCCCTGCAGTAATAATTGTATTCCTAATAAGCCTTCATGCCTCACTATGACTCATGAAGATGAAGAATTGCAACATGATCTATCAAAATTACAAGAGCAAGTGCACAAATTTCACTCGCAAAGAGCAACAAAAAATGAAATGGAAGTTTTGAAGAAAGGCGTGGAAGCTAAGATGGATGGCATGGAAGCTAAGATGGATGACATGAAATAAGACATGGAAAACATGAAGAATGATCTAAAAATAGACATCGAAGGTTTGACAAAGTTGATACAAGAAATGTTTCCTAATGGTGAAAAGATAGTAGAAGAACCTCATGATGAGAACAAAATCAATGTTAATCATGATTTCATAAACTCTAATGTTGGCAGGAAGAACCACCATATTCCAAAAATGGATATGAGGAAGTTTGATGGAAAGGATCCTGTAACATGGATACTACAGATGGAGCAATATTTTGATCTCCATAACGTGAAAAACATACAAAAGGTACGCATTGCAACTTCACATTTAGAACAAAATACATTTGTATGGTATCGATGGCTTTGCTCCCGTAAAAAAATTGTCACTTGGTCAATTTTTACGGAGGAAATGATAGCACATTATGAGGATACAAAGAGAAACACCTTCTTTAGCCAATTGATCAATCTCAAACAAAAGGGTTTAGTGGGGCAGCACATTGAGGACTTCCAAAAATTGAATATAAGGGTAACTGATATTCTAGAGGAACACAAGATCGATCTCTTCATAGGCACTTTAAAGGATAACATCCAACATGAAGTTTGTGTTTTGGAACCGGATTCATTGGAGAAGCAATTCAGGTTGGCAAGAAAAGTTGAATGTAAAATAATGGCGACAAGCAAGCCTACCACTCAATTCTATAAAGAAGGAAGTGTTGCTACGCCTAGATTTCCACAACCTACAAGGTTGACACCACAACAATTGGAAGAAAAAAGAGCAAAAGGGCTTTGCTACAGTTGTGATAGCAAGTACACTAAAGGTCATAAGTGTGCTGAGAAGAAATTATTTTACATAGATTGTGAAGAGGAAGAAGAAAATGAACAAGAAGAGGATATACACCAGGAACCAGCCCTAGAAGAGGAAGAAATGAATCCGACCACATCGTGTAATGCACTGGCAGGAATTACCACTCCTCAAACTCTCAAGATAGAAGGACCAATCAAGAAGAAAAAGGTAATAGTGTTGATTGATTCAGGTAGCACCCATAATTTTATTCATTGTAAGGTAGCCAAGGAATTAAATTGTTTCCTATACCCAGCACCAGAATGTCAAGTGATGGCTGCAAATGGAGGAACTATAAATTGCTCTGGAAAATGCCATAATATAAAGCTAACCATGGGGGATATGTATTGACTAGTCCAATTCTTTCCATTCCTATGGGAGGTGCTGATGTTGTACTAGGAGTACAATGGTTACAATCTTTGGGGACGGTAGCTTTTAATTTTCAAGAACTTTTCTGGAAATTTTTTTCAGAAGGAAAGGAAGTCGAATTACGGGGTATTGAAGGGAAGCCAGGAAGGATAATAAGCTCTAATGTCATGACAAAGCTTCTAAAGAAAGAACAACGAGGCGTAATTGCACAATTATGCTCAATAGAAGTTCCAACATCAAAATCATCTATTTCTGCAGATCTCCAACAAGTCTTGGACAATCATTCCAAGGTGTTTGAAACTCCCAAAGGACTCCCACCTATTCGCGATCATGATCATGCTATTCATTTGATTCCAGGAAGTGTTCCTCCAAACATCAGGCCTTATAGATATCCTTACTTCCAAAAGAGCGAAATCGAACGTATGATTGCAGAAATGTTAGAGGCGGGTATAATTCAACCTAGTCAAAGTTCTTTCTCTGCTCCTGTAGTATTGGTACACAAGAAGGATGGATCATGTCGAATGTGTCCGGATTATAGGGAGCTCAATAAGCTCACCATTAAAGACAAATTTCCCATTCCTGTGATTGATGAATTATTGGATGAATTATATGGAGCAATTTATTTTACCAAGTTGGATCTTCGTTCAGGATATCATCAAATTAGAATGAAGACTGAAGATATTCCAAAAACAACATTTCTAACTCATGAGGGTCATTATGAATTTCTGGTCATGCCTTTTGGTCTTACCAATGCACCTTCTACATTTCAAGGGTTGATGAATTCCATTTTCAAACCCTTCCTTAGAAAATTTGTGCTAGTATTTTTTGATGATATACTAATCTACAGCAGGTCTTGGAAGGATCATGTTGAATATGTTGATAGGGTGCTCAAACTATTGCAGGAGAAACAATTATATGCAAAAAAATCCAAATGTTTCTTTGGAGTACAAGAGGTGGAATATCTTGGTCATATTGTATCTCACGAGGGTGTTAAAGTAGACCCTAACAAAATTAAAGCCATTAAGGAATGGAAAGTTCCCACAACCATAAAGCAGTTGCGAGGATTTCTCGGGTTAACAGGGTATTATCACAAGTTTGTTAAGAATTATGAGAATAGCAGCACCTCTAACAACATTATTGAAGAAAGATGCATTTTCATGGACTCCTGAAGCAACTAAGGCCTTTGAACGTCTTAAAGAGGCAATGTGCCCAGCACCGGTCTTAGCTACACCAGACTTCACAAAAACCTTTATTGTGGAATGTGATGCCTCAGGAAATGGAATTGGTGCAGTTTTAATGCAGGAAGGAAGACCCATTGCTTTTGAAAGTCGTCCAATCAAAGGGAAGTATTTACAGAAACCTATTTATGAGAAGGAAATGTTAGCAATACTACATGCACTAAAGAAATGGCGAACTTACCTAATGGGAAGACACTTCAAGGTAAAAACTGATCATGATAGTCTTAAACATTTTTTGGAACAAAGACTATCATCAGAAGAGCAACAAAAATGGGTCACAAAGATGTTGGGTTATGACTTTGAAATAATCTACAAAAAAGGAAAGCTTAATGTTGTTGCAGATGCACTCTCAAGAAAGAATGAAGAGGTGGAAGCATTGCTTTTTGTCATTTCTATTATCCAACCAGATTGGATAACCGAAGCAAGAGATGAATGGAAGAATGACAAAGATGTATGGACACTCATTCAAAAGTTGCAGCAAGATCCTAGTACATCTGATACATTTAGTTGGAAAAATGATTCCTTGTGGTACAAAGATCGCTTATATCTTTGTAAGAATTCCCAACTAAAACAAAAGATTCTTCTGGAATTGCACACTTCTCCTTTAGGAGGACACTCAGGATTTTTAAAAACTTACCACAGGGTGAAGAATTTTTTTTTTTGGGATGGCCTTAAATTGGATATTCAAAAGTTTGTGGTGGAATGTTTGGTTTGCCAGCAAAATAAAGTGGAAACAATTAAGACCCCAGGACTTCTACAACCTTTATCCATTCCAAGTCAACATTGGGAGGAGATTTCAATGGATTTTATCACAGGTTTACCTAAGTCCGAAGGAAAGAGTGTCATCATGGTGGTAGTTGATAGACTTACCAAGTATGCACACTTTTGTGCATTATCTCATCCATTTAAAGCAAGTACAGCTGCTACTACATTTATGGACAGAATTCAAAAGCTACATGGAAGCCCAAGGGTTATTGTGAGCGACAAAGATCCCATTTTTACTGGAATTTTTTGGACGGAGTTATTTTCTTGTTTGGGTACTCAATTAGCTCATAGCTCATCTTATCATCCTCAATCTGATGGTCAAACTGAGATAGTAAATAAATGTTTGGAAGGATATCTTCGTTGTTTTGTATCTGATAAACAAACACAATTGGTCAAGTGGTTACCTCTTGCCGAATGGTGGTATAACACTTCCTTTCATACTGCAGCAAAAATGACCCCATTTATGGCACTTTATGGATATCATCCACCATCCATCACATCATCTTTAAGGGAAAATTCGAAGGTTCAAGCAGTGGAAGATCACATCGAGCATGAGCAAGAAGTTCTCCAACTCTTAAAGGATAACCTGAATTTGGCACAAAATCGAATGAAACAATAGGCAGATCAACATCGCAGCGAGAGAAGTTTTGATTTAGGAGATTGGGTATTTCTACGGCTACAACCATACAAACAAATGTCCCTCAAGAAAGCAAAGAAGGATAATAAATTATCGCCCAAGTACTATGGTCCTTACAAGGTGTTGCAAAAGATTGGTACTATGGCATACAAATTGGAGCTTCCTGCTTCTTCGCGAGTACATCCAATTTTCCATGTTTCATGCTTAAAGAAGGTTATCGGTGAAAATATTCTAGTTCAAACAATATTACCAAAACTTGATGAGGAAGGAAAAATCATATTGGAACCTGAAGCGGTCACAGAAACAAGAACTCGATAACTACGGAATCGATCAATTTCAGAGTATCTCATCAAGTGGAAGAACTTACCCACTGAAGATTCTACATGGGAGGATGAGAATTTTATACAGAAGCACCTGAAGCTACTCAAGTGTTGAGGACAACACTTTTTTTGAAGGAGAGGGGCATGTTAGGTCCCTATATCACTAGTATAGTCCCTTATTATTGTTAGTGTAAACCCCTTATTGTTATTATTGTACCCTTGTAACCCCCATTTTGATATTATTGTGCCCTTAAATTATTATTGTTAGGTCGGCTAGGATTACATTGTGGCCCACTAGGATTACATTATGGCCCCATGGACTCCTATATATAGAAAGGAGGTTTTGTAAATTGAATCATTCAAGAATTGTTCATTTATGTAATGTATTGGAGGTTTCCCCCTCAAAGTGGCTTATTTCTAAGGCGTTGATCTCTCTTTTCTTCTATTTTTGGAGCTGGTTACACAACACAGGCGTACCAAACCTTCAACCATAATAATGAAAATGAAGGGCTAGAGAGGATCTCCTTGTCTGATACCTCTTAAAGGATTGAAGGTTGCCGAAGGTATGCCATTGACCATAATGGAATGAAAGGGAGAGTTTATAAGGTTCATTATCCATGAGACCCAGGTGTGGCTGAAGCCAAAGGCAATTAGGACTAGCTTGATATAATCCCAACTTAGTTTGTCAAAGGCCTTGGACAGATCAATTTTGAGGAACATACGGGATTTTTAGGAGGTCTTGAGAGAATGGATGACATCGGGGGTTAATATTATGCCATCAAGGATCTGCATGCCTTCTACATAGCCCGTTTGCTCCGGAGAAATGAGCAGAGGTAGGAGCTGCTTCAATTTGTTAGCTAGGACTTTGGAAATGATTTTATCAATGAGATTCAGAGTGCTATGGGTCTATACTTACTTGGGGTAGTGGCATTGTCTTCCTTTGGAATGAGAGTGAGGAATTTGGCATTGAGAGATGGTAGAAGCCAGTGAGTGGTGCATGATTCCTCTACTACATCCCATACCTCTTCTTTGATGGTTTCCCAAAAGAAGTGGAAGAAGTTGGTAGTGAATCCATCTGGGCCGGGAGCTTTCCCTTCCTTTGGTTTGAAGACTGCTTGTTCAACTTTTGCCAGGGTGGTTGCTTTAAGCATCATCTAGTTGTGCTCTTCCGTGACCAGTTTAGGTATGAGTTGAGTGATTCTTCCTATAGCTTCATGCCTCTGGGTGTTGGGTTCTTGGAGGATGTCCTTGAATTGATTGCATAGCTCCTTCGTAATATCCTCTTGCTTTTCCAAGTCTTCCCCATTCTAATTTTTGAGAACTGTGATTCAGTTGTGCATCCTGTACTAAATGGTGGAGTGATGGAAAAACATTGTGTTTCTTTCTCCATATTTGATCCAACATATCCTAGATTTTTGTTTCCATAGGATCTCTTCCTAGCTTCTTCTCTCTTCCAGCTGGGTTGTTAGAACTTTCTCCTTGTTCTTTGATTTTGTCGAGCGCCCTTCAGAGATGATTGTTTGTTGGAGCTTCTTCATTTTCTCTTCCAGTTCTTTCTTATCTTTGAAGATGTTGCCAAAGGTGGTCTTGTTCCACACCTTCAGTTTCCCTTTGAGCATATTCAGCTTTGTCTGGAACTGATACATTTTTGTGACTTGGGGTGGAGTAAGGGAGGACCACCAATTTGAGATGAGTTCTTTGAACCCTAGATGTCTGAGCCAATAGTGTTCAAAGAGGAAAGGTTTAGGCATGGGTGTACCTGGTCTGAGCCATTGTAGTTGTACTGACTAGTGGTCAGAGCTAGTAGCTTGAGTGATGGTAGCTACAAGATCTCCCCCTAGATGTATAAAGTCTTCCGTGATAGGAAAACGGTCCAATTTGGAGGCGATCTGCTGGGTGCCTCCTCTTCTATTGTTCCAAGTAAAGATGCCATTGGAAGTTCGTAGATCTATGAGGTGGTTGTCTTGGATGAAGTTCTTGAACCCAGTGTTGTCTATATCCAGAAGCTTCCTTCCACCTTTTTTTTCCTGTAAATTGGTTATCATATTGAAATATCCTCCAAGCAACCATAGGGGTATAGTTTGCAGGTTATTGAGATCGACAATGTTTTCCAGAAGCTGAGTTTATTGCTAGAGATTCTGGGGGAAGTAGAATTCGTGAGCAGTCCATGGATGGTAGTTCCAATCAAGTGAAAGTTGGCTTGAATGAAGTTTATGTTGGCTTGGAAATTCTCTAGGGTGATGATGTGGGGGTTCCAGATGATTTCCAATCCTCCTAAAGCTCCACTGACATCCACCACTATTGTTTTGCAGCCTTTCCATATCCTTTTGAATATTGTTTCCATAGTAGAGTTGGAGCATTTGGTTTCTTGCATGTAGAAAATTGCAGGGTGATCCTCAGTTATTCTTTCCTTGATGATCCTGTGCTTTGTGGAAATATTGAGCTGTCTGAAATTCCACGTGATTATCCTCATTGATGGGGGTTGGGGATAAAGGAGTAGAATCGGGTTAACTTGGGGAATCACCCAGATTCTACCATCTCTCTTCCCATTTCGACTATTCTTTGTAGCTCTATTTTTCTGCCTCGTTTGTGGGATTCTTTCAAAATGAATTTTGTATTCAGGAGTGTACCGCCTTGAATGCCCATGGAGGGGAGTTGTTGTGCGCGAGTGAGGATTTCTTCCAGCTTTTGGATCTACTGTTGGGGTATTGAGAGAAAGTTCATCTTGTTGCATGCATCCTCTAACCCTATGAGATCCAAGCCCCCAAAGTTAATGCTCTCCGACTCTTCCTCCATGGCTTCTGAGATTGGGTCCAGTGCCTTTCCTTTGCCTTTCATTGTCCCCTACATGAATAGGGGTTTGGGGTTTCAGAAAGGCTTCCAGTTGAATCTTGTCTTGTTGTGTCTTTGAGATCTGGGGTTTCTCTTGCGAGGATCGCCTTGTATCTTTGGGAGGTTCATTCTCATTTTCACTCAGCTGAGCTAGGGCTTCAAAGTTGTTGCTTGTGGCTGAGGATTTTTTTCTCTGGTTAGATTTGAATCTCTTGTTGTGAATTTTCTTGCTCGCTACTTTCGTAAACCCGCCAATATCTTGATCATTTGATTCATTGTTAGCTGTCCCCTTTTGATTTAGGGGTCAGTCCCTGAATAGGTGCCCGTGTTGGTGACACCTCTAGCATCTGAAGGGGACATGTTCATAATCTACAGTTTGTATCCATTCATAATCATCATGTAATAGGCTTACCTCGCCAGGGAGTGACTCTGCAATGTTTATGTAGACGCAGATTCATGTGTATGATACATGTCGGTTGATCTTTGTTTCCTCCACAATTTTGATGAATTCTCCTAGGGCATTGCCTATGTCTCGTCGAGTCAGCTCATCCCAGTAGTCCTGGGAGAGGGTGTAGAGCTAGATCCAGACCGGAGCCCATGTGAGATCTTTCTTTTTTGAATTGAAGCATTCTATCTAGTTGTGCAGGTATAAACCTACCGAGTTAAAGAAGTATGGCCTTTCATCCATGATCTGATTTTTTGTCTTCAATGTAGTTTAAGATCACATTAAAGAAGCCTTTCATGCATAGCTAAAGGTCGATATGACCCTTGGGATTCCATTTGGAGGCAATCCATCCTTGGAGGGCTTTTTCTGTGGGCCAAAAACCCATGAACTTGCCAATCAATGCGTGATCCTTTTTTATTTGGATTCTTTCATTAATTCGATGCGCAGGGAGATCGATTATGGTTCTCTTGGTAGATTTGGTTATGCATGTGGATGAGGTGATGTTTGATGCTTCTGCTTCTGTTGTGGAGGTCAGTTTCATTGTGGGAGTCACCCCGGTTGTATCATGAAGCGGGCCAGAGTTCTGCTGACTGTTGATGTTAGCCCCTACAACCGCTCTTGTGGGAGGCTGGTTTGAGGTGGGGGGAGCAGTTGTCCCCCCGTTGGTTTCTGTCATAGGTGAGCCTATAGGCTTGCCAGAAGCGTGGGCGCGTCATCAAGGGCGAGGAGGGAGGTATGCCAGGGGCAGCATGCACTGAAACCTCTGAACCCTAGATCATGGCGTCAACCTGGTTCAATCGGTAGTAATTAGCACATTAGCAAAATGATCCATAAGGATTTTAAATACAGACCACTTGGAGTAAGAAATTGATTATCCTAGAAAGGTACTTATAAGAAATTGATATGTTAAATATAATTTTGATGAGATAATTTTGAAATAACTATGTGGTAAGAAAATGTAATGAAGTACAAATAATGATGACCCTAAAATTATTCTTCCTTACATTCAAGGAATTCCTGATAAGATTTCAAAAAATGTGGAGGAATTTGAAGATACGAGTGTTATTCTCTCTACCAAAAACTGTTAAGAAATATGTTGGCCTTGAAAAAATAAGTGATTGATCCAAAACTTCATGAAGAGGCACATGTGATTCCATGTTCTTGAGGGAAAGTTTAGATTGAAGAGACATGCCACACACTAAAATATAGGTTAAAAGGACTTGCTATTAGTATGTTCTATGCAAGGATTAAAAAACATTAAGTGGCAAGAAAAGGGAATGAATAAAAAATAATGATGACCTTAAAATTTCTCTTCCTTAGGCTTTAGTGACAATATTTCCACAAATATAGAGGAAGAGGAACATGATTTTCATTCTCTCCACCAAAATTGCTAAGAAATATGTTGGCCTTGACAAAATACCCCATTGATCCAAAACTTCATAAAGGGGCACATGTGATTCAATGTTCTTGAGGGAAAGTTTACATTGGAGAGACATGTCACACATTAAAAGCTAGGTTCAAAGAGCATGTTATTAGTATGTTCCAGAAAGGATTAAAAAATATATCCAAACACCTTTTTTTCCCCTTTTTAGAACTATATTCATCATGATATGTTGTCATGAGGATTGTGTTAGATGTGGATTATTTGAGGCTTAGGCACAATTGATTTGGGATCTTTGGGATAGTTTTTATATCCTCAATTGACTCTCACCCTCAACCCCTCCCAATAATATTTGATGGAAACTACACCCCACACAAACCAACTCATGGACACCTCATAGGTACCAAAAAACCAAGAATGTTAGCAAAGGTTTCACACTACTAAAAACAATTAAGAAAACCTTGAAAATAGAAAAATGCAATAAGATAAAAAAAATTAAAATGATACTTTACATTGGAAAGAATGTTGGTAGCCTGTGGCTTAGCATTTTAAATATAAAGAATGGTCATTTTTGTTGTTAAAGACTTCAACTATGTATTTAAAACTAAACTTACTTTTCTTTTTAATTGAACATTTTTCATGCTAACAAATTATATTGATATAATATCTTTTTCTTCTTCTTTTTTCCATCTTGAAACGTGTAAGCTTTATTTACTTAGATAATGTACCTTTTTTAAATTTCAAAACAACAAGATGACTTTATTGTAGATTTTTTAATTTTGAAATAAAACTTCCCAACTTTTAATTTAATTATCAATAATTAGGAAAATAGACATACTGTTTTAGAATATTTATATAACAATGCTATTTATGATTACCTAATTTATAATTAATAAATATTACAATTTTTACAGATTTAATTAATAACATATAAAAAAAAACATATATTCTAATTTATAATTTTGTAAAACAAACGTATATTCTTAATTATTAAATCAACTTACAATTACATATAAATATATTCTCAACACATACAGATTACCTATTTTTAACAAATTTTTTAAAACTATATAGCAGTGACTATATAATTAGAACACGGCAAAACCTGTCTATCTTGGACTACATAGTTGAAAGAAGCTTATGTACTCTCTTTCTAAGAAACATTAGTAATTAGAACGCTATGCAAAACCTGATAAAATTTTGCAAAAGGGTTTAAAACTCGGGTGATTTTGATCCCTTCAAAATTTAGTAGAAAATGAATTAGAATGAATGTATGGTGATTTTATTTTATTTATTGCACTGAAATAATTATTAGGAGAACTAAGTCCCCAGGCACACCGCGTAAGATCTCATTTTTATACCAGAAACGACTCTCCTTGCGATGACAGAGAATGGGCTTTAATGTGATTTTTCCAAATTAGAATGAATGTATGGTGATTTTATTTTATTTATTGCCCGGAAATAATTATTACGAGGAAGCAAGTCCCCATGGATTGACATTCACTTGCAGCAACAAACTGGCAATATTATTGCCAAAAAAAAAATACATTTAAGAAAAAAACCTGAAGTCGTCGGTCCGACAATACCCAGCACTAAAAAAAAAACACAAACACGAAGCCAATCTCCCGTGCACATTCAGGTAGTGATTTGTTTGGCGCTCAAATTTCAAATTTAATTAATTCGTTTCACCGTATTCATTGTCATAGAGTCCGCCAGAAATTTCTCACACATGGCTATGGGAGAGTTGTCACATCTCCCATGGGCATAGTAAATCCGCTATGGTCATATATGTGAAAAACAGCCTCCATAGGAGCATTAAATGCCCTATGGCAGGCTGGTTATTGCTTGCCGTTGAAGATTTCCAAGATTGCCGAAGGTATCTGGAAGCTGCTTTAATTCCGAACAGAGGATCAGGTCAAGGTGTTGAAGATTTCCAAGATTGCCGAAGGTATCTGGAAGCTGCTTTAATTCCGAACAGCCGAACAGGTCAAGGTGTTGAAGATTTCCAAGATTGCCGAAGGTATCTGAAAGCTGCTTTAATTCCGAACAGCCGGACAGGTCAAGGTGTTGAAGATTTCCAAGATTGCCGAAGGTATCTGGAAGCTGCTTTAATTGCGAACAGCTGGACAGGCGAAGGTGTTGAAGATTTCCAAGATTGCCGAAGGTATCAGGAAGGTGTTGAAGATTTCCAAGATTGCCGAAGGTATCTGGAAGCTGCTTTAATTCCGAACGGCCGGACAGGTCAAGGTGTTGAAGATTTCCAAGATTGCCGAAGGTATCTGGAAGCTGCTTTAATTCCGAACAGCCGGACAGGCGAAGGTGTTGAAGATTTCCAAGATTGCCGAAGGTATCTGGAAGCTGCTTTAATTGCGAACAGCCGACCAGGTTTCCAAGATTGCCGAAGGTATCTGGAAGCTGCTTTAATTGCCAACAGCCGGACAGGCGAAGGTGTTGAAGATTTCCAAGATTGCCGAAGGTATCTGGAAGCTGCTTTAATTCCGAACACCTGGCCAGGTCAAGGTGTTGAAGATTTCCAAGATTGCCGAAGGTATCTGGAAGCTGCTTTAATTCCGAACAGGCGGTCAGTTTCAGGTGTTGAAGATTTCCAAGATTGCCGAAGGTATCTGGAAGCTGCTTTAATTCCAAACAGCTGGACAGGTCAAGGTGTTGAAGATTTCCAAGATTGCCGAAGGTATCTGGAAGCTGCTTTAAGTCCCAACAGCCCGACAGGTTTAGGTGTTCGAGATCGCCGAAGGTAACAGGAAGCTGCCCTAATTCCCACCTTCTTGACAACCTAATGTGATCCATATTTCCTAGATTGCCGAAGGAGTCTGACGGTGATCTTATTCGAGAGAACGAAATCTGCAGGTGTATCAACGAAAGCAGATTATAAAAATCTTCTAGCGCGTATTTTAAATTCCAATCTGGAGATATCACAAGCCTTTTGAGATGTTTCAACGGCATTATCGACTTTGGAATTACTTGAGAATCACCCTGTAAATCTCGCGAAGTGTATAGGGAGCCGCAAAAATGTTCACATGTTTCAAATATGTAAAGATATCCATTATTGTCATCTCATTTGTTCCACTAAATATTAAAAAATAAATAAAAACGCTTTTCGGATTCATGGGAGACCCTGGTGTGCTATGTTATAATAAAAAATAAATGTATTTTACCTGCGATTCTTCTGGCCCCAAC
Source organism: Pinus albicaulis (assembly GCA_034641835.2). Classification (NCBI taxonomy): domain Eukaryota; kingdom Viridiplantae; phylum Streptophyta; class Pinopsida; order Pinales; family Pinaceae; genus Pinus; species Pinus albicaulis. The sequence continues at coordinate 1,315,741,070 of CM076570.1, forward strand.
GGTGACAAGATCTTGCAGAGTGGCCCAGTTTTGTTCCCTTCTAAAACCCTTAACTTCATCAACGGAATCCGTGAAGGCCAGCAAATGTAGCGACCGACCTGGAAGCGAAGCCATATGAGGTTCGATGAGGTTCGATGATCACACTAATTCCCCGCACTTCGGTTACTCCCTGCACATGATTGAAAAGCAACGAATTACAATAATAAAGCTGTACATAGATTATATTGAACAAACTACTGCAAATAGAATGATTGACTACTTACAGACGGTTGCTGCAACAAATCCTCAAGATCCTCCATTCGCCAAATCCGACGCGGCAATCTTGGATCCTTGGCAAGATCCCTTCCCAGATCTCTGAGGTGATCATGCATTCTAATCCTAATTTCAGGCACAGCAAAAAAGTTCACCTCACTGGATACCTCTACAAGACTCTTATTTTGTAGTCTTCGAAACCCGAGCGAGCCCTTCCAGCCACATCCCTCCCATACTTTTATTGCCGTATCCCTTCTTTCTCCAATGAAAAAACACGCAATGTCTAAGAACATCTGTTTTTCGTCATCTTGAAGAAGATCGTAACTAACTTGAAGCCGAGTTTTTATGTCTTCTGGGAGTATCTGTTCAAGTCTTTCCAATTGGTCTTCCCAAAAGGACTCTTCATCATTTCCATAAAGAAGACCTCCAAACAACTTCAAAGACAAAGGCAGACGATTGCATGCTTTTAAGAACTTATCAACGAGATGCTCCAATCCTTGGAGCGGATGGGGCTGGGTGAAGGCATGCAAGCAGAAGAGCGCTTTGGAATGTTGTGGATTAAGGCCAGTTAAGGTATAAATTGATGACTCTTCCACTCTTGACCTTCTGAGAACATCTCTGTCTCGAGATGTAATCAATATTAAACTATTGGAGTGAAGAACATCTCGAATTGGCTTCAGAAGTGCCTCTAACTGATTCTTATGATTTACATCATCTAAAATTACCAACGCCTGAGAAGATAAGAGACGGTCTTTAAGCACTTGAATTCCTTCACTAACACTTTCTATCTTTCCATTTATTTGAGTTAAACCCCCAAGAAGTTTATTCTGCAGTGATTCTAAAGATGTTTTACGTTCATTCTCTCTTACATCAAATAACATGTAAGATCTATTGTACCGTGAACTCTTCCTATTGAAAAGTTCTTTAGCCAACGTTGTTTTTCCCATACCACCCATGCCTACAATCCCTACGACCTGAGGTTTGTCAGCCTGCGGGCGCTGCAACGATAAGAATTTATTTTCAAAATCGTTAATCTTCTCATCCAAACCGATTGGATATTCTGCCACTTCGTAGCGGGGTTTTACTAGCTTTTGCGACACAGAATCAATGACCTTCTCCAGCAGCTCCCCCTCGTCCCTAGTGAGTCACAAGAAATTAAATAAATAAATAATTATAAAATAAATAAAACTGCAAGTAAATGATCATACCTATTGAATTAGTAGAGCAAGAAAATAAATAAAACTGTAAGTAAATAATCTTACATATTGAATTAGTAGAGGGTAAGTTCGACTTCTTACTCGTTAAACTTCTGCAGCTCTAGCCCGCTTATTCCTGCAACAGTAGAGAGAGCAGTCCTCCAATTTTCAATGGTGGTGGTGCTGTAACTGTTAAAGAATTAATCATTCGGTTAGTTTATGGGTAGTTCTAGATTAGTTAGCAATCAGTTTCCAGATTCAGTTTATGTATAACTGTTTCTGAGTTGTATAAATACACATTTCTTCTTTCAATAAAGTAGTATGTAGTTCCGCTGTGCTCTGCCATTCTCTGCTGTCTCCTTTGTTAATTTGACATGGTATCGGAGCTGAGAGTTGATCTTGTCGATCTTCTTTGTGAGTCTGTGTTTCTGTTTGTTGTTTGATCGTTGGAGAAGCAGAGAGTAGTTGGGCAAGTCGTTTTGTTGGCAGAGAAATTTAGTCTGGAGTTTGTTCGAGAAGCAGAGAGTAGTTGTGCGTCATTTTGTTGGCAGAGTTACCTGAGAGAACGTCGTTGGTCAAGTCGGATTCCAGTTTGAGAGGGAGAAAATTTGTCAGCAGATTGTGGAAGTTCGAAACATCCGACTGTTGTTGCCGCCACTGCGAACCAGGGTGCTATCACCTGCGTTAAGGAATCCTGCAGACTCGCTGGTAGTCATCTTCATTGAGTTGGAGCGGCCGATGATCATAGAGAATTGCTTTTGGTGACGCTCTCTTGGACGCTGACCCAGATGGTAAGATGCCATGGTAAGATGCCACCGTTCATAACTTCTTTTGGCATTCTAATATATTGCTGAAATTCAGTACGAGGAGCTTTTCCATATTGCATTTCGTCCCTTCGTTCTTTTAGATATTTGCAACCTCTGGAAGGTCAGAAATAGCATCCCCAAGAATGAGTGCTTTTTGAAGTTTGACAGTGTGATTCTCATCATAAGCAACCATATTACGCTCCCTCCCATTCATTTGGGACACCGCCTCTCTGAACAACGTCATGGGTTGGTAGAGGATATTGCGGAAGCTTCTCCGTTGGCAGTGCTCCCCACAAGAAAACTCGCATCCGGAATTGAGGTAGACCATAACACCCAGCTACCATCATGCCAAGTTTGGCTTGATAACTCAGTTTTTTAAAAAGAGAGATTTCTTTTAAGAAAATGGCAAAGAAAGGTCTGGTGTTGTAAAGGTTTTGTTGTCGCTTGTTTTGAAGACTGTTGCTGCTGGACCATTGCTGGACCATCGTGAGGAGCCGTCATTGCCATAGTGAGGAATTATGTTTTGTTGTTGCTGCTGGATGCCATAGTGAGGAATTATGTTTTGTTGTTGCTGCTGGATGAGCAGCGCTGCCGTGATTGCCATACATGGGAGCAGGCATTTTTTCTTATAGATATGATTGCCATACATGGGAGCAGGCATTTTTGCTTATAGATATTGTCTGCTGTTGTGCAATCATTTTTCCAATTGTTTGGTCGATCAAAAATCTGCGTGAAGCATCCAAGACTGATGGGAAGGCGGCTAGGAACTTGGGAAAATTGACCCTGCAATTTTATATTGTTGTTGTCAGCTATTTGTATTTTACCAGAATCGTGGTTTTACAGGTGGCCTTCTATATATTCACATTTTACAAGTTCCAACCGGTAGACAAGAACCCCTACCTTGTTCTTGATGAAGAAGAAGAAGAGGCTGCAGCACAAATGGTAGCCCTTCAGGATAGACTTCGACCTTTAATGTAGAAGTCTGGATGCCAATGTTTGCTACATACTCGTAAACTCCGAGGATGAAATAGCCTTTCAAATCTGTTTCAAATCTGACTAAGTCTGCTGACATTTTAGAAGTTTTGAATATCTAATTTGAGGAACCTGTGAAAGGTAAACATATATGTGATTCAGCGTTTTGCTGTATTATGCTCTTGTTGCGACACACGTTTATTTGATTGAGTGAGAACGTTTATTTGATTGAGATTTTGTTGAGAAAAGTAATTTAAAAGTAAAAAAGTGAGTGAGAAAGTGAAAGAGGAATGGAATCATGTTTTTGTGGTTTACTTAAAATTTGAAGAGTGAAAAAGTGAGTGAGAAAGTGAAAGTGTTAAAGCCTTTAGTACAGAAATTTTGGAAGCAAGATAGTCAAAGTATTGTCTTAGTACATAAATTTTGGAAGCAAGATATTAGTACGGAAATTTTGGAAGTTTTTGGAAGCAAAGTATTTGATGCATATGTAGACTCATTTGTTTGTGGAAGTCAAGCAAAGAGTTTGTTGAATCCCACTGTGTTCAGTCACGAGTGGATGATGTATGCGAAGAAAGTGCAGAAGCCGCAGAGAGAGAACTCGAAGATGTTTGTAAACCCCACTGTACACAGTTACAAGTGGACGAAGATGTTTTGAACCCCCACTGTACACAGTTACAAGTGGACGAAAATTTGTTGATACCAGCAACACGGATTGCTGACGAAGATTTGTTGATACCAGCAACATGGATTGCTGACGAAAATTTGTTGATACCAGCAACATGGATTGCTGATGAAGATTTGGTGATTCCAGCAATAGAGCTTGCTGACGAAAGTTTGGTGAAACCAGCAACACAGTTTGCTGATGATGACTTGTTGATTCCAGCAACACAGCTTGCTGATGATGAGATGGTGAATCCAGCAATGCAACTTGCTGATGAAAATTTGATGGTTGATGTTAACTTTGATCATGAATTTTTGACTAATGATGACTGGTTGCAGATGATGCAACAAAAATATGATATTGACGTGATGTTATTTGGTGAGATTTCCTCACTGCAGTTAGTGGAAGACAATTTGTTCGCAGCATTACAGGTTAGTGGAAAAGAGACAGAGACAGAAGCAAAGAAAGAAGTCTGCAAAGAAAAAGCAGAAATAGAGATGGATGTAGTGCTGGAAGCAGAGAAGGAAGCGCAACAGCAGAAAGTTGTCACTGCAGAGCAGAAGGAAACAGAGATAGAGGCAGAAATAGAGAAAGAATCACAACAGGAGAAAGCTCGCATTGCAGAGCAGAAAGACCAGAACCAATGTCGTTCTGAAAATATTTTGGATTCTGATGTTGATTTTCAATGTGCAGGTACACAAAATGATTATGAAGAAGAGTATGATTATGAAGAAGAGTTAAAGTTTATTGAAACATGGCTTGCAACACCATGTCTCGATGAGATCTACACAGAAGATGTAGAAATGAATGTTGAAGATGACATGCATGATGAACATGTCAATGAAATTTTCATGCATTGGAGTTTTGAAGAAATAAGACATTATTTTAATATTATGTTGCAGCAGATTGATCATGAAAACCATAATACGAAAGACAATATGTGGCAGCAGCCCACATTTCTTGAAGATGTCCAGGACATGCTTAGACAACCTGGAATTGTAAAAGACAAAGACCTGCACCAGCAAATGAAAAGTCTGAAGTTTGAACAATACAATAAGACGAATATGAGGAAACAATTTAGAGGCTACAGAATTTGGAAGAAAAGAAGAAGAAAGTCAAATCTAGTTGAAAGTCAAGAGACTTCTCTCTGACTTCGGAAATATAGAATAAATTTCAATGTCAAAAGTTAGGAATAAAATAATGTAACCCTCAAGATTAAGAGGGGGTGTTAAAGAATTAATCATTCGGTTAGTTTATGGGTAGTTCTAGATTAGTTAGCAATCAGTTTCCAGATTCAGTTTATGTATAACTGTTTCTGAGTTGTATAAATACACATTTCTTCTTTCAATAAAGTAGTATGTAGTTCCGCTGTGCTCTGCCATTCTCTGCTGTCTCCTTTGTTAATTTGACAGTAACGTGGTTGAGAGTCACGTGTTCTTTTCTTTTGGAGAGTGCGTAGGGCTAGGGCATAGACTCCATCCCCCTGTGTCCATCGAAGCTCAGTGGGCTGGACACGGAAAAACACGGGAATAATGGGAGCCTTTGACTCCACCATCAGGAGGAGCTCATTGAGACACCATTCTGACTCTGCAAATCTGGGAGAAAAGATAACCACATGGAGGGAGGCGGTTTTGATAGCTTCTTGTATTTGAGAAGTTAAAGTATCACCCACTTGCATTTCCTCTTTGTCCCAAAAGACTCGGATTCCATGTAAAACCAGGCGACGGTATAGATAGCTGGCAAAATTATTTTTTGTATCAGGGCCACGATGACTAATGAAGACATCGTAGCGAGATTTGGTGGGGGGATTAACAGCAGTAGAGGTGGAGGCAGATGCCATTGGCAATTTGAGTGTACAGAGGGTAATGGCAAGGGATGAAAATTGCCAGGTATTATATGAATTTAAGAGTTTGAGAAGCGAGGGGAAACAATGGAAAGATTGCAATGAAAACTTTTGGAGCGGAGAGATATAATGTATATATATACGTTTAACCCTTCAATCCTATTTTCTGCAACTTCTGCACAGAGACGATACATTCATGATTCAACCCATAAAAGCCGAACCATATGGAGTAGAAATTGCATACGAAAGACGAGAAGATGTCCAACTGCAAAGTAGTGGTATTGGTAGGTCATTGCCGAATAAAATAGTTGTTTGTTCGGTCAACAACTACCTTCCTATGGAGACACGTATTATATGGTGCAGTGCAAATTGCATACTAAAGGACAAGATGTCCAACTATAAAGTAGTGGTCTTGGTAGAGCATCTCCAAATAAAAATAGTTATTTGTATGGTGAACACCCAGGACACACGTATTTAAATATGGCAGGAGTGCAAATTGCATACAAAAAGACTATTCGTTTGTAGTCCAACGATAAAGTAGTGGTTTTGTTAGGCCATTGCCCAATGCCCAATAAAATATTGGTTTGTGAGGTGACTCAAAACCAAAAGATTATTCGCTTGCAAACTTGATAAGTCACCAATACAATTCATATGACACGTCCAACTATAAAGTAGTGGTCTTGGTAGGCCATTGCCCAATAAAATATTCGTTTGTGCGGTGACTCAAAACCAAAAGATTATTCACTTGCAAACTTTATAAGTCACCAATATAATTCATATTACACTAATATCCTCCAAACGGTTTGAATCTAATGTAGTTTTGTCATGACTTTGCAGGGCATTGAAGGTATCAGTAATAGTAAATTATAAAAAAAACCAAGAAGATTTTAAGAAGTTAAGGGGGCATTGTCAACTCATCTTAAAATATTGTTATTATGTTAATTTAAAATAAAATCAATAGAATCTAGTTTTCTCACTAATAATAAATTTTAAAAATATATATATTTTAAGAAGTTAAGAGACATTGACAATTCTTCTTAAATTATTATTATTATTTTAAATTAAAATTAATAGAAAATTACTATATTTATTTTTATTTCTGACTATGTAATTTAAAAAATGAGTTTAACACTTAAAAGTTAAAAAAATATATTAATTATGTATAATTTTAAAAAATATAATAAGAGATTATAATTATTCAATAACCAAATAGTTTATGTTAATTATGCATAGTTTTAAAAAATATAATAAGAAATTATAATTATTCAATAACCAAATAGTTTATTTATATAGAAAATTTAGCATAAATTAGGGGTTAAATTTGACCCCTATATTTTCTATTTCAAAATATACACTTCACCTTTGACCAGCTAATTATTTTAAAAATTGTCATATTGACAAGCATGTTAAAAATGACAAGTTTCAATTTTTTTATTGTTTATATGTTGAATTTATATTTATATGTCTAATTTATGATAAGTAAAAGATTGATTGGTAAACATTTACATGTCGGTTAAAAGTAATATAGAGCCCAGTAACACCAAATCCATTTTACCTTATAAAATACAATAATGATTTTGTAACCATATTCAAATTTAATTAAAAGCAATATACCCTATCATATTTTCCTTATGGAAGTGGGTCTTTCCCCATTGAGAGCCTCCCTATGACTAGGCTCCTGTTGTACGAGTACAAAATCAATAACATGGGAAACCATAGACTTCCTAAGCTAGCTTTAAACTCCACCCAAAACTACCTAAGGCTCAAATAAGGTTGGTATAAAGATACCAAGGCCTGGTTAAACCATTGGGAGATCGAGAAAACTATTACATTGCAAAATATTAACTAGCCTAGATCCATCTTAACTCCGGATCTATCAAGCGCCGAGAGGGATCAAATCTCTCGAGGTGAAAACCTCTTTTTTGAGTGCAAAAATTGAGGAAAAGTTTTCACCTCGAGAGATTTGATCCCTCTCGGCGCTTGATAGATCCGGAGTTAAGATGGATCTAGGCTGGTTTCAGTCATGTGTGACCAAGGAAAATCTATCGATAATATGAGGAACATATGCTTAATTTTATCAATAATATGTAAATACATCTAATATTAACATAACCATTTTAAATATGTTAAATATGTCTGAGATTCATTGAGTCATTTTAATTTTAAATTTGATTAGTTACCTCAGTTTGTTGAGATGATAAATATTGTAAGATAAATTTAATGATGAAATAAAATTTTGAACACAAAGTGACAATGTAATAATATTGAATGATAGAAACTATGAATAATAAGAATGTAGTCAATTTAATAATCCTCCTCCTCCTCGATCTACCCATCGGATGAAATGGAAGGGGTTTAAGTATTGGTGAAGAGGGAGAACTTTACAATGACACTGATTGAGCATTGTTAGAAGTATTAATATGGTGGGGGAGGGCGGGAGGTTGGGGGTTCCAACCCCCCACTCGACCGATTTTGGAATTCTGACATGCATTACATCTTGCCATTTTAGTGGTCTCTATTTTTTTATTAAATATGGAACCACCCATTTTGGGTCGCCCCATGTGGGTTGGGCGGGTTCAACCCCCGCCAGTTCCCCTCCATTCATGCTATGCCATGTGGTATGGTGGGTGTTCTACCCATTTGATTAAGTCTTGTTATATATATATATATGATTTTTAGGGTGGCGGGGTTTGGCCATCTGCTACCCCCATATTACGATGCTTGATATGATCACATTCGGTGGGTCCGGCGGGCCCGACTTGCCCACCCTTAATTTTTTTATTATATATATATATATAGCCCATTGGTTAAAAGCTATCGATCGAAAAATAAGAGATATTGGACAAATTAACTATCTTACAAATTTTCCCGTTCTGGTGGCCAGATTTTGTGCGTCGGGTCTCAGCCAATTTGTTGCCTCCTTTAGTCTACCACTTATCCAACTTTGACCAAAAATTTTACCAGCCATAACTCGACCATACGAACTTAGATTTGAGTGTCGTTTGCACCGTTGGAATTAGGGCGATGAGCACTACGATTTGTTTCTCATTTTTGCTTCCATATTACTAGTTTTATTTTTGAGCTATCTTCAAGGCCACTTGTACTTCAGGATCCTCCTGGATCACATTGTGAAGACTTAGTGAAAAAATTGGTTAAGTGTTGAGTAGGCGTAGTCCTTTTACTTGAGTATTGGTGAAAAGAAAGAGTTTGGCAGTGCCGCAACTGCCTATGTGTTGGTTGGAAGACACCACTAGCATAGGGGCGTGACACTCCCTCTCCCCTTCTCTCTCTCTCTCCCTCTCTTTGTGCTCCATCTCACTCTCTCTTTTTCTCTCTCTCCTTCCCTCTCTTTCGCCCTCCATCCATATGATAGATAATTTTCACTCTATGCAATCAATGATATATGTAATGTCTAAAATATTTTACATTATAATATTTTATTCTGAAATGAGTTATGGTTTTTCTCACATATAGTATTGGTAAGTCATGGTATTGTAACAAAATTGATTTACAATTTAATAATATCTATGGTAAAGTGGGGGTGGATATACATGGTTAAGAAACTTGTTATATTGTAATTTTATTATAAGTATTAAGTTTTTGTCTACTTATTAATTAAAGTTAAATATGGTTGAATCATTATTAGATATTTGTGTAGTTATTTTTTATTCTTAAGCTTTTCAGGAAGACTATACAAAATAAAATACTTGGAAATAAGTTATACTCTTGTAAATAACATATCTACCATCAATTAATTCCCACCATAATTTAAGCAAGTCTTTCCATAAAAAATGGATAGAATAAGATGTAAAAAATATACTTACTGAAGCTACTTCCCCCTATTATTTTTGTTTTGCTCGGAACTTATGTAGGAGTAAAATTGTAAGTGTGTATACTTACAAGTGGTTACTACCCTCCATCTCTATGTTGCTCTCTCTATCTTCCCTTTCTCTCCCTCTCTCTTCATCTCTCCCTTGTCACTCCCTCTCTCTCTACCTCTATCTCTTTATGTCTTTTTTCTCCCTTCCCTCTCTCTCTACCTCTATCTCTTTATGTCTTTTTTCTCCCTTCCCTCTCTCTCTACCTCTATCTCTTTATGTATTTTCTTTCCCTTCCCTCTCTCTCCCCACTTCTCTTTGTATTCCCTCCTCTCTTCTCTCCCTCTCTCTCCATCTCTCCCTTCTCACTCCCTCTCTCTCCACCTATATCTATTTATGTCTTTTTTCTCCCTTCCCTCCCTCTCCCCCTCTAACTCCATCTCTCCCTCCCCTCCTCTCTCTCTCTCTTCATTCCTCTATCTCTCTCTCTCTCTCTCTCTCTCTCTCTCTTTCTCTCTCTTCCCTCCACCTTTGTCATTATCTCCTTCCCTCTCTCCTTCTCTCTCCCACCCACCGCGGAATTTAAATATTTTACATTTTAATTTTTTATTCTGAAATGAGTTATGGTTTTTTAACATGTAGTATTGATAAGCCATGGTATTGTAAAAAAAAAATATTTACAAGTTAATAATATCCATAGAAAAGTGGGGGTTGATATCCATGGTTAAGAAAATTGTTATATTGTAAGTTTATTATAAGTATTAAGTTTTTATGTGCTTATTAATTAAATTAGATATGGTTATGTAATCACTATTAGATATTTGTGTAGTGAATTTTTGTTCTTAAACACTTATGTAAGAGTAAAATTATTGTAACCGTGTAGACATATAAGTGGTTACTAAGTGATTACTAAAAAAATTATACAACTTAAATATTTAAGCTTACACATATATTGTGGAGCTAGGTGCAATTAATAGAAAGATAAAGTTAATTGTTTAAGAACTGTTGTTTAAGTATATTAATTCTATTTTATGATGAATATTTTACTAGAAAATTTTGTTTAAAAAAATTAATTCATTTTAAAATGATTATATCCTCACAATTTAAAAATTAAAGTTTTGTTTTCCTTTTCTTGACAAAACTAAATTTATTCGAAGATTTTACTGTGAACTTTTTAAATCACTTCCAACTATATTATGAATAAATGTTATTTCTTTTTGTGAATTATAATTAAACAAGTGTAAAATGCAATGTTAGTAGCCTCTATGCAAAATGAAATTAATATTTTTAAATAAAAATATTTCATTAAATATCTACTAAAACCTTAAATTATATAAAAATTAGAAGTGTGAAATTGCATAGAAATTGAAAAGTAATAAATTTGTTAGATGATAAATAAAATGTATAATTTAATATATTCAAAATTAATTGAGCACATGGAAATTAACTATATATATAATGTACTTTAATATAATTTTAAATTAATATCACATTAAAAAATAATATATAAAATAAAATATTTATAAGTCCATATTCTAAAATAATTATTGATGATGATGATGATTAACGTCCACTAAGACCAATGTGGTTCTTCAAACTCTTGTTTATGTGATAAAAAAGAAGGGAAATAAGCGCTTCAAGATCGCTACAATTGGGCTTAGTTGAGTTGGCTTAATAAATCGAGAATATTAGAAGTGTGGCAGATGTTAGAGAATTGAGAGTGGATGTGAGTAACAGTGGATCACTCTAAAAGGAAGTGTTTATCATCTTTCACCTTCTTAGTATCACAAATCTGACAGATTCTATCGACCTAAGGAGCCTTGGGAGTAGACGACCACCCATTTTCACTTCGAGGCTCATGAGAATTAGTTCTTATCCTAGCGATGTTCATTTTTTTCTTAATGTTGCTCAACAAGGATAGATAATTCTGGTTATCAAGGGTAGGGTTGATCACTTGATAATTCTGGTTATCAAGGGTGGGGTTGATCACTTCCTTATAGTATCTTACCTTCCTTTTACCCTCAAACTCCTTATCATCCCACAACTTCCCCTTAAAATTGGAGGTAATAGTATCTTTGACCGTATCCTTGCTTCCCATGATGATCTCCTCCTTAATCTCCTAATGGTTGAGCCAAGGCTGGACATCCTTATGGCCCCAGCGCCTGAGGCGAAGGTGGGGGTTTGACTAAAGTTAGAAGCAATTTTTGGGAGCCTCTTGGATTCCATGTTGTAAAGTTTCTTCTTATACATCAGATATCTAAACATAGCCTTACTTTCAATGGCGGACAGGGTAACTTCGATTAAGATGATAGGATAGGCAGTATTTTCCTTGATCTTGAGGTTGTAGGTTATGAATTTATTTTGAATTATCTCAATCTTTCTCCACGACTCTCTAGATATATGCAACCCCAAACTACTTTAAGTGAGGAGAGTCTCAAAGAGAAACTTCTTTGACTCCAAATGCAAAGATAAATGCAAATATAAACTAACTTGTAAAAAAAAATGTAGATATGTATTTCATACCTAATGGAAGTTTAGGTTAGATTTTTTAAAATTTGATTATTTTTAAATTAGTTTTTTTTTGTTTGTGATAAATAACTTTAAAACCACATTTAAAAAAAATAAAAAATGAATAAAAAAATAGAATTTAATTTCCAAAAAAACTAAAAAAACATTCTTTTATTTTTAAAAATTCATTTTAATATAAATTTTTGAAAAACATTATAATTTTTTTTGGTTTTTATAAAAATCAAAATTTTGGAAAAAAAGCCAAAAACAATATAAAACTACATTTCACCATAAATAAATATTTCAAAAGTTGTTAATACATTAAACTATTTTTAATTTATTACATAAATATTTCCAAAAATCTTGAACGTTACCAATTGACTTATAAACTATGAATACTAACTATATCCATTATAAACTATCAATACTAACTATATCCATTATCATTTTTTATTTTATTTTTAGCAAAAAAAAAAAAAAAAATTTAATTACATACATACGAAATATAAATTTAGGTGACCTTTAAAATAAAATATTTGGCAAGCATTATATACTGCACATTAACAATAGGCATTCTTATGTGTGTTTTATGCACAAAATCCACTTTTGTTATTAAAAAAAGAAAGAGAAAAAAACACAGTGACATGCTCCTGTTAGCATTCTTCTTCATCATCCGTCATTCACAGTGACATGCTCCTGTCAAGCGATGAAGATGTGAAGGCACGCTCAAGAGTGTTGAATGGTTACAACTTCTTAAATCAAGATATTGAAGTCCTCTCAGATTCTCGAAGGTATCTGGAAGCTGCTTTAATATTCTCGAAGGTATCTGGAAGCTGCTTTAATTCATAACAGAAGGACAGGTTAAGGTGTTGTAGATTTCCAAGATTGCCGAAGGTATCTGGAAGCTGCTGTAATACCCAGCAGTTTGACAAGTCAATGTGTTGAAGATTCGCTAGATTGCCGAAGGTATCTGGAAGCTGCTTTATCCAACAGCCGGACAGGTTAAGGTGTTGTAGATCTCCAAGATTTCCGAAGGTATCTGGAAGCTGCTTTAATTTACAACAGCTGCAGGTAAATTAAAACAGTCGGACAGCTTAAGGTGTTGTAGATTTCCAAGATTTCCAAGATGCCGAAGGTATCTGGAAGCTGCAGTAAATTAAAACAGCCGGACAGCTTAAGGTGTTGTAGATTTCCAAGATTGCCGAAGGTATCTGGAAGCTGCTTTAATATCCAACAGCCGGACAGGTTAAGGTGTTGTAGATCTCCAAGATTGCCGAAGGTATCTGGAAGCTGCTTTAATTTCCAACTGCCGGACAGGTTAAGGTGTTGTAGATCTCCAAGATTGCCGAAGGTATCTGGAAGCTGCTTTAATTTACAACAGCTGGACAGGTTAAGGTGTTGCAGATTTCCAAGATTGCCGAAGGTATCTGGAAGTTGCTCTAAGTCGGAACACTCTTTAAGATTAATGAGTTGTAGATTTGCTAGATTGCTGAAGGTATCTGGAAGCTGCTTTAATTCCCAACAGCGCGACAGGTTAATGTGTTGTAGATTTCCAAGATTGCCGAAGGTATCTAGAAGCTGCTCTAAGTAGGAGCACTCTGAAAGATCAATGAGTTGTAGATTTTCTAGATTGCCGAAGGTATCTGGAAGCTGCAGTAACTTAGAACAGCCGGACAGCTTAAGGTGTTGTAGATTTCCAAGATTGCCGAAGGTATCTGGAAGCTGCTTTAATTTCCAACAGCCGGACAGGTTAAGGTGTTGTAGATCTCCAAGATTGCCGAAGGTATCTGGAAGCTGCTTTAATTCACTACAGTGCGACAGGTTAAGGTGTTGTAGATTTGCTAGATTGCCGAAGGTATCTGGAAGCTGCTTTAATTCCCTACAGCCCGACAGGTTAATGTGTTCCAGATCACCGAAGGTAACAGGAAGCTGCCCTAATTCCCACCCTCTTGACTGCCTAATGTGATCCATATTTCCTAGATTGCCGAAGGAGTCTGACGGAGATCTTATTCCAGAGAACGAAATCTGCAGGTGTATCAACGAAAGCAGATTATAAAAATATTCTAGCGCGTATTTTAAATTCCAATCTAAAGATATCACAAGCCTTTTCAGATGTTTCAACGGCATTATCGACTTTGGAATTACTTGAGAATCACCCTCTAAATCTCGCGAAGTGTATAGGGAGCCACAAAAATGTTCACATGTTTCAAATATGTAAAGATATCCATTATTGTCAGCTCATTTGTTCCACTAAATATTAAAAAATAAATAAAAGCCCTTTTCGAATTCATGGGAGACCCTGGTGTGCTATGTTATAATAAAAAATAAATGTATTTTACCTGCGATTCTTCTAGCCTCAACGCTGACAAGAACTCGCAGAGTAGCGGTTCATTCCCTTCTAAAACCCTTAACTTCATCAACGGAATCCGTGAAGCCAATGAAATCTGTAAAGGCCGGTGAAAGTAGGGACTGACCCGAAGCCATATGAGGTTCGATGACTCTACTGCATTCATAATTCCTTCCCATGTATCAGATGATTCGTGATAACCTCGAATATCAAGAAGTCGCAAGTTCCTCATTCTGTGGCGTGAAAATGATGGACCCTTATGTTTTGTCCGGCTGATGAACATACTAATTCCCCGCACTTCGGTTCCTCCCTGCACATGATTGAAAAGCAACGAACAATCAAAAAGTTGTACATAGATTATATTGAACAAACTACTGCAAATAGAATGATTGACTACTTACAGACGGTTGCTGCAACAAATCCTCAAGATCCTCCGTTCGCCAAATCCGACGCGGCAATCCTGGATCCTTGGCAAGATCCCTTCCCAGATCTCTGAGGTGATCATGCATTCTAATCCTAATTTCAGACACATCATAAGGGTCCACCCCACTGTCGACCTCTACAAGACTCTTATTCTGCAGCGTTCGAAACCCGAGCGAGCCTTTCAATCCACATCCCTCCCATATTCTTATTGCCCTATCCCTACTTTCTCCAATGAAAAAACACGCAATGTCTAAGAATATCTGTTTTTCGTCATCTTGAAGAAGATCGTAACTAACTTGAAGACGAGTTTTTATGTCTTCTGGGAGTATGTGTTCAAGTCTTTCCAATTGGTCTTCCCAAAAGGACTTGTCATCATTTCCATAAAGAAGACCTCCAAACACCTTCAAAGACAAAGGCAGTCGATTGCACACTTTTATATAAATATCTGCCAGATCTTCAAATCCTTGGAGTGGATGGGGCTGGGTGAAGGCATGCAGGCAGAAGAGCTCTTTGGAATGTTGTGGATTAAGGCCAGTTAAGGTATAAATTGATGACTCTTCCACTCTTGACCTTCTGAGAACATCTCTGTCTCGAGATGTAATCAATATTAAACTATTGGAGTGAAGAACATCTTGAATTGGCTTCAAAAGTGCCTCTAACTGATTCTTATGATCTACATCATCTAAAATTACTAACGCCTGAGAAGATAAGAGACGTTTTTTAAGCACTTGAATTCCTTCACTAACACTTTCTATCTTTTCATTTCTTTGAGTTAAACCCTCAAGAAGTTTCTTCTGCAGTGATTCTAAAGATGTTTTACGTGCATTCTCTCTTACATCAAATAAAATGTAAGATCTATTGTACAGTGAACTCTTCCTATTGAAAAGTTCTTTTCAGAAATTCCAAAACAATAAAACTGCCTCTTATAACACAGAGAAATATTCTTAAAATTTGCATACACAGTGACAAAATTTCCACATAGAAAAAAAATTCTATTCAGTAAAAAAAACTTGTTACAATGCTTCTTCCTCACTGCAGAGGGATTTACAATTGCTGGACTGTTATAAAACACAGTTCCAGAAACTCTTCTGTCTTTAAAAAAAAATTTACTGTGAATTTCCAATTCACTATCACTCTCTGTAAAAAAATAAACAGCACTCTGTCTATTTAAAAACTCACTGTGTTTTTATAAATCTTACACTGCTGTGTAAAAATTTAATTCTGCTCTCACTGTAAAAAAAAACTTCAAAGCACTGTTGTGCGTATTACATTCTGTGTGTAAAAAAAATTACAACACACTTCTATTCTAAATTTATAAGCAAAATATCTAAGAAACAATTAATGCAATTTGTTGACAAAATTGCAAAAATTCTACCGCTTAAAAAATTTCATTAATGCCTCATTAAAATCTGTCAGCACCGCTTAAGAAAAATTTATGAAAAATTTTAAATTTGGTGGCAGCGGAAATTTTTCGCGGTGGTGGTGTTTTGGTGGCGGGCTGGTGGCGCGCTGAACGCATGTGGCGGAGCCACCACAGCCTTGGTGGTTGCGGGGGGTAAGGTTTTGGCCATACCCATCGGATGGGTGACCCCCCGCACTAAACGACAGCCGTCCATCTTGGGTCAACGCCCGATCAACCAGTCAACTGCGGGGGGTATGGTTTTGTTAACGGTCGTGCAGGTCGACCCCTCGCACTCCGTCTATCACTGCCCACCTGCTCGCTGTTTAGCTCCGCGCCCATCAACCTATCCGCCGACCTGTGCGACGTGCTCCACCTGCAAATCGATCCGGCAGTTGGAATTATTCCAACACTCCCCCTTAATTTCAACTGCTGGGTTTTCCTGCATACCCAAGCATTTTCTCAAGTGTTCAAAGCTTTTCTGCGCTAGTGGCTTTGTGAGGATATCTGCAAATTGATCCTCCGTTCTACAATGCTGCAAAACGATCTCGCCATTGCTAACCAATTCACGTATGAAGTGAAACTTAGTGTCAATGTGTTTAGTCCTCTTATGAAAAACTGAATTTTTAGACAATGCAATAGCTGAGCTATTGTCACAAAATATCACTGTCCCTTTTACCTGTTCTTGACATAAACTTCTCAACATTTTTCGCATCCAAACTGCTTGACACGCTACTGCTGTAGCTGCTACATATTCTGCTTCTGCTGTAGACAATGCTACAATGGGTTGTTTCTTAGAAGCCCATGAAATGGCTCCTGAACCCATATGAAAAACATAACCGGAAGTGCTCTTCCGATCATCAACACTTCCAGCCCAATCACTGTCTGTGTATCCAACTAAATCTGATTTTTCTGAAGTAGTATAAAAAATACCAAACCTTTTAGTACCTTTAACATACCTCAAAATCCTTTTTGCTGCTTGCCAATGTGCATCCTTTGGCTTTTCCATGAACCTGGAAATCAAACTAACAGCATGCATAATATCTGGCCTAGTTGCAGTCAAATACATAAGGCTGCCAACTATGCTCTTGTATAGACTTGGATCAAAATCCTTGCTGCTGTCCTCTCTGCTGAGCTTTAATCCCATTACTGTTGGAGTGATTGCTCCTTTGCTTTCCTGCATGTTAAATCTTTCAAGTACCTCATTAACATACTTTGCCTGTGAGATGAAAATCCCACTTTCATCTTGTTCTACTTCTATTCCCAAGAAGTATCTTAACAAACCCATATCAGTCATTTCAAATTCTTCCTTCATGACTGTTTTGAAATGTTCAATAAGGCAATCATCATTACCTGTAAAAATAACATCATCAACATATAAGACTACAATCAAGATTTTACCATCTTTTTCTTTGATGTAGAGGGTGGGTTCTCCCTCACACTTTTCAAATCCATTTTCCAGTAGATAGGAATCTATCCTACTGTACCACGCTCTTAGCGCTTGCTTCAGCCCATAAAGAGCCTTCTTCAACTTGCATACCTTGTGCTCTTGGCCTTTCTTCTCATAGCCGAGAGGTTGATCAATGTAAACCTCTTCCATTAACACTCCATTCAGGAATGCTGACTTCACGTCCATTTGGTAAACTTTCCATTTGTTTTGTGCTGCTATGGACAACACTGCTCTCACGGTTTCCATTCTGGCAACCGGTGCGAAAGTTTCCTCATAATCTATCCCATGCTTTTGCTTATAACCTTTGACCACAAGCCTTGCCTTGTGTCTCTCTATCTTGCCTTCAACATTACTCTTGGTCTTGTAGACCCATTTAACACCAATGACATCTTTAACTTTTGGGAGTTCAACCAAATCCCAAGTTTTGTTCCTCTCTATGGCATTAAGTTCCTCATCCATAGCTTCTATCCATTTCTTATCCTTGATGGCTTCTTCGAAATGAACAGGATCATCAACATGACAATATAAAGCAAACAAAGAATTGATACCTTCATTTGTTATATCTTGTTCATAAATTTCTTTCAAACTTCTGAATTTCTTACCTTTTTCAGTAGGTGTACAAGTACTTGAAGAAGCACTTGAATTTCCTCCTTGTGGGGTGCTTGGAGAAGCACTTTCATTTCTCCTCAAGGGTGTACTCTGCGGTGTTGGTGTTGTTGTTTGGGGATGTATTTCAACCACCTCATCATCATTCTCATCATGAGATAAACAGTGTTTAACATTCACTGTTTTCTCTATGCTTCCATCCCAAGCTTCCTCTTCAATGAACTGTACGTCCCTGCTCACAAGAAACTTCTTGTTGGATGGGTTATATAACCTGTATGCCTTGGATTCCTCACTGTATCCAATGAAAATACACTTCTCCCCCTTGCTGTCCAACTTCTTTCTCAGCTGATCTGGAATGTGTGCATAAGCCACACATCCGAAAACCTTCATATGTGTGACACTTTGCTTTGTGCCACTCCATACCTCTTCCGGCACTTTGTTCATAACTGCTTTTGTAGGACACCTGTTTAAAATATACGCTGCACAATGTATAGCTTCAGCCCAATAGTCATTAGGCAAATGCTTTGCCTTTAACATGCTCCTCGCCATGTCCATAATGGTTCGGTTCTTCCTTTCGGCCACTCCATTTTGCTGCGGAGTATATCTAGTTGTAAACTGTTTGTGAATACCATTTTCTCTACAAAAACGTAGAAAATATTTAGATATATACTCACCTCCTCTATCAGTCCTTAAGATCTTGATATGCAGCCCACTCTGATTCTCAACAAGTGCTTTGAAATTGCGGAATTTTTCAAACACTTCACTTTTCTTTTTCAAAAAGTAAACCCAAGTTTTTCTTGTAAAATCATCTATGAATGTTAAGACATAGTGGCTGCTTGCTAGTGATGGAGTTTGCATCGGTCCACATACATCCGAGTGGACAATCTCTAAGGGTGCTTTTGCCCTTATGCTTTTCCCGGAAGGAAAACTTTCTCTGTGTTGTTTCCCAAGAATACAACCTTCACAAAGGCTGTCCGGTTTCTCTATCAATGGTAAACCACTTACCATCCCTTTTCTGTTCAACAAATTAAGATCTCCAAAGTTGAGATGACCAAATCTCAAGTGCCATAACCAATTATCATCCTTTGGTTCGCTTTGGAAAGTCTCCTGTGCAACTGCTGCTTTCTCTTCGCCATTCTTCAGATTTGCTCTCATTATGAGAGGGAACATCCTGTTCCTTGTCATCTTCACTTCAGCAATACACTGTTTGCTGGGTGGTTTATCCATGATGGTACAAACATCATTATCAAAGAAAACATTATACCCCTTATGGACAAGCTGCCCAACACTTAAGAGGTTACACTTCATTCCTGGAACATAATAAACATCTGCTATGGTTTTCCTTGCACCTAATCTTGTTAAAATATTTACATCTCCTTTTCCCATAACAGAAACTTTGCTATCAGTTCCTAGTGTGACTTGTGACTGCACACTTTCATCTAACATAGAAAACATTGCTAAGTTTCCTGTCATATGGTTGCTACAACCGGAGTCTAGAAACCATATATCCTCACTCTTTTCTTCAGCCATATTACAAGCTAAAAACAAATTGCTTTGACTGTTGTTTTCTTTAGTGAAATTTGCACTAGTTCCACTTCTCATATCTTGTTTCTTCTTTCTACATTCATTAGCATAATGACCATATTTCTTACAATTGTAACATTGAACATTGGATTTATCATACCTTTGTCCTTGATCATTCTGCTGTCCACTTTGCTGGCTGCCTTGGCCTTGATGCTGATTTGAATTGCTGCCCCTTCCTTGAGCATTTGCTGGACTGTTCCTTCCACCTCTGTTTTGGCTTCTGCCTCTTCCTCTTCCTTTGCCTTGCCCTCTTCCTTTTCCGAAAGACATCTGGGACTTAAAAGCATGTTCAAGAGATGAGTTTTCACTCCTACTCAATCTCTGTTCATGGGTCATCAGTGATGCATGAAGTTCATCCACTGAAAACTTTGTGAGATCTTTAGTCTCCTCTATGGTGGTGACAATCACATCAAATCTTGAGGGTAAAATTCTCAAGAGTTTTTCAACAATCCTCTTGTCCTCAAGAGTCTCTCCATGAGATCTTATTTGTGTGACCATTCCAATCACATGAGTGAAGAATGAGTCAATAGTGTCTGACTCTTTCATACAGAGAGTCTCAAAGTCTCTCCTCAACAACTGAAGTTTTGCTGTCTTCACTTTCTCCATGCCCTGGTAAGCTGTCTTGAGAGTTTCCCATGCTTCTTTGGATCTCTTAGCTGCTGCTATCCTCGGAAACACACTCTCATGCACTGCTTGATACAAGAAGAAAAGAGCCTTGGCATCTTTCTTCTTATTACTCTTTAGAATCTCTCTTTCTGCCTGAGTTAACAGAAGAAACTCATGTTCATCTGCTGGCTTTTCAAAGCCATCCTCAAAAAATTCCCATAAGTCTTGGGGGGGAAGTGTAAAAACGTTCAGCAGTTACCACCGTAGCTTAGCACTCTTCCAATAAATTGGAGGAAGATATGTATTTCACACCACCGTACCTGCCTGTATTCTGCCTTTTTAACTGCGTATAAAACACTTGATCTGTGTTTTTAAAATCACGAATCGTACTCCAATAAAACAATGTCAATTATAGGAGAAATACCTTGAATTCTTCTTGTCCGAACCTTCACCAATGTGAGGTCGCTCTCTAAACAATCGTCTTCTGCGTAACAGTCTTCAAATAGCTCTACTTGGTTTCGGCTACCATGTTGGAATTTCTGAAAATTCCAACACTTTAGCCAACGTTGTCTTTCCCATACCACCCATGCCTACAATCCCTACGACCTGAGGTTTGTCAGCCTGCGGGCGCTGCAACGATAAGAATTTATTTTCAAAATCGTTAATCTTCTCATCCAAACCGATTGGATATTCTGCCACTTCGTAGCGGGGTTTTACTAGCTTTTGCGACACAGAATCAATGACCTTCTCCAGCAGCTCCCCCTCGTCCCTAGTGAGTCACAAGAAATTAAATAAATAAATAATTATAAAATAAATAAAACTGCAAGTAAATGATCATACCTATTGAATTAGTAGAGCAAGAAAATAAATAAAACTGTAAGTAAATAATCTTACATATTGAATTAGTAGAGGGTAAGTTCGACTTCTTACTCGTTAAACTTCTGCAGCTCTAGCCCGCTTATTCCTGCAACAGTAGAGAGAGCAGTCCTCCAATTTTCAATGGTGGTGGTGCTGTAACGTGGTTGAGAGTCACGTGTTCTTTTCTTTTGGAGAGTGCGTAGGGCTAGGGCATAGACTCCTTCCCCCTGTGTCCGTCGAAGCTCAGTGGGCTGGACACGGAAAAACACGGGAATAATAGGAGCCTTTGACTCCACCATTAGGAGGAGCTCATTGAGACACCATTCTGACTCTGCAAATCTGGGAGAAAAGATAACCACATGGAGGGAGGCGGTTTTGATAGCTTCTTGTATTTGAGAAGTTAAAGTATCACCTACTTGCATTTCCTCCTTGTCCCAAAAGACTCGGATTCCATGTAAAACCAGGCGACGGTATAGATAGCTGGCAAAATTATTTTTTGTATCAGGGCCACGATGACTAATGAAGACATCGTAGCGAGATTTGGTGGGGGTATTAACAGCAGTAGAGGTGGAGGTAGATGCCATTGGCAATTTGAGTGTACAGAGGGTAATGGCAAGGGATGAAAATTGCCAGGTATTATATGAATTTAAGAGTTTGAGAAGCGAGGGGAAACAA
Organism: Pinus albicaulis; assembly: GCA_034641835.2. Classification (NCBI taxonomy): domain Eukaryota; kingdom Viridiplantae; phylum Streptophyta; class Pinopsida; order Pinales; family Pinaceae; genus Pinus; species Pinus albicaulis. The sequence goes on from CM076570.1 coordinate 1,315,763,074, forward strand.
TGGAAAGATTGCAATGAAAACTTTTGGAGCGGAGAGATATAATGTATATATATACGTTTAACCCTTCAATCCTATTTTCTGCAACTTCTGCGAAGAGACGATACATTCATGATTCAACTCATAAAAGCCGAACCATATGGAGTAGAAATTGCATACGAAAGACGAGAAGATGTCCAACTGCAAAGTAGTGGTATTGGTTGGTCATTGCGGTGAACAACTACCTTCCTATGGAGACACGTATTATATGGTGCAGTGCAAATTGCATACTAAAGGACAAGATGTCCAACTATAAAGTAGTGGTCTGGGTAGAGCATCTCCAAATAAAAATAGTTATTTGTATGGTGAACACCCAGGACACACGTATTTAAATATGGCAGGAGTGCAAATTGAATACAAAAAGACTATTCGTTTGTAGTCCAACGATGAAGTAGTGGTTTTGGTAGGCCATTGCCGAATGTCCAATAAAATATTGGTTTGTGAGGTGACTCAAAACCAAAAGATTATTCGCTTGCAAACTTGATAAGTCACCAATGTAATTCATATGACACGTCCAACTATAAAGTAGTGGTCTTGGTAGGCCATTGCCCAATAAAATATTCGTTTGTGCGGTGACTCAAAACCAAAGGATTATTCACTTGCAAACTTTACAAGTCACCAATATAATTCATATTACACTAATATCCTCCAAACGGTTTGAATCTAATGTAGTTTTGTCATGACTTTGTAGGGCATTGAAGGTATCACTAATAGTAAATTACAAAAAAATCCAAGAAGATTTTAAGAAGTTAAGGGGGCATTGTCAACTCATCTTAAAATATTGTTATTATTTTAAATTAAAATTAATAGAATCTAGTTTTCTCAGTGATAAATATTTTAAGAAGTTAAGAGACATTGTCAATTCATCTTAAAATATTATTATTATTTTAAATTAAAATTAATAGAAAATTACTATATTTATTTTTATTTCTGACTATTTAATTTGAAAAATGAGTTTAACACTTAAAAGTTATAAAAATATATTAATTATGCATAATTTTAAAAAATATAATAAGAGATTATAATTATTCAATAACCAAATAGTTTATGTTAATTATGCATAGTTTTAAAAAATATAATAAGAGATTATAATTATTCAATAACCAAATAGTTTATTTATATAGAAAATTTAGCATAAATTAGGGGTTAAATTTGACCCTATATACACGTTTTTTTTGTTATTTTAAATGTCAAATACTTTTAATTTCAAAACATACACTTCACCTTTGACTAACCAATTATTTTAAAAATTGTGACAAGCATGTTAAAAATGACAAGTTTCAATTTTTTTATTGTTTATATGTTGAATTTATATTTATATGTCTAATTTATGATAAGTAAAAGATTGATTGGTAAACATATACATGTCGGTTAAAAGTAATATAGAACCCAGTAACACCAAATCCATTTTACCTTATAAAATACAATAATGATTTTATAACCATATTCAAATTTAATTAAAAGCAATATACTCTATCATATTTTCCTTATGGAAGTGGGTCTTTCCCCACTGAGAGCCTACCTATGACTAGGCTCCTGTTGTACGAGTAAAAAATCAATAACATGGGAAACCATAGACTTCCTAAGCTAGCTTTAAACTCCAGCCAAAACTAGCTAAGGCTCAAACAAGGTTGGTATAAAGATACCAAGACCTAGTTAAATCATTGGGAGATCGAGGAAACTATTACATTGCAAAATATTAATAACATTAAAATATTGTTACTTCTAAATTTAAAGAGAAAACCACAAACCACAAACCATAAACCATGGACAAAACCACAAGTCAAGGCATGGCTGAAACCATAAACCACCATGGACTCCAAGAACAAAAATCAAACTCCAACCAAAACAAATTTCAGACTCTAGACAAAACCACATTTGGCTTAAATGGAGATGACATAACTATGCACCAATATTAAATAAATCATTTAGAAAAAAGAACAAACCTTATTGCAAAATATAAACAATATTCAAAATATTATTACATCTAAATCTAAGTAAAAATTTTATTATGATAAAAAGGTAGTACCAAAAGAAACATTTGAGCAACTATCAATGGTTTAAGCAGTAGAGTCTAAAGTGGAAACAATTATTTTCTGTTTGTATATGATATCGGTGTGAGATTAACCTTCAAGAGCTAGAGAACTTCCTGAACAAGAGAAGAGGTATTTATTTCCAAACAAGAGTAGAGATTATTACTGGGCCATTGGATAGCTTAAGCAAACTGGCCAAAACAATGTCCATTCCTCTTTTGATTAGAGGTAAGAAAATTTTCCATATATCAGTAGCAATTGTAATATCTAATTCTCTGATTTTCATTTTAGTGACCTTAATTGTTTATATACTTTTTGCGTTGATGTAATTGGTTTGTTTATTGATTTCTTTTTTCCAGTTTTTCTACCACTCTATAGAGAACTTGCATAGCACTACTTACAAAGGGTGGAGTAATATTCAGACAGGGTACACAAGGTATAGTGTAGCTACTTTCCACCTATTTGATTTCTTTAAATTAACAAAATTGCAATTTGTAAGCACTTAATTTTTTACAGGGTACAGTGTAGCTACTTCCCACCTCTTTGATTCATTTAAATTAACAAAATTGCAATTTGTAAGCACTTCATTTTTTATTTCTAGTTTTTGATGAGCTTCCTTTGCTTCTTTGTACTTCAAATTTTAGGGACCAATTTACCAGGCGTGGACAAGAAGAACTAGCAGGAGCAATACGAAAGGTAAGTAAATTTTATGTTTACTGTGTTTTTCCTTTTTATATAATGAAAATTTAAAGAGATAGAGAGAGAGTGACAACTCGATGTTGCAGTAGCGGAAACAACGAGTTGCTACCACTGTGACAGTGTATTGCCACAACTGCTCAAAATTTAAAAAAAAATTATATTAACAAATTTGCAATTTTTAAGAACTTCATTTTTTATTTCTAGTTTTTAATGAGCTTCCTTTGCTTCTTTGTGCTTCCAATTTGAAGGACCAATTTACTAGGCGTGGACAAGAACTAGTAGGAGCAATATGAAAGGTAAGTAAATTTCCCGTTTACTGTGTTTTTCCTTTTTATATAATGTAATTTAAAGAGATAGAGAGAGAGCGGAAGCTCGTTGTTGCAGTAGCGACAACAACGAGTTGCCACCACTACAAATTTTAATTTTGAGCAGTGGTGGCAACTCGATGTTGCAGTAGTGGCAACTCGATGTTGCAGTAGTGGCAACTCGTTGGTGCAGTAATGGCAATGGCGAGTTGCCGCCACTATAACAGTGTATTGCCACAATTGCTCAAAATTAAAATTTTATTTATATTTTCAAATTTTATTTATTTTATATTAAAAGGTTTTCTAGTTTATTTATTAATGTTTTAGTTATTTATTGCAAATTTAAATATACTGCAAATTTAAAGAGATAGAGAGAGTGTGGCAACTCGTTGTTGCATTAGCGGCAATAGTGAGTTGCCGCAAGTGTAGCAGTGTATTTCCGCCACTATAACTACTCATCTCAAAATTAAAATTTGTGTTGTATTTTCAAATTCTATATTTGCAAATTTAAAGAGAGAGAGAGAGAGAGAGAGAGAGAGACAACTCGCTATTGCAGTAGTAGTAACAGTGACTTGCCTCCACTGTAACAATGAAATAATTCATTGTTACAGTGGTGACAAGTCACTGTTACCACTACTGCAACAACGAGTTGCCGCTACTGCAATAGAGTTTCCGCTACTGCAATAGAGTTGCCGCTATTGCAATAGAGTTGTAACAATATTTCATTAAATTAATTTCTTGTTTTGCATATGGTTGCAAAATGGGTTTTGGAAATCCAAATATGGTGCCAACCCAAACCCAGGGCATGCATGGACAAGGTTCGTGATTCATAATGAAGCCCTTAGCCAGGTATACCAAAACAGTAGAGAAATACCTTTCATTACTACAAACAACAAAGCATACTACCATGCTTTGATTGATGACCTCACAACATCACAGAGTTATGGTGCAAGTCACACTGTCACTTACACAAACTCCAAATTAATCACCAACAAAATGAATGGTACCTAACAGGTCAGAAGACATAATCTGAAATCCCTTCACTAGCAAGGAAGAACCATTGCTACATAGTTCTAGTGTTTTGAGATTATTTACAAATCTGATGTCCAAAGGGTTGTTGATTCGATACTCATTGAAGCAACATCCAATGGACGTGGATGTGCCAGATTGTGGAGTCAGCATGTGCTCCACTAATTATTATTGATAGGCATCGATATACATGGCCTATTAATGAATGAATTGTTCTTGTGATTGGTATTGGGGTTATTATGGGGGGAGTCATATTATCATGTTCCTATTTCTTGAGATAGATTGGAGCAACCTGTTGTCCATCATTTCTTATGTATTTATTTATATGAGGTGTTTTTTTATAGATGGTCTCACTCTATTTTTTGGTGTTATATCTCAACACATGTATGTAGAAAACGTATTTTTCAGTAATACTATGAATGGAATTAAATTTTTGTTATAGATTAGTCCTGTCATTAGATCATGTGATGGATGCTTTTATTATGGCTTTTATTCTGGAAGTCAGATTCCAGTGTCATTCAATTGCGTTGACAAATGTATAGAAGCGTTGTCATGTATTTAATATATTTGAAAAAATGTTCTCATTTATTTATCAATGTTTAAATTGTATTTTTACTTCTAATTACTTTACATGAAATTATATCACCTCACTTGGAAAACTAATTAAACATTGTTATTATAATTCAGTTCTCTAATTTTTATTACAGAATAGTTTTGTTATTAGATTATGTGATGGATGCTTAATATATATAAAACATACATACTTACTATTTCATTTTACAAATGATATTTTATCAATTAACATCACTTTAAACAGAACCCAAAAATAACCAGCAAAATAAATAGTTTTATCAGCAAATAGAGGATTCCAAAAGATGCTATAGAATGAGACTATTTATTCATTATAATGCCTTCAATACACCTTCACAATTCCAACTTCTATGTACATTCATTCATTCATTATCCATGGGCAGTACATGCTCCCATAATTTATACAAGTCTCTAATTTGAGTATAATGAGCTCTAATTCTTAAAGAAGTCTCTTCATTGACAAATTATGTGAGATACCCTTGGTTACAAGCCAACCAAGATAGCTTATATATCAATCATTATTTGTCCTTTATACATACATGGTTAAATGCAAAATATAAATGTGACACCTTGCACTTTTGCAATCCATAGATCCAACCTCATTTAAGGGGCATAAATGTATAGATATCCAAACGAACAATCTAATTGTTGTGAATTTCTCCATAATCCACATCTACAGCCACAAGGCTAGGTGTTTTGAACTGAAGCACGTTTTGACATCCATGACAGCAACAACAACTTAGCCTGCAAACAGAGAGAATAATATGAACAACTTGCAAATCAATTAAGTTAACTTGACAACCATAAACTGTAACCAACACTAGCCCAGGTCAGACTATCCTCAATGCTAAAAAAATATTTCCCAAGGATGAGTAGTACATGGAAGGGATGGTATAGACCCTAATCCCTATTTAAACCAAGTTAGTTCAGGAATCGGTATAATAAAACCCTAAATTATTATGTAGCAATGCTAAGCTATCTTTGACAGTGTACAAAGGTAACAGAAATATCCCCTGACCACGACAGTAACAAACTATCGGTGTCAAATAGGAGGCAGACGTTGCAGCAACATATGTCTGCATATGGGCACCACCATAAATGACCCATCCCCATTATTAATTTATTACTTTACCCATTACCCCAATTCTTCCATTGTGCCATTGTCCCACATTCAAACTCTTGCAAACAACTAACACAACCATAACCACTCTGAACTCTGGCTAAATATGGGAGGTGCAAGTGTATGCAGAGAAAGTGTCAAAGAATTTTTAGACGCATTTCCACCCGTTAAACGCTTATTTGAACAAGCCGGTTAGATATATTATATTCGCAGGTTTTAGGGGCATGAAAATGACATAGCCCTAGAATTTTCCATGCATTACAGGGAGGGTAGATCAGAGGTACCAGGGATAGTGATGCATGCAACAGAAGAAGTGATTTCGGAAGTGTCAGGGTTACCCCATATGAGAGAAAAGTCGTTTGCACCCCGAAAACCCCAACCTAATGTTGTGAGGCATCTCCTTGAGGTAGGTGAGAAATTAATCAGGAGTGGCTCAGGATATGAGTGGAAGTCATTACTACAACCCTCGTCGGATGTTGCATTCCTTGTCCAAAGATTTTTCACTTGTGAAGGAAGGTATGTGGTTATTTATTATGAGCACCTCTGCTTGTTAGACCACCTACGTCATGGAAGGTTTCTTAGCATGCCATTATTTCTTGCAAAAACCCTAGACCAAATGGCCCGAGGTGTGCAGAAATCAAAGTGGCTGCTTGAAATCCTTTCCCACCAATGCCTTGTTAAAATTTTGGTGGTTTCTACACTGCAAAGGGAAGGGAGAACTTGGGATGAACTATTTGGAAGGCCATTTCATGTTGAAGCTGCAACTCCACCCCATGACCTCCAAGCTACAACTCCACCCCATGACCTCTCAGCTGCAACTCTGCCCCATGACCCACCAGCTGCAACTCCGCCCCATGACATCCAAGCTGCAACTTCATCACATGACCTCTCAGCGACAACTCCACCCTATGACCTCTTAGCAACAAATCTGCCCCATGACCCCCCAGCTGCAACTCCGCCCCATGACTGTCGAGTTTCAACTCCGCTCAATGACCTCGCACCTGCAACTCTGCCCCATGACCTCCCACCTGCAGAAATTCCCACAGAACCTTTCCCTATGGCAACTGATCCACCTAGTGTTCAAACTAGGAGGGTTTCTAGGGTTTATGCTGCTAAATCTGCACATAAAGGAGATGGCTAAGATGATGGTGATGAAGTACAAATATTGGGCAGTAAACCTGCAACCAGAAGATTGAGAGGATACAGGAAATGCCCGACAGCAGTGCCAAAAGCCAAGAAGAACAGGAGAAAAAGAGGTCATTATGCTCTGGTTCCCAAAACCCTCCTCGTTGTTACAGAAGAACTCCCAAAAGAGATAACAGTAGAACAAGAGAAAGAGTATCCAAAGGATGTATTGATTGAAGGGGTCATGGACCAAGGAATCATGGAAGGAGGATTAGGCCATCTTGCTGACACAAAAGAACAAGTTGATAAGTTTCCCTCTCCTAATTCTAACTATGAATACATAGTGGGACTAGCCAAATGGTACGACTCAGATGGCCTTGTCTCAATTCAAATGTTGTATGCAGATGAAGAGGAGTACGAGCAATTGTATAGGGAAAAAGTGTTGGTCCAACCAACTACACAACCATAATTGTATGGGGATGATCAGGAGGACCAACCAACCGCATAACCATAATTGTACGGGGATGATCAAGAGGACCAACCAACTGAACTACCAGAATTGACAAAGAAGCACATTGCAAAAGTAAGTACCTGTAAACATCTTCCTTTGTATATTTCATTGTTAAGGAAGAATAAGATTCTCTAGATGAAAAACAAACAGCTACAGTTCAAAGTTAAAACCCTAACAGATGAGCTCAGATAAAAATAAACTTTTGATAGATTAGATTTCTTGGCCTAAGTTGCAGAGTGCATACCCATTGATGACATAGGTATTCCTTCTCCAGGGGTCCAACAAGATATACCCCTTGGAATAAAACAAACTGATGACATTTAAGTTGCAGAGTCCATACCCATTGATGACATAGGTATTCCTTCTCCAAGGGTCTAACAAGATATACCCCTTGGAAAAAAACTGACTGATGACATTGAAGTTGCAGAGTCCATACCCATTGTTGACATAGGTATTCCTTCTCCAAAGGTCCAACAAGATATACCCCTTGGAAAAAAACAGTTTGATGACATTGTTGTACAAACAGAGGACCATACCAAAATCACAACTATCCATACAGAGGAACAGGAATTACATATCAAAATAACAAAATAAATGGGTATAGACACAGAGGAACAACAACCAGATATGAAACTACCAAAGGATGAGGAGCTAGATATCAAACTGGCCAAAGACGTTGATGAGCAAAAAGATGATGAGGAACGAAAGGATAAATTATAGCTGTCTAAATACCCATATTCGGGACACCTAATACCTTACAGTGTGCACAAAAACTCACTTCGTGACCTTTCCAAGATATGTGAAGAATATAAAAACAAAGTTTTATGAAGACATAAAAAAACAGTGGATGAGATGGAAAGGAGGGTGACCAAGTTGGAGAAGGATAAGCAAGAACTCAGACAGATAATGGATGGTGTGCTCAGTTGCAGGGCTCTTTTAACCAATTATAATGTGTACTTAACTGAAAAATTCCTGATATTTAAAAAGAATGCTATCATCGAAAATATCCCTCTCAAGGTTGAAAGCAGTGATGGCTTCAAGGAGGCATATATGACAATTTGTGATCAAGATAGAGACTCGATCTATGAACTGTACCAACATAATTTTTTGGTACCTCATAATACAGAATGGAATCCCAACCATGTTACAGGGGATGTCCAATTGAAAGCCTTTTTATCTTATTTGAGAAATTAGGCCAGTTGGTTGGATGATGTGAAAATTTATTTTCATAATTTCGAGAGCCTTCTGTGGGTTAGAGGAGAACATCCCAAACCTATGAAGGTGATAGAAGAACACCAAAAATCTATCAACTCTCTAGAAGTAGCAGAGGTTATCTCCAAGAACAGGGAGATGACCATTGCATATTATGCACGCCAGATTCAATTATTGGAAGCTAAGGCACATGCAAGATGTAAAGCAAGGTGGGATAGCTTGCGAAAATAACCCCAAAAAAAGATCCATTTAACTACCTCAACTTAAAGACAACCTTAACAAGGGTTTCTCGGTATATTATTGCTATGAGATAGTGTGGGAATCACTAGATAGGTCTTATATTTCAATATACAATGATCTGGCTTCCAACAAGGGTATATAAAAAGAAATGTACGCTGACAAAAAAAGAAGACTCTGATTGATGGAATGTAATTATGGAGACAGGAGGGTATCTTCGTCTTGATGAACCAGGACATAGTGATCATTTTATTAGAAATCTTCATGAATGTCCCCCTTCATCCATAGATTCAGATTGACAGATTGGGCCACCATTACTGACACACTGGCTCACCGTTGCTGACACACTGGCTCACAATTGTTGCAACACTGGCTCACCATTGCTGCAACACTGGATCATCGTCACTGTAACACTGGCTCACCGTTGCTGACACACTGGCTCACCATTACAGCAACTCATAGACATCAAACACATTGTATTTGATGTTGTAATATACATAACTCTCCAGTTTATTTTTTTAGTTATAAACAACTGGTAAAATTTTGTTTGACATGTTTAGTTACAATTTCATTGCAGTTCCTCTAATAATTTTTTTACATTTCCATTGTTTCTATTCGAATTTATATATCAGATTATTGTTTGGACACCAATATATGCAACTATGCAAGTATGCAAAACCACTTGAAAGTTATCTTCCATGACTTACAAAAAAATCAATGTATTAAAAGACTGAGTGTAAAGGCATGGAGTTATTTAATCATCTTAAATGAAAATTCCATAAAATTAGAGAAATCTCCAACCATGTCCTCACCACCTATCAAACATGCATGGACATAGTCAAAAAAACATTAATACATCAAATACAACTAATACATGAATAAATATTAAAATCAATTTGAAAAAAAAATCATGCACAAGAAACCTGGAAAAGCCACTAGTAAAAAATGGCTATTTAGTTACTAAAAAACGATTAAAATTTGCATATAAATGACTAGTTTTCAGTCAGTGACCAGTAGTAGCTAATTTACAGTATCTTATAACATGACCAAATTTTAGTCGTTTTTAGCTTAATCATTAATTGGTTGTCTCAATTTTATCGTCTAGTAGTATATTTAGTCATAAATTTGGTAATTAATTTAGTCATTGATTTGGTCAATAATTGTCACAATTAATGACCAAATATACAACAAAATATATTACAATATGATGACGTAAGAAAACCAATTAATGACCAAACAAATTTGACCAAAATGTTGGTCGTGTTATAAGATACTATAAATTAGTTACTAATAGTCATATATATGCAAATTTTAGTCATCGTTTGAAACTAATTAATGACCAAAGAAATATGACTAAATTTTGGTCGTGTTATAAGATATTGTAAATTAGCTACTAATAGTCATATATATGCAAATTTTAGTCATAGTTTGAAACCAATTAATGACCAAAGAAATATGACTAAATTTTGGTCGTGTTATAAGATACTGTAAATTAGCCACTAGTAGTCGTATATATGCAAATTTTAGTCATCATTCAAAACCAATTAATGACCAAAGAAATATGACTAAATTTTGGTCGTATTATAAGATACTGTAAATTAGCTACTAGTAGTCATATATATGCAAAATTTAGTTGTCATTTGTAGTAGTCATTTATCTTTTTTTGGTAGTTTCATATTCATTATATAAACTACTAATTTAATAGCTTATATCCATTTCATTTATTTTCCTTAATAATCTTTATAAACAACTAATTTAGTTGTATATTCATTTTATTTATGTTCATCATTAATCAAGATAAACTATTAATTTAGTAGTTTTAGATTGATTTTATGTGCTTATTATTAATTAACATAAATTAATTAATATAATTTTGTGACTAAATAAAAAAATTGTTATACAATACGCATGTTAATCTAATATGAAACACAAAGTTTACAATACTAAACAATATCAAGTGCAATTATAAATAATTTCGACCACATAAATTATATTATATGAAATGTCAAGTATTACAATATGAGTTTCCAACTTAATATTTGTTGGACTACAATTTACACATGAAATATTGTTTCATCACTTCAAAACATTATCATTGTGTTGCCGAGACATTGCAGGTAAATTCACCAATTGTGAAGACTTGACCACAGTCTATATCTGTGTGTCTTATGCAAGATATTGACTCTAAGGGTGTCACTAGACCGATTCTCTTCTCTCTCTCTTTTTTCATTTGTCACTCTAATGTTATTGTTCTCCTCTTTCTTCAATTCTTGCTTCTTACCATCAATACTGAGTTCCTTTTTTGAAAACAAAAGAAGTTACAATGCAATGTAAGAAATGAAATATGATGAACACTAGAATATAATATAAAGTAGATTATAAAAGATTTATACGACATATACCTCAACATCAGCAATGTCAAAGCCATTTTTCCCCATAAAAGCAAGAAACTCGAACAAGTTTTCTTTATTTGGGCGATAGTGGTCACTATGGGGCCAGATGACCTGTATAAACAAAGCAAATAAAACATCACCATAGAAAAAACACGTTAGTATCTTAGTATTCAACCTTCAAGTAAATGTTAAACACAATCATGCCAACTAAGTTACATGCTAAAAAACTCCAAGTTGTAGATAACTTGTGAAAACATATAATCAAAGGTGTGATGTCTAATCCTTGTCGTTTTATTCGCAACAACATTTCATTCTCTAAAGCATGAACTTGGTCAAGTATATAAACAACATGTGTTCAAATAACAACATGAAAGTAAACTTTTCTAATAGTCATGAAAATATTTTAACACAAAACAACTGAAAGGATTTCAATCAATATCATGTAATACCAATTTCATCTTCAAGCTTTGGTGGTTGTTTAAATGGACATGATACCAAGTATTTTGAATTTCATAGTTAAAAGACAAAACAAAATAAACATAAACGTTCAAAATACAATCAAACAATAAAGTGAGGATATCATGGAATGAACATTGCAATTATAAAAAAATTATTTACTTGTCCATCGATGTCTTGTCTAGTATTCCTAAAACATTTTCTTACCCAAAATAACCGTGAGGTGAAAGAATAGCAACATTAGAAACCATAATAATTCATACTAGAAACATTTCCAAAGTTGATGGCTCAGGTGCCTGGAAGATATCCAACATCACATGAATCATACCCAAGACATGCTCTGCATGGTCTCCCCATCCTTTTCCAATCACATTTCTTGTAACCTACCCACACCAGATTCAAGTAACAGTCAAACGAAGGCTTTGACATTTGTTTTTATCTTTTATATCTATGAACTTTGAATATGATTTTTTGTTCCTCGTTGTTGCTATAGAGTCTATCCCTCACCTTCTAAACACCACCACAAGGCCTTGATAGATTTTGAAGCAAGGGAACAATTAGGAAACACGAGGGAAAATGCTTTCCCAAGGTGGGGGCATGTTTCCCCAAAATGAGGTATTTTGGGTTTACTCTCCCAAAAAAGAGGTACTTATTGGCATCTTCCTCAATTTTTTTCATATAAAGGCTTAAAAAATGAAAAAATTAAAAGCAAAATATAAAAAACCCTACCTCATTTTAACTTTTCTTTATCTTTTATACACTTTCACTCATTAATCCTCATTTTATTTTCAATGTTCATTGCGCATTGTTATTTTTTAGTTTTAACTTTTTAGCCTTGAATCTAGATACTAATGACCTCATATTAGTATTTACTAATTTATTAATGCCAATTACTTAATTATATTCTAGAATGATGGATTTAAATCAATGTATTATTGTTTACCAATTATGATTCATTTATAGTTTATGAATCAATTATTCAATTATTAAATATGAATATGAATCATGTTTATATAATAAACAAATTTGAATTAAGTATTATTTTATAGTTTACTATTTAGTATTTACAATGCACAATAATGAATTTGCATGTGAATATTTGTTTTTGGGATTTTTCCATTATTATTTTTATTTTTGTATTTTGAGAGACAAGGACCCCTATGCTAGGAACCCTGACATCCCCACAACCTCCTAAATTTACCCAAAATTTGGGGGTGCTTCCACACATCCCCCCACGTATGTCTCACTGCTCCAACGCTCCCTCGTCCCATAAACTTGATAAAACATTGATTATAGCTTGGATTCCATACACCTATGGTCAAATGTATTGGTCACTTATTGTCTTGTATTACTTGTACTTTATGGATGCCTCTTGACTTGCTTAAGCTCTAAAGGATTTCCCCATGTTTTGACCTGGTTTGATTAAATGATGTATGCTTATGTTGACATGGATTTTTTTAGACAAGCATCCTCTTATCACGATTAAGACTACTACACAAAAATTTTGCATTACAAGGGATCCCTTAGCACAATTAACCATGGTTGTTGTTTGAGAGAAAAATTTGGTGGGGAGTATCTATTTAGCTAAAATCCTCAATACTTTCCCCTAGCAAAAAGAATTGTTCTGTGCGCAAATGGATACACTAGCATGTTACTAGAAGACTTGAACCCTAGCGGGGAATATACTAGCTACTCACTTGGATTTGAAGACATTATTTGATGAATGATTGTTGTTAAATGAATGTATAGTTTTTCAGTGATGGTTATGTGGTAATTTTGAATTCCTATTTCCCTAGAGCATTGAGTGTGATAGATTGGCCTTTGGAAAGAAGGTTCTCGACAAGAGGATGAGCTCAATCTCTATGGTTGGGTGGAAACATTCCATGCACTTTTAGTCCTCTTTGTTGAACATGCTATGGTGTTTCTTATCCCTATTCCCCTAATTTGATTTCCAAATTGTAACATCGGCTTCAATTTTCACCAACAATGTAGACACATGATAACAACATGAAATTCTATTTACATCAGTAGTTTTAGAATTCTCAAGTTAAATATGACTGTCGAGTTGAAATTTTAAACATGTGATATTGGTATGGTCTCCCATTCCTAGTCACTTTCTTTGACAATTTCTTAAATTTTGGTCTCTAATGTTGACTTTGATTCTAAAAAAATAGATGCACAAACCTCCCACGAGTAAGAATATGAACCAAAAAAATAGTGACCATTGTTGGTAGGCTTTCCATATTGTGAAGACTATGTACCCAATATCTATATTAACACTTATAGTTTAAAAAATGTATGATCATCCCATGGCTCTCAACATGCATTTGACAAAATATTGCCTATAATAGAAGTTTTGGTTGTAGCATGTAAACTATAGCAATGCAGAGCTTGAAGATAAAATTCCACTTGGGTCAGGATAGATGGTAGAAAAATTACACATGCGAAACATTATTATAACCATATTAGTAAATTCAAATTCAGTATGTTGGTTCTCATATTTGTATTTTTTCTTGTACTTTGAATTCAATTTCGTGGGCTATAGACTATAAAATTGGATAGACCTCATAACAGGTTGAGTTCCCTCACATGAGGGTAGTTTGGGACTGTACAACCTGACCAGGCCTAATGGTTAAGAACATGTGATTTCTCCTTGGAGGTCACATATTCAATTCTAGTGGGGAGTAGGTTATGTACACATGAGAAAATAATTGTTCCCAGATATTTGTGTGGTATTGGTAAGGTACCAACAAATATCATTCTCGCTTACAAACTAGAGAGAGATGAATGTAATTCCCAAGTGAACTTCAATGCCAAAAATATATTGAGGAAAAAAAGAGAAAAGTTTGAGAGCTTCAAGATCAAAGAGATAGTGCAAAGTATACTTGAAACTGGAAATTTAGTGTTGGTAGGAAGTATAACACCACAATGAAATTGAATTGTGTGGATAAATTAATAGAAACAGTTTGTGAACACAGTCTCCTCTTTAAACTACACATGAACCTATAGATCTTGGGTTGACATGCCCTAGTGACAAAGGATTGAATAACAAGTTCATTTATTTTCCCAAAGAAACCTAAAATAAGCCTATATAAGCCCTTGAAATTATACTTGTGCAAAAGGAAGACTGGGAAAATTTTGTTTGGCCCAAGATAGATAGTGAAAATTTTGACATTAAATCTATTCATACACAGTTTTGAGAATTTTGGAATAATGTATTAGGACCCTCATTTCAAGATGTTTGTTGGTGGATTCGACCAACTATGCATTTCACGGAAGATAACGACATTTATGTAACAGTCTTGTAGTGCCAATGGGGGCACTACACCATGTATGTCCTGTCTACTAGACATAAATGTTCTTGTTGGTGTCAAATACTGGCTGAGGAACCCATCAAACAGTAAATACAACTCTTTAACATCTACAAATCATTGCGATAGAAAAATGTAAGCAAGAAAAAAATCAACCATGTAGCTTTGTTCTAGCACCTTTTGGAAAATTCTGGTGGGAATTTTTTCATTGTTGCATGCAGCGTTGTCTGCTTTTTGTCCATTATTCATGTGGTCTGCAAAAGAGTTTTTTTCAGTGTGTTAGTCTTCTGCATGGGTTTATAAGTCTTTTATATATTTTCATGTTCAACCTTGGATCCTTTCCCAAAATTCACTACCAACAACCATCACTGTCCCGCCCGACTCTATCGTGACAAGGGCTTCTTTGGTTGGTAAAGTAGGGGTGATAATAATCCCCCCACCAGGGTTCATTTAATCATTTCAACTCCCTCATGAGCCATTGTGGTTATGGAAACAATCCAGGCATGTTGATGTACAAAGTTCATAGCCCTAGTGCTAATGGCTTTCCACTTTGGTGTTAATTGGGCAAACACTAATAGTCAAAGGAAGTATATTAGAAAACCCTGATAAATCTTTCAAATTCTACGATGAACTGTTTTCATGTCCTATTGCCTCATTTATATAGTTATATGTAAATAGTTAATATCTACACAGTATGTATATATATATATATATATAGTTCATGTTTGCACAATGAAAGTTATATTAATAGATAATGTCTAATAAATTGAAAATTCTAATTTCTCTGTTACAGGAAACTATCCTCCTTAACCACTGAAAATTTTAGACAGTTGTTGTTAGGTCCCCATATTACTAGTGTAGTCCCTTATTGTTATTAGTGTAGCCCCCTTATTGTTATTGTTGTACCCCTGTAACCCCCATATTGTTATTATTGTTCACTTACATTATTATTGTTAGGTCGGCTAGGATTATATTGTGACCCCATGGACCCCTATATATAGAAGGAGGTTTTATCATTTTTATCATCCAAGAACTATTCATTTATGTAATGTATTGGAGGTTTCCCCCTCGAAGTGTTTAATTTCTAGGTTTTGATCTCTCTTTTATTCTATTTTTGGAGCTGGTTTCATAACATTTGGTATCAGAGCTTTGGATTCTAGGGTTTCGCTGTTCCAAACAGGTCATCGTGGAATTTTCACTATAATGTTTTTTCTACGAAGGTTCAGAAGCTCACATTTTTACAACGCGAAGCTGAAATATTGAGGAATGTCGTGGAGAAATTTTGGATCTTGGTTCACAATATTTTCGGAGATATGATTTGTGCAATTTAGGGATTTTTGGAGGCTCCTGAATTTAACCTAAACAGGTCATCATGGCATTTTCACTATAAATTTGTTTCTACGAGGGCTAAAAATCTGAAATGTTTACAGAGCTAAGCCAAAATCCATAGGAACATCGTGGAAAAATTTCAGTCCTTGATTCCCTATATTTTCAGAGATATGATTTGTGGAAGTTAGGGTTGTTTCAAGCTCCCGAATTTCATCGCAACGAGGTGACCGTGGGAAAATCTTCATAACTCTCTCTCTGAGCATCGGATCGGAAGTCTATAAAAAGTGGTCGCAAGTACACAGACTATAGTTTCCTATATATCCATTTCAGAGCTGAAGGAGAAAAAAATGACACGTGGCACTCCGTACAAGTTCGCTCTACTAAACCAGTGCATAATTAGGTCATTGTGGGAGATTGAGCATAACTCGACCTTGAAGAATCCAAATCAGGTCAAAAATATGGCATTTGAAAGAAGCTTTAGAGGGCTACCATAGGGCCAAACTTCAGATATTGAAGATCCAAAATCACAAAGATAATTTAGTTTCAATATCTAGCTCCTCAAAAGAAATAAAAAGGTGTGTATTTTTTTTCAAATTGCATAAGTCTTGTTTGAAAAATCAGTTTTAAGTGATTCCAAGGGCCTATTGAGCATAAATATCAATATTGGGTTGTAAAATGGCTCCTAAAAATAATTCAGCACCCATTAAGCCCTCATAATACTCTAGTATGACTCATGAAGATGAATAATTATCACATGATCTATCAAAATTACAAGAGCAAGTGCACCAAATTTTTCTCTCGCAAAGAGGAACAAAAAAAGAAATGGAAGTTTTGAAGAAAGGCGTGGAAGCGAATATGGATGGTTTGAAGAAAGGTGTGGAAGCTAAGATGGATGGCGTGGAAGCTAAGATGGATGACATGGAATAAAAAATGAAATACAACATGGAAAACATGAAGAATGATCTAAAAGAAGACATGGAAGGTTTGACAAAGTTGATACAAGAAATGATTCCTAATGGTGAAAATATAGTAGAAGAAAATCATGATGAGAACAAAATAAATGTTAATCGTGGTTTCATAAACTCTAATGTTGGATGGAAGAACCACCATATTCCAAAGATGGATATGAGGAAGTTTGATGGCAAGGATCTCATAACATGGATACTATAGATGGAGAAATATTTTGATCTCAATAATGTGAAAAACACACAAAAGGTACGCATTGCAACATTATATTTAGAAAAAAATACATTTGTATGGTATCGATGGCTTTGCTCCCATAAAAAAATTGTCACTTCGTCAATTTTTACGGAGGAAATGATAACACATTATGAGGATACAAAGAGCAACAGCTTCTTTAGCCAATTGATAAATCTCAAACAAAAGGGTTCAGTGGTGGAGCACATTGAGGACTTCCAAAAATTGAATATAAGGGTAACTGATATTCTAGAGGAACACATGATTGATGTCTTCATAGTGACTTTAAAGGATAACATCTAATATGAATTTCGCCGGTTGGTTATCAAATCCAATGTGTTAACCGACCCTATTACTTAACTCTTATACCCATGATTCTATGACTTAACATACGTACAATGCTCATAATACTCAACCATAGGTTTATAACTTTGCCACGACGGAAATTAAGGTATTGTAGGCATGGCCCACACGTTGCTTTTACACATGTATACGATAGTGTTCCCCTTCACTATTCTACATCGCCAAAACACATTAATATGTGTATTCCCAACTTTAACAAAAGGCCACGCGCCCATCACATATATAATTAATCTTTTGCCAGTGTAAACAAAGTGCACATACCTCTGGTAACCCGCAAACCTTAGTTAGGACAATTCCAATCCATAGATATAAGCACAGGGCCCAGTGTTAACGGGCCATCCACATCCAACTGCGGCTAGCACGTCGCATCGCTTTGGATGATCCGACGTCCCCAACTGAGTTTCGCATTTTTTTCCCACCAGAGGTTAATGCACAAAAATAACGCGAAAGAGATGGTTTTAATAAACCGCCTAAGGCCTACGTGTCAATCAATGGGCAATATCACGTTGTTTTTATGAAAACAACTTTCCACTCCTTCGATTGCATGAATACCACTGTCTCTCTTCTCCGGTTTCAATGCTCCTGCAAGGTTCCATCCTCTTGGCTCGAGGTTCCGTCAGTGCTTCACCAATCGTATTATAAAGAAATTACCTCTGGTTTGTTTTCTCTGTGGGAGTTATAACCAACTCCACAATGTCGCCAACTACCGAATGAACCACTGTCTTGCACCACAGGTAGAGTATCTTTGTTTCTTGGGTGACAGGCCTACTCCGCTACACTCTCTGGAATCGACCCCTTCACGTGGCTCCCTTCATTCACTTCGCATGCCAGGACAGAGCTATTATCCGGCCTTCTATGACCCCCTATGTAGGACGATTCCCCACAATTTCCTAAGACTAGAAAGTTATAATGGATGGTATGGACCAATATTACTTAATGACATAGTAGAAGTATGCATGGTAGGTATGCATTGCAAATAAGCATTCATTTCACTACGTCAAGGACAGAGAAATCATCTGTAAACTACAGTAGATTAAATGAGTTGAAGAATTATCAATGGGATTATAGTCAGGATTTCAGAATAGAGAATAATATTGCATCACATATTATTCGAGCTAATTGAATGGATGAAGTTATTTCCTGCATTAAATTGCTATGCTGGATCAAACAGAGAACTAGAATTATCATAATAGTGAACATTTTGATATTCTTGGGACAACATTATGGAATTTCATCTCTTTACAAATATTATGGTACATAACAACAAGCCATTTTTTTTGTACAAGTAACGACCAATGGAGAGCATTGGCATCAACATTAAAGTCTTGGAGTGCGCGTTCATTGTGGAAGCAAGGTAAAAATATTAATCGGCATACGATTTTTAGTTGCATTTTATATGCAACAAGATTAGAGTTTGAGAGTAGCCTGGGCATTAGAGGAATTTTAATATATTATTGACGCGTATTGAATATTATAATATTATAATATATTATATTATAAATATTAATGAGCAACATATTGCACAGGAAGTGTTCTTCCGTCCACTGCAATAACTTCTTGAGATCACTGAAGAGTTTTCCGGATTATCCACAGTCTCACGAAACACTTGTCGACGTTTCGAATCCCAACGGGGATCCATCTTCAGGACATTGGAATGAAGAATTAAAAGAAGGGTTATAATCCATAAATACTGAAGAAGGAAGTAAAGGCACGGGCCGACCAAATTTTTTCTTCAATTACTTTAATTTTTATAATTTTTTAAATTTTTTGATTTAATTCAAAGATTTATTATTTACTATTTTAATTTTAATTTTAATAATAATACTAAGTTTATAATAACCATACTAAATTTATTATATTAAAAAGTTTATTATTTATTATTCTCAAAATAATAAACCTATTTTTATTATATTAATAAGTTTGTTACTTTTTAAGGATTTGAAAAAATCCTAACACTATAAAATCAATGAATTATACTTAATAAAAAGCTTAAGGATTATTATAATTTAATTAAGGGTTCTTATAATTTATTTAAGGGAAATTTAAAATTTTTTTGGATAATTTTGAAAATTTTAACTTATTTATTTTAATTTTGATTTAAAATTAAAAATAACAAGTTAAAAATAAATCAACTTATCTATTATAAAAATTAATTAATTAATTAAATAAACTAAGGAATTTTTAAAGAGTATTAATGCTTATTTATTATTATTTTTAATTTATAAAAATAAATAATTATTTAAAACCCTAGAAAATTTTTATAGGTTTTAACGAGGAAGGTTATAGTTTAAATATACTACCAAGAAGTTTACGCTTATAAATGTTAACTAATAAGTTATCTTACATTATTACAGATTAGTTAGTTTTCTAATTAATAAATATTAATCTAGCAAACTAAATAAGGAAGGGAAGCAAATAAGTATTTTCTACTTAATAATTATTTATAAATTAATTAATTTTATATAGAATAAAATTAATTAAAGTTAATAATTATTAAAAGAAAGTTCCTTATTTGTTAAACCCTAACTTAAAGAAAGGAGACAAACCTTGAAATAATATACCTACAAACTCATACCTGGGAGGAATGTGTTCTTGAGGAGCAGATTTGTCGAAGAAGAGGTCGCCAACTGTCACTAATTTCATATCCTCCATCCCTATTGAGATTTTCAGGATGTTTTTTGATCTCCAAGGCTTCTCTTACTTTTCTTTTGTAATAGTGATCTTCTCTTGCAATGATCTTTGCATCTTCAAGACGCACTTGGTGTTTAGTTTTAGAAGAGTGTTCAGCAAGGGCCGAAGTGCGAAGTCGTTCATGCTTGATATCGGCTCCGTGCTCCTTGAGTCTTTTCTGGAGTGAGCGTCCAGTTTCACCGATATAACTTCTCCCGCATGAACAATCAATTTTTTACACTCCTTTAAGTTGTTCTGGACTTATAGCATCTTTAACTGATCGCATTCTATGTCTAATAGTTCCTGCTACCGAAAATTGTGTGAAAATGTCGTTCTTTCTTAGAGCCTTGGTGATTTTATCAGTAACACCTTTAATATATAGTAGAAAAACCCTTCCTCCTTTTTCTTGGGGTTCAAGTCATTTCTGGGTTAAGATTGCGCCCTCCGCTCTTTTTAAGGCCTTCCTGATATCTCTTTCTTTATACCCTAAACTCTTAAAAACGAATGATAAGTGGTTGATTTCTTCATTAAGGTGTTCAGCATCAGATATCCTCAAGGCCCTAACAGCAAGGGTATTAAGGACACCGAACTTCTGAGCTGGATGATGGTAGGAATCAACATGGAGATAACTATCAGTGTGGGTTTTCTTTCTGAATACACGGTGCCCAAGGGTTCCATCATCATTTCGAATAACAAGAACATCCAGAAAAGGAATGCATCTATTTTCTTCAGTTTCCATGGTAAATTTGATATCCGGGGAAATGGAGTTCAAGTGATGAAAAAACTTGTCAAGATTCTCTTTTCCATGGGCCCATTTTATATTAGTATCATCAACAAATCCCAACATAACCGCACAATATTAATAATATGTGTGTGTGTATTCCATTCATAGCAAAAGTCAACTTTTATTATTATAATCCTAACATGAGTGTTTGGATTTATGAGAGGCATATTCACAACATACTTGTTGCTATTGAGAGCTGCAGATATAGCAAAGAAGATCGAGCCAGGTGCAACGACATCTACAGGAGTGAGGAAATAGGAAAATCTGCGACCTATCTTGCAGCGGCCTAACTGGAAAACTAATGAATAAAATCCCCTATCGAGACCTACCATTCCATTCAATGGAATATTTTGGGTATATAATGCATACCAAAATATAATACCCTTGCATATTTTGGTGCCCACGCTTAGGTTAGCCACTGCTATAAGGCCAGAGGAACCTGTAGAGTCTGCATAAACATGATGATATTTACATTGAGAAGACATTTGCAGGCACAGTTATTTATTACTTTAGTCTTATCCGATGAAACTTTTATTGATTAGTCTACCTAAAAGTAGACTAATTCTATACGTTGGAATTTGAAGACCTACTGGTCGCGGCAAGCCGACCACACCACTAGGAAACCCATAAACCAAAGTTCAACTATGTAAAACTTCCGCGAGCGGCAATAACATAACAAAATTCTCGCTACATTCGAAGTGAAACCAAACGATAATGAAAACAACGACACAAGAATAAACATCTCTTCTAGAGAGTGAGGTTAAAAAAACACGGCTACTTTAAAATCTCCAGGCTTCATTTATGTATACATTTGATTCAATTGGGAAAGAGTTTATATGCATCACCACTAGAAACTTCTTGTCGCTTGGTACCAAAAGAAGAGAGCTTTGACTAGACACTTGAGTGTCCAACATTGCTAAAAAGCAGCGCATGTGTATTTCAATACATACTGAATAAAACGTCCGTGTGAATAAAAAACAGCGCATGTGTATTCGAAAGCTTACCATCTAGAGCGTGCGTTCTACAGTCGTGAAGCTCCTCAGAAGGATTTCTTACTTCGATCCAACCAGCCACAGTCCCGGTTCTCTGCGTCCAAATGCGTCTGCTGCTCTAAAACAGGTGGCCTTTTGGTCTGAAATAAATTGAGCATTACAATGCCAACCATCACAGCACATAGGTGGAAAAACTCCGTGGAACCACTCCGTTGAAATGTTTGGGTGACGCTCTGGTTCACCTTCCCGTAATGGTTCTCACTTGTGCGATAGCTCTGTAGAATTTGTTGCGCGTGGCAGTAGGTGAAGATAATGGCCATTGAATAATTCATTGCGCATGGCACGCTGCTCCCATTGGAAGATGGATGGACATCGATATTTCTTATTGTTTGCAGAGATGGTCACCTCCATACAAATCCCATGATTAAACCTGAAATGTTAAGCTAACCACATGCCATGCAACTTCAACGATAGATATTTCTCGCCCGAAACGTGTCCTTATTTCTCTCTAATCCCTCATACTCTCATACGTGGAGATAAATAAGAGGAACAATAAAATTTTAATGATCATTTGGTAAAAAAAAATTTAAGTAGGGTTTAAACACTTGATTTAGACATGCAAGGAGGTTATGACTTTTAATTTCATTCATTGATTGAGTGGCAACAACGAGAATATACCAGCATCTTTCAATCTAGACCATCGGATGAAAAATATTAATTAGCATAATCATTAATGAAGCAATTTCCGATAGGGGCTACACCTATCGGCATAATTAAAAAATAAATGAAACTGTAAGTAACTAAACTTATTTTTGGTATGTTAAAGAGAAAATGTTGATATATTTTTAATGATATTTCTCAGGTATTCTGCGGGGCTACAGGTATCCTGATTAGGGAAGGTAAATCTTGCCTATATTATAGGGGTAGTGAGGAAGAGGATCTCTGTTATATTATCTCCTTGTTCAAGTGTGGAAGAGCTCTTCTTTCAGGAGGTATGATCTATTTGGGTTTCAAAATGAAACCAAGTAATTATACAGTTGAGG
This sequence comes from Pinus albicaulis, assembly GCA_034641835.2. Lineage (NCBI taxonomy): Eukaryota > Viridiplantae > Streptophyta > Pinopsida > Pinales > Pinaceae > Pinus > Pinus albicaulis. Next base: position 1,315,786,510 of record CM076570.1, read on the forward strand.
ATTGGAGATGGATTTTGGAGAAGTACAGAAAAAAGTTAAACAAGTGGGTTGCTGAATGGCTTTCAAGAGTGGGTAGGTTGATTTTAACACAAGCTGTTTTCCAACAAATTTCAGTTTATTGGGCATACTTATATATTATTCCCCCCTGGATCCTCAAGGATATTAAGAAGATTATGGCTTCTTTTATTTGGGGAGGAGGAGGTAATAAAATATGTATACATTTAGCAGGGTGAGACTCAATTGCAATACCAAAGGAAAAAGGAGGATGGGGTATCATGGATATGGAGATCTTTGGAAAATCTCTCCTTTCGAAATCACTGTGGAGATGTCTAAATTTCAAAGGCAAATGGCAAGAGATTATCAGGGAAAAATATCTGGGCCAGGTGTGGATTTAGCCACCACGGGTTGGAACATGCACAGAAAACAATCTAACATATGGAAGGGCTTCAGAGTTATTTGGCCTGTTTTTAAAGAAAATCTGAACTGATTTTTCGGAGATGGGCAGAAGATTCTTATTGGAAGTATTTATATGTTGGGATATGATGCTCAGAAACCTATAAATGGAGACCTGGTACTGGCTTTTAAATCAAGGCAACATCTTTTATATTAATCAGATTATTGATGGATGGGAAAATGAGATTAATATTTGGAAAAATTTCAAGGATACAGGGCTGAATTTAAGGCTGATAGGGGCATGGATTAATCTAACAATCGCCTTTAGACATATGGGACTGTGTAGAATTATGGAGGGCGATAGAATTATTTGGAGGGATAAAACTGCAAAGAATGGGCCGAAGGTAAAAGAAATTTATCTGCCACTCATTGACTCAAAACTTAACCATGGAGTTGATAGCTGGATTAAGGTAATTTGGAAGGTAAATGTACAAATTAAAATGATTATTTTTCTTTGGTTAGTTTGGAGAGATAAAAATTTGACATGGAGAAACTTACAAAGCAAAGGATGGGAGGGTCCGGGTTACTGTATTTTATGTGGCATAGAAAATGAATATAATCAACATCTCTTTTATCATTGCTGTTTTGCTAAGAAAATTCTAGAAATGTTGTGTTCAATTTGGGATTTTTCTGTACCAGTCCTTTCGAATACTATGGAATTTATTGGATGGTGGTTCAGAAGAGGCAATAATTTTAGAGCTATTCCTATTCTGTTTCATTGGTTTATATGGTGTAATAGAAACATAAAGCTTTTTGACGGAAGACCTTGCTCTCCAGAAAGGACGGTTCAACAGATCTATATTTATTGGGAGAGGCATAAGTCTTATGAGAAGTCTCCCCTAGATTTATCCAGGAGACTGAGACCACATGAATTTCATTTCCCAGTTGGATATTTTGATGGGGCTGCTCAGAACTCAATTTGTGGGTGCGGGGTATGGTTTATGCGGTCACCTTCATGTCATTATAAATTCTATTGGAATGGAGGGAATGTTTCGAATATGAGAGCGGAGTGCATAGCTTTATGGGAACTTTTATGGGTGTAAACTCATCTATATGTGGATAGATTATGGGTTTTTGGGGATTCTAAGATCCTTATTGATCATATGAACAAAAAATCCAATCTAAATCCTGGTTTGGTCACTCACTGGATCGAGCGCATCCATGTTTTGAAGAATAATTTCACTTTCATCTCTTTTTGCCATGTCTATAGGGAGAAAAATGAGGAAGCCGACCGTTTATCAAAAATAGGATTGAAGGGCACCTTTGGTTATATGAATTATGAACTCACTCATGCTCATGGAATAGGTGTAGAGGGCATGATAAAATTAGCTTAATTGTTGGTGTATTTCTAAATGTTTCTCTGTTGTTGTTTAACTTAATGTTGGACTGAAAGGGTGGTAGTCAACCTGCCTATGTTTTCTTTCGAGCTTTTTGCACCATCTCATTTTTGTTAATGATATTTGTAATACAAGATCTCTCGATGGAACTGTTTTATGTTATGATTTTTGTTTTAAGACGGCTGGAGAACTACTGTAAAGTGTTCATTACAGTTATTTGCTAGTTGTTTGAACTTTCTGTAAAGAAACTTGGTATTGTTTGATTTTTGTTTTCGAAGAACTTTGTTTTTCCCATGTGTAATGATGGTAAGAGGTTTGCTTCAAACTTTGTTTATGGATAGAAGATGTCTCATATGGACGTTTTTGCCATATAGTTTTCCTCTGGTACATAATATAAACCAGAAGTATTTTCATGCTTGAAAAAATAATTTAATTAATAGAGAGTAAGGTCGACTTCTTACTCGTTAAACATTTGTAGCTCTAGCCCGCTTATTCTTGCAACAGTAGAAAGAGCAGTCCTCCAATTTTCAATGGTGGTGGTGTTGTAACATGGTTGAGAGTCATGTGTTAATTTCTTTTTGAGAGTGCATAGGTCATTGCCGAAATAAAATAGTTGTTTGTGCGGTGAACAACTACCTTCCTATGGAGACACGTATTATATGGTGCAGTGCAAATTGCATATTAAAGGACAAGATGTCCAACTATAAAGTAGTGGCCTTGGTAGAGCATCTCCAAATAAAAATAGTTATTTGTATGGTGAACACCCAAGACACACATATTTAAATATGGTAGGAGTGCAAATTGCATACAAAAATACTATTCGTTTGTAGTCCAACGATAAAGTAGTGGTTTTTCCCAATGCCGAATAAAATATTCGTTTGTGAGTTGACTCAAAACCAAAAGATTATTCACTTGAAAACTTTATAAGTCACCAATATAATTCATATGACACGTCCAACTATAAAGTAGTGGTCTTGGTAGGCCATTGTGTTGGAGAACAGTAATTTCAACCAACCAACACTGACAAAATTAAATGCGAATAGTCGTCTCGGTGTTTCTGGAGAGATCTAGCTTCTTGAGGAAGCTATATCCACCGACATTCCAGAATCCAAAAGCTTCTCTGCTTTGTATAAATATCTGTTCCTGGTAATGTAAATAACAAGTTAAGCTATTGTGTTCAGTTTTCTGTCTTGGTATCAAAGCTCCTTCATTGGAGTTATTTTGATTCTTTCATGGTATCAGAGCTCCTTCAAGGAGCCTTCTGTTTCTTACTTGGTATTTGAGCTCCTTCATTGGAGTTATTCTGATTTGTTCATGGTATTTGAGCCGATGGTTTTGGCTTGGTGAGTGTTTGCAAGGGTGAGTGCCTGCAGTTGAGCCTATGTACTAGGTGAATCATAAAGAAGCGTCCAACATTGAGTATTCAGTCGTTGGAGTTTCGAGCCTGCGTTTGGAGCTTGACAGTGAGAAGTGTTTGCAGATGTGTAGTTGCACTTGTGATGGCTCGGTGGTGTGAAGGCCATAAGGAGTTTGGTGTGTAAAGTGAAAGCCAAGGATAATCAGATTGAATTATTTTAGTGATAGTGAGGTGTGCTAAGGTTGTTGTGAAGAACTGTGCAGAGTTTGTTGTGCAGAGATTGAGCTGCCAAGCGGTTCAGTGTCCCGTTATTTTGTTTGGCAGTGTTGGAGATGGTTATTGCTGAGATTGTGTTGTTGGAAAATTGTGGTTTTGAGGTCATCCTCCGTGTGAAGGAAGGTGTCGTGTGAAGCAAGGTGTTGTGTGGAGCGTGTGCGTGGTAATTGAGACTTGGGATCGCTCCGAGTGTTGAAGGTGTAGCTGAAGAGTTGTGAGACTATTGGGTCTTGACTAGTGGAGCTGATCTTCCATTGGTGTTGGAAATTGGACGAGGCGTAGACTGCTGGCACGACATAAGGAGCTGTGAGAAGCGGTGGCACTTGAGCTGTGTGCCGGCAAGGAGAAGTAGTGAGTAGGAGCCGTTAAGCTGTGTTGAGCCAGAGCAGAGGGCTCAATGTTCTATTGATCCTGTTGTGGGCGAGTGATGAGCAACTAACTTGTGTGATAGTTGTTCAAAGCAAAAACCAATGGAGTTGTGTGGGTGTGTGGTGAGCACTCGATTGAACGTGGAGGAGAGAATTCCTTGAGAGGAAAATTCTTGTAGAGAAACGTGGACTAGCAGAGGAGCTGCCTGGAGAAGCGGCCAGCTCAAAGTTGCGATAATTTATGAAGTCGTAATGGCGTTGAGGAGCCTCTTGCTAAGCTTGTAATTAATGCTGCTTGTGGAGCTAATGCCTGGAGAAGCTCATTCAGTGAGTCTTCAATTTTGTGTGTGGTTTGAAGATTCCGACAAAATTTGACCAGACCAGAAGAGTACGTTGTGAGCCATTGCAAAGATTAAGCCCGACCATTGAATTTTCTTTAAAGGCATTATAAAGTTCTTTATATCTGGTGAGTCTTTTTAAATGCTCTTTTATATCTGGTGAGTATTTTTAAATGATCTTTTCTTTTCTAGTAGGGTTGCATGAAGAGAAATGAAGGAGGGTTGATTCAAATAATAGGAAATAAATACAGTTGCGCAATGGCATTAAAATTGTGAGAGGAGGACTTTGCAAAAAATATTTTGGAGGCTTTTGTGTGTTTTCTTTAAAAGTGGGTTTATTAAAAAAAGTTTATTATATATAATGAATTTTTGAATGCCTCATAAAAAATCTGAAAGCGTGATTGTTGTTTCTGCTACTAGCCCTACTAGCCCTATGTTGTGAATGTGAGTTTGGTGTCAAATATTTTTCTTTGGAAACTTTGTTTGGTATGAATTAAGGTGTGTTGTATAGTAAAAATTTGTTGTAGATTTGGCTTTACTATAGAGCAATGGGTAGGCAAAAGAGACAAAAAGAGTTCCGAAGAGAACTCAAAAATATCAAGAGAAATGATCAAAAAGTAGAAGTTGCAGAAGAATATGCATTGTTGCGGGATATGGAATCAATGCTCAATGAAGATATGAATCTGGATCAACTAGAAGATTTTACGGATGCAGTATTGAAGAGATTAATGCTAGTGTTGCCATCATTATCAGGTAAAAATTTTGAACTTTGGGCTATTAAAATGGAGGGATTGTTAGGTTCAATAGATTTATGGAAATTTGTCCAAGAAACTGATATGATTTCTGAAAATAAAAGTAGACGTGCAATAGCATTGTTTCTCATTATATCAGCTCTAGATGAAAACATCCTGTCAAGCATTTTAAATGAATTTGGTGAAGTATTTGATCCAAAAATGTTTTGGCATATTCTTGAAATGAATTTTAGCATGAAGTGGAGTTAGAAAGATGAAATTGATGAAATTGTTGTTAAAAATTGTGATGGTGTTGAAAGCATCATAAGTGGGATCAAGACTGAAAGTATGTTTGTAGTTGACAATAGAGTAGCATGTGATAGTCAAGAAATTCCCTCTGATGCAAAATATTTTGAAGTCAAATATGATGAGAATTATGTATCTCATGAAGAGTGGTTTAGTTTGATGCATGAAAAGCAACTCATTGATGAGTTTTTGTTTGGTGAGAAGATATACCTATCTCCATCTACAAATCAAATGCAAGATGACATGTTTGCAACAACAGAGCTGACTAAAGAGGTTGAAATCATGAATCAACCAACCATGAAAGATGAAGATCTACATAATGATGTAGATATTACAGAGAGAAAAATTGTGGAGGATTCAATAGCATCTCATGAAGTTGTAAAGGACTCAATAGTAGCTCTTGATGAAGTTGTGGAAGACTCAATAATAGTTGATGAAGTGAAGAAATTTAAGAGCCTCTTTGAAGAAGAGTGTGCAAATATTGACATTGAGGAAAAATCACTTGAAGAAATGGCAAGCATTGAGGACAAGTGTAAATCCCAAAAACCTCTAGCAATGATGAATGGAAAGAATGTTAGCCTGCAATCAAGAAAAGAGAAACTTCACCACTATCATATGGCGAGAAAGGTGATGATGAAACTGCATTTGCAAATAAACAAATATGGACCATTTAGAAAGAAGACAAAAATGAAAGTATTGTTGTCATGTTTTTTGTTCTGTTGTAAGCCTAGCTGAGACTTAGACCAACAGACATATCAATTAAGAATGTTTATATTTATAGTGTATTTTGTGTGTTTGTATATGGTTGAAATTAAGGGGGTGCGTTGGAGAACAATAATTTCAACCAACCACCACCGAAAAAATTAAATGCGAAGAGTCGTCTCAGTGTTTCTGGAGAGATCTCGCTTCTTGAGGAAGCTATATCCACCGACATTCTAGAATCCAGAAGCTTCTCTGCTTTGTATAAATATCTGTTCTTGGTAATGCAAATAACAAGTTAAGTTATTGTGTTCAGTTTTCTGTCATGGTATCAGAGCTCCTTCATTGGAGTTATTCTGATTCTTTCACATTGCCCAATAAAATATTCGTTTTTGCGGTGACTCAAAACCAAAATATTATTCACTTGCAAACTTTATAAGTCACCAATATAATTCATATTACACTAATATCCTTCAAACGGTTTGAATCTAATGTAGTTTTGTCATGACTTTGCAGGGCATTGAAGGTATCACTAATAGTAAATTACAAAAAAAACCAAGAAGATTTTAAGAAGTTAAGGGGGCATTGTCAACTCATCTTAAGATATTGTTATTATTTTAAATTAAAATTAATAGAATCTAGTTTTCTCACTGATAAATATTTTAAGAAGTTAAGAGACATTGTCAATTCATCTTAAAATATTATTATTATTTTAAATTAAAATTAATAGAAAATTACTATATTTATTTTTATTTCTGACTATGTAATTTGAAAAATGAGTTTAACACTTAAAAGTTATAAAAATATATTAATTATGCATAATTTTAAAAATATAATAAGAGATTATAATTATTCAATAACCAAATAGTTTATTTATATAGAAAATTTAACATAAATTAGGGGTTAAATTTGACCCCTATAAACACATTTTTTTTGTTATTTTAAAAGTCAAATACTTTTTATTTCAAAATATACACTTCACCTTTGACTAGCCAATTATTTTAAAAATTGTCAGATTGAAAAGCATGTTAAAAATGACAAGTTTCAATTTTTTTTATTGTTTATATGTTGAATTTATATTTATATGTCTAATTTATGATAAGTAAAAGATTGATTGGTAACCATTTACATGTCGGTTAAAAGTAATATAGAGCCCAGTAACACCAAATCCATTTTACCTTATAAAATACAATAATGATTTTGTAACCATATTCAAATTTAATTAAAAGCAATATACCCTATCATATTTTCCTTATGGAAGTGGGTCTTTCCCCATTGAGAGCCTCCCTATGAATAGGCTCCTGTTGTACGAGTACAAAATCAATAACATGGGAGACCATAGACTTCCTAAGCTAGCTTTAAACTCCACCCAAAACTAGCTAAGGCTCAAACAAGGTTGGTATAAAGATACCAGGGCCTGGTTAAACCATTTGGAGATCGAGGAAACTATTACATTGCAAAATATTAATAACATTAAAATATTGTTACTTCTAAATTTAAAGAGAAAACCACAAGCCACAAACCATAAACCGTGGATAAAACCACAAGTCAAGGCGTGGCTGAAACCATAAACCACCATGGACTCCAAGAACAAAAATCAAACTCCAACCAAAAAAATTTCAGACTCTGGCCAAAAACATATCTGGCTTAAATGGAGATGACATAACTATGCACCAATATTAAATAAATCATTCAGAAAAAAGAACAAACCTTATTGCAAAATATGAACAATATTCAAAATATTATTACATCTAAATCTAAGTAAGAATTTTATTATGATAAATAGGTAGTACCAAAAGAAACATTCAAGCAGCTATCAATGGTTTAAGCAGCAGAACCAAGAGTGGAAACAATTAATTTCTGTTTGTATATGGTGTCAGTGTGAGATTAACCTTTGAGAGCTAGAGAAGTTCCTAAACAAGAGCAGAGATACTTATTTCTGAACAAGAGCAGAGGTTATTACGGGGCCATTGGATAGCTTAAGAAAACTGGCCAAAACAATTTCCATTCCTCTTTTGATTGGAGGTAAGAAAATTTGCCATATATTAGCAGCAATTGCAATATCTAATTCTCTGATTTTCTGTAATATTCCTAAATTAGCACACAACTAATTGGAATATTAAATTTTGATTTTGCTCTTAGATAGGGGAACAAGAGGGTAGGGAGACCCATAAATCTCCATAGTAGGAATAAAAGACACTCCTAGTGTGAATTGAGGTCATCTAAAAAGCTTGATTGAAGTCCCTTAGGTGTAAAAAGGGGCTAGAGCATGAAGACTGGGTCAACTTTGACCAAATCAACGGTGCTGTTATGGAGGAGTGACATTCATGGTGAGACAATGCAATTTTGGAGGGAGATTGAATGCATGGAAGTAGTGACCTAATTGAGTGGGGCCAAGGGTAAGGAATCTCATCACTTATATAAGGAAGAGGATGGCATCCTTATGGGGTTATGTTTTGGATTATTATTTTGTATATGGTCTGTTTAGACTTGTTGCTTTCTTCAGCTGCTTAGCTAATATTGCATGTGATGTTTAGCACATGGTGTTCCTGGTCAGGAATCCCATCTCTTTCCTTGAGAGGCCTCTTGGGAGAGTATTGCACTACATTCTCCACTATCTGGCATCAGGGCAAGCTACAACTTTCTTCATCATCACAATTTCTTCTTAGAGTTGCGTTGTGTTGTAGGGTGCAACAGTGGAGGATTATATTGGGTGTCTTCAGAGCTAGTTTTGCAGTGGGGGAAGGTTTCCTTCCATTAGAAGGCCTGTAAAGAAGCTCCTTGGGCTTAATTTACATATTTGGCATCAGGCCAAGGAGTATTTATCCCCTACAGTGTAGTTTCAGTCCAGATCTGCGTTATTTTATGGAGGAGTTGTAGGGGTGGTTGCAGTGGTTGTTTTGGGAGGTGATTTCTTTAGTGAATGAGCCATTCTTTCATCCGGAGGATCTATTAGAGAAGAGTTGTAGGTTTCTCCATTAGCTTCAGCCATATCTTCTAATTTATGTTGTTTTATCATACCTTCATACCTAGGGCTACAACTTACATTGGCACATTGTGTGCATTTTCTGGAAACCCTCTTGGGTTGTCTTGGAAAGCTGATCTAGTGCCTAGATATGTATGTGTAGTATCTATTGGGGTCTATATCAGTATTTCTATATCATTATATGACCTCCATCTCTAGTTACGCTTAGTATGACTGCGCTGTACCAGCTCTCCGACATTTTGTATTGTAGCAACAACTCATATTTGGGAGTGATTGTTTATGGGAGGCTTGCTTCCTCATTTCATATTATTTATGCCTCACTATTTTGTATTGATTTTTTGTTATTATACATAATTTTATGGCTCCATATTGGTCTCCAATATTGATGTGTTGATTTACCTTGCTATTTCCAATTTTATGCACTATATTCCTGCTTTTCTCATTTGGGAATATTACAGTGGTATCAGAGCATAATCTTGGCTCAGCCTGTGGATCTCAGCCATTATGCTATCAGGAGAATAAGAAGAATGAGAAAGAGATTAGAATGATGGAAAGAATGAGTTTTATCTCATCTCTTTTTAGATTTAGAAGGACCTCACCAAGGAGGTCAAGCAAAGAAGAATGGAGAAAAACAATGAAACCACATTAGGGTTTCAAGATGAGGAAGGTCCATGTACTTCCTATCAGCAAAAGAAAGATCCTGTATTACATAGAACTCCAAAGAAACATATTATACCCTTTCCTTTTGAAGAAGAAGACAAGAGGCATTAGAGGTGGAGGCAAATGCCATTGGCAATTTGAATGTACAAATAGAAAAGCAGGGTAATGGTAAGGGATGCGAATTGGCAAGTATTACATAAATTTAAGAGTTTGAGAAGTGCAAGATGGAAAGATTGCAATGAAAATTATTGGAGTTCAAAGATATAATGTATATATATACTTTTTTTTTTCACACAAAAAAAATGCTGATATATATTATATATATAGTGCATTAACCCGTACATTACTTCTCAGCATACGAAGCGAGAAAGACAAACATAACAGCTACCAGTGATATTAGCCTATCTAAGAAAGAGAGACAAATATTAAACTGTGGCTAAGAATTTCGGGGGGATAAACCACGCCCCAACAATATTATAGAGTTCATTATCCCTGAATGATCACAGCAAAAAAGTTATAGAATCCAAAAAATAGTAATTGAAAATTGAAGAGGATAAGCACTGCTGTATACTGATAACAATTTGAAAAGGCAGAGTTGTAAAATATAGCCTGTAGATAGAGACATAGTCTCGCAATAGCGTTCTCCTGGTAGCTATCCTTGTTGATAAGATAAAAGAAAGTAGCATATCCGAAAACCATATACCATAACCGTTTAGCCAGGCTCGCTTGAGGAAATCCGAAAAGAGCTGCAAAACTATTGAGTAACCTTATACCATATCGCATGATCCAGGCTCGCTTGAGGATATCAAAAAAGGAGCCGCAGACAAAGAGAAACTAAATTTGCAAAAAGGAGAGAAAAGATGTAGAAGTTGTAGCTATGGGATAGGAATGGAAGATTCCCAGATTTAGACTCCATCCCTGAACTGTAAAACCTATATATGTCCAAATTCCACCGATATACCTTTTTTTGAAATCCCATCAGCCTTTGTGTTGTTCTCCCTGTAGATGTGGTTGAAAGGAGGAGAGTTCAACATTCTCCATAACCTTTTGATTCTATGGATCCATCCAAGTAAGGAGGGGCTCATCATTGCCAAGAAATCTGTCACCCAGACGATGACAATCTTAGAGTCACCATATACCTAAACACCCTATAAAGAAAGATTTATAGTAGCCAAGATCCCCCCCCAAAGGGCCATGATCTCCACTTTATTATTCGTCCCCGGCTCCCCATTCCAAAAAATATGAATCCTATCATGTTGTGACAATTTGATCCACGCACCACATCCCATGATGCCACCAACACATGCACCATCAAAATAAATGGCAGGGATGGAGATATCGTGCAGCCTGATTCAAATGGAACCATCAATACAGTTGGGAAAAGACTGTGGGCGATCATCTATCCACCTCATGATCGTCGAGAATATGCGTGGAATATGAAAAGGCTTTGCCTTGAAAATCAGCCTGTTCCTCGCCAGCCATACCTCCCATATGAGGAAGAACAGAAGCAATTTAAACTTACTATTTAGCCTGTCCCAGTCATGAGTAGATGATATGAAATCGACATGAGTCCAAGAAGGATCCATGTTGTGAGCAACGAACAACCTCCACAAACTTATAACCACTGGACACCGGAAAAATAGATGTGAAATTGATTCTATCTCTGAAACACACAATGGACATCTGAAAGGTCCAAAATGCCCGCGCTTCATCAGATTATCACCTATAAGCACTTTACCTTTCCAAATCAGCCAGCAAAATAGCGTAATCTTTGTGGGGATATTACGCTTCTAGTATGGAAAGAAGATACTAGAGATCTTTCCCTCATATAGCGACTTATTAATGCAGCAATAAATATCCTTTAAAAATAGCTCACCATCTTTCAAGGGTCCATCCCACACAATCTCGTCTCCCCCCCGATCCCAGCAGAGACCAGCACCCCTAAAAACATCTCTGAAGTCTTCCCATTCATCAGCATCCCGACCCTGAAGGCACAATTGCTGAGCATATTTGAGTATGGGCACACCAAAGGACCAACATAAAATCGTCTGTGAGTGAAAGAGAATACCCCTGTGAGTAAGACGAAATTGCAGTGTTGGGAGGGATTCGAGTGAGGAGGAATAGCCAAAATATTACCAAAGCACATCGGAATTCAGCTACCATCCCTGAAATACCATGCTGATCGATTAACCACATTACTTATCAACTTTTTGAAGCTCCACCAAATAGTCGATATAGCCCTAAGTAAGGATAATTGGTGACATAAGAGCAGATGGAGAACGTCACCCTGCATATTTGCATTTAACGATGTCGCTCCAGGTGCTATTCCCTTTAATTTCCCTCCAAAAGGATTTAATGAGAAGGGCCTTGTTAAAGATCCGGGTATTTAGAATGCCCCATCCGTCATGTTCTTTTGGCCTGTTTAGGAGCTGTAACTGGCAAAGGTGATATTTCTGCACCATATTGGGGCCACCCCAAAGGAATTGGGCGATGATGCTATCAATTAAGTGTACAATTCGATCGGGGAGATAATATAGATGTCCCTAGTAGACCATCAGTTGTGAAAGAATAGCCTGTATCATGATAAGCCTTCCCCTAATAGACAACCATTTATGCGTCCATCTGCATATCCTCCTCCTGAACTTATCGATTAGCCATATCCAATCCTGGATCCTGTATCCACATGCCTTTATCCTGAAGCCCAAATATCTAAAGCCATCCACAGCCAGACTAGTACCAACACCCAGGAATTCTGCAATAAATTCAATCTCCTGTGGATCCCTGTATTCATAAACAAGGAAGGATTTGGATTTGTTTATGCCTAATCCTGTAGCCGATTCAAACCTTACTAGCATATAATGGATAAAAAACCAGTGATTACGAATGAGGTTGCCAAATAGAAGTAGATCATCCACAAACAGTGAATGAGAGGTGGATACTGAGTTTGAAAAAGAGAAACCTTTGATATAGCCATTCTGTTCAAACTTCAGCATAATCTTACTGAAACTGTCCATGACAAGGATGAAAGTCAGTGGGGAGAGTGCACATCCTTGTCGCATTCCACGACCAGTAGCAAAGAAATGAGTAGGCATGCCATTAACAATAACTGCATATCTGAAAGTCGAGATACACGACATAATCCATCTCATGATTCTTAAAGGAAGGCCAATTTTGAGAAGAAGAAGCCTGATATAAGACAAATCCAGAGAATCATATGCTTTATGAAGGTCAAACTTTACCACAATGGCCTCCCTTTTCTCTGAATGCATGGAATGTAACACCTCCTGGGCTATAGCTATGGCATCATGAATAGATCTCCCCTATAAAAACTTGAACTTTTCTTTTGAGATATGTGCAGATAAAGTACCTTTAATTTGGTTTGCTATGATCTTTGAAGTGATTTTGTACATTACATTGCACAATGCAATAGGCGTAAACTCAACAAAGGATTGAGGATTAGAGGATTTAGGAATGAGTGCAATGAACGTTGAGTTAAGGTTGGCTGGCATGATACCCCGAATCTGGATGGATTCGACTACTTCTGTTAAATCTCCACCCAACAGTTCAAAAAAGAAAATGAAGAATTCCACAGGCCAACCATCAGGCCCCAGACATTTATCATGAGAGAAAGATTTTAGGACCGATAAGACTTCATTCCCAGTAATGCAGTTATCCAGAGAAACAATGGCGTCATCATCAAAAAACTGCCCGATATGATCAAACAACCAAACCAGGTTTTCCAATGAAATGTTATCCTCTTTCTGATAAAAGGATGAGAAGTACTTGTGAGCTTCGCTTAAGATCTCAGGGGTAGATATAGCATAACTGTCGTCAGACTTTTTGATGCGCCATATAGCATTTTTGTTGTTTCTTTCATCAACACATCTATCAAAATACTTTGTATTTAGATCCCCCTCCCTAAGCCAAGTTTTGCGGCTCTTTAGTTTCCATGTTACTTCCTCAATATTTAAAATCTCCCGCTTCCTGATTCCCAATTATTTTAATGAGAGAAGAGTAGCATCATCCGGAGGGCTATCCCTAAAAGTTGCATATATATCCTCCATCTATTCAGAGATAGCTTGGAACTTCGCTCAAAGAGCCTTATTTTTCCTGGCTTCCCACTTTTTGGAGGCAGCCTTAATCTTCTGAAGTTTAAAGTGTAAGCGCTCCCATCCTAGGAGCCCTGCCACATCCCCATCATCCTTCTGCAACCCTGTTATGAGCCTTACATAGTCTTCATCTTCAAGCCAGATACGGTTGAATTTGAAAGGCCTGCCCTTATACCCCTCATTTAATTCCCAAGTAAGTGTTATGAGCATATGGTCTGAAATGTCCGAAACCAGAATAGTCGATCTAGGAGCCCCCAATTTTTCCATCAATGAATCCTTAATTAGTACCCTATCCAATCTTTTAGCAATATAATTTACCCCTGCCCTCCTATTGGTCCATGTAGGAGAGGAAGGGATCGGTCTGAGGTCCACCAACCAATGAGAGCCAAACAAGTCATTTAAAAATTTTGAGAGAGGGTTAAGGTGGGCATTATCACCCCATACTTCATCTGCATTCAATGTAGAGTTAAAGTCTCCCATCAAAATGAGGTTCTTTACAGAGAGCAAACCCGCTGCCAAAAATCTGTTCCAGAAATCAACCCTATTGGAGTATGGGGCGTATAAGTTTATCAGATTTATGGTACCATCCATGCCCTTTAGCTATCTCGATAAGAAAATACCACCAAAAAACTTATATGCAACTTCTGTGAAAAGACGATACATTCATGATTCGCCCCATAAAAGCCGAACCATATGGAGTAGAAATTGCATACGAAAAGACGAGATGTCCAATTGCAAAGTATTGGGTATTGGTAGGGTGCCATTGCTAAATAAAATAGTTATTTGTGCGGTATTATATGGGGCAGTGAAAATTGTATACAAAAAGACCAGTTGTCCAACTATAAAGTAGTGGTCTTCATAGATGATTGTGAATAAAAATAGTTGTTTGTGCGGTGGGTACACGTATTTAAATATGGCAGGAGTGAAAATTGCATACAAAAAGACGAGATGGCCAACTATAAAGCAGTGGTCTTGGTACGACATTGCCCAATAAAATATTCGTTTGTGTGGTGATTGAAAACCAAAAAGATTATTCACTTGTAAATTTGCGGTATTATATGGGGCAGTGCAAATTGCATACAAAAAGACCAGGTGTCCAACTATAAAGTAGTGGTCTTAATAAATGATTTCCAATAAAAATAGTTTTTTGTGCGATTGGCACACGTATTTAAATATGGCAGGAGTGCAAATTGCATACAAAAAGACAAGATGTCCAAGTATAAAGCAGTGGTCTTGGTATGCCATTGCCCAATAAAATATTCGTTTGTGCGATAACTGAAAACCAAAAATATTATTCACTTGTAAATTTTGTAAGTCACCAATATAATTCATATTACACCAATATCTTCCACAAGGCATTAAATCTAATGTAGTTTTGTCGTGACTTTGCAGGGCATTGAAGGTATCACTAATAATAAATTACAAAAAAAAACCAACGAAGATTTTAAAAAGTTATGTAATCTGAAAAATGGGTTTAACACTTAAAAGTTATAAACATATATTAAGTATGTATAATTTTTAAAATATAATAAGAAATAATTATTGATAACCAAATTGTTTATATATATAGAGAAAATTTAGTATAAGTAGGGGACAATTATTATTAATATTTATTAGTAAATGTAGATTGACTCTTCACTGAAAACCTTGTCATCTAGAATTACTTATCTCTAGTTTATAAGAGGCACACTTTCATTTTTGACAAATGTCACATTTCTCCAAATTTAACTTGATTTTAATGATTAACTTATTTCTTTAAATTTAAGCTCTTCACCTAATAAAATTAATTTTAA
Source organism: Pinus albicaulis (assembly GCA_034641835.2). Taxonomy (NCBI): domain Eukaryota; kingdom Viridiplantae; phylum Streptophyta; class Pinopsida; order Pinales; family Pinaceae; genus Pinus; species Pinus albicaulis. The sequence goes on from CM076570.1 coordinate 1,315,801,923, forward strand.
GACATAGTTTAAACCAAAAATTTCTATATATTAGTAATAATTATATTTTAATTTAAAATAAAAATTTTAAATTAATTATAAAATATTTGAATTTCTTAAAAATATATTGATGGTATAACTTAAAATAAAATGATTATGACTACCACACGTTTTGAAAAACTTTGAAATATAAATTAATAGTAATGTTCCACTCCAAAACCTAATACAACCCTATGAAGTAGAACCATGGAAAATACTTAGAAACTTAAAAGAAATGTGAAGTAATGTGCTATATTAATAATTCACATTGTACATTATAGTGTGAATTTATTAAAATAATTCACTAAGAAATATATGTTGTAATTAATTATCAAGTTTAACCCAAAATTAAAAGGAATTTTTAAATGATCTAGATTTATTATTAAGTTTAGTTAAAAAATAGAAAGAGATTCCTTAGTAATATGTTGTAGAATTTTCTAACAAAGTTCTGATACCATGTAGAAATTATACCAATGGATTCAATCCCGTCTTGTGATGTACCAAAACAAGATACTGAATCTTTATACAAAATTTGCGGGATATAAAACACGGTCGCTCAATCATATGCAAGTAAGAGAAAGAAGTAAATCAATCGCACAACACAAGGTATCCTTGGGGAAAACAACTGCTAAAAACCCCGCTATCATATATTGTATAAAGTCAAGGAATCATGAAACAATACAATGCTTTATTTCTCACAAGAATCTCCTGCACTCAACCATTTGTCTCACATCGATCTAGGCAAAATTGGACAAACACATAGCCGATTCCTTGCCTATCTTCAACCTGCCTTGATCACGCAATTCTTAGAGAAATATGCCCCTATTAAATAGGAAAATTAGCCTTCCTTGATTGCACAATCCATCACAGCCTTCTCATGAATTTATAATTGCACATGGGAAATTCTCTAATAATACGACTGGTAGTTATAACACATATTCAATTAAATTTGGAAGTATTCCGCCAATCTAGAATTTGGAATACTTCCAAATTTAATGAATTATGTGTTTTTTTCTATTTTACCATCCATCCCATCATTCACTCCATTTGTTTTCATAACTTCATCCATCACCTCGATAAACCACATTCCTCCATTCATGAGCACAATGTAGCAAGGAAAGCAAAACACAGATGGCTACAGACATTAAGAAATTCCTACAATGCAAAAACATGTTCATGAACAACAAGAAAAAAACAATGAAAGAAGATGATAAAGTAGACCCTAGGAAAGACAGGAGTGCCACCCATGGCATCTGGAGCACCCCACACAACATCTACAACGGGAAGAAACATCAAGAAATACTTCCAACGCCAAATTTGGAATTTGGTGAAAATTTTATCATGGTAGAGTATATAAAACAAATTTATATAAACTTGCAAAAGAAAATATTTCACATCTTAATCTTGGATTCCTTACATTATCTCTTTTAAGATTTTTTTCATGGGTGAAATCCCGAAGTTGGGAAACACTTTTTGGAAAAGGGCTAGAATTTGGGTGAAATTTTTAATTTTTCGTCCGAGAAAATAGTCAACTCTATTTCTAGACCGAGAGTTTTTAAAACTCTCGTCCGAGAGATTTTTAATGTTTTGGCCGAGAGTTTGATTGGACTTAACCGGAGTTAAAATTATCTTGGATGAGAGTTAGGTATTTTCTTGTCCGAGACTTGTGTTGAAATAAACTCTCAGGAAGACTCTCGAGCGAGAGTTAAAAAAAACTCTCTAACGAGAGTTTTTTAACTCTCGTCTCAGATTTTTATTCTTATATTAAAACCCCAAATTTCTTAACTCGCTTGGCATTCTGCACTGTTGTTTACATTTTCAGGTTGTCGTTTTCGCTGTCGTTTGGACTGGAGCTGTCGCCGACGAGCCATCACTATCATCTAGCCAGCCAAGTAAGCTTCTTCAGCTGAGCATTGAATATTTGTTTTTTCATAGATATGGTTCAGTTGCCTTGCATATAAACCCCATCCGGTGGTTCTTCTCCAAGAATTTTTCCTTTTGTCATCGCAGCCCATAGAACCTCGCCTTGTATAAACCTCCATACTCTCTTTTCTACCAAATATTTTAATAATAATAATTTATCTTTCAAACCCTAACCACTAAATTTCTTTGTTATGAATATGATTTCCAAAATATCTCTCAAATTCTCAAAATTTAATATTAACGATACTTCATATCGCAATGATATGTAATTATTTGTTTGTTATAAAATCTAGTGTCTGAGAGGACGACGACTAGGAGTTTCATTTATTAAGATATGTAATTATTTGTTTGGTATAAAATCTAGTGTGTGAGAGGACGATCACTGGGAGTTCATTTATTAATTTATGAAGAGGCGACGGGGAGTCTAAATTTGCATGAGAGGCAATAAAACCTCTTCGATATAAGAGTTTCTGTGAGAGGGAAGAAAACCTCTTCGAAATAGGAACATGTATAGGTCAAGTGGTGAAGTGTGCGGGGGAATTTTATTTTTGGAGGGGAGACGAAAGAAAAAAAATACAATGGAGAGCGAAGGTGAAGGAAGGTTATCTACAGCTCAAGGGAGTCAAGTGCTCTCATTAGCTATATTTTTATTCATGTTTCTTTCTTTCAAGATGTTCGTATCAAAGAAATATGTCCCTCCACTTTCGTCACAACAAGCTAAAATGTAGAAACACTAGGTATTAGAACAATTTCTAATTATTATTGAAAACAATGAAAAAATCACTAAATAAACCCAATTTTATCATATTCCTAAATAAAGGGAAATGTATAGAGAATTACTTCTAGAAGTTTAAAGCCCTGTTGAACCTGTGAATTTGTAGGTGTTTTCTCATAATTACCCACCTCCTTTGACTCTATCGTGCTACTCCAAATAGGCTGGATAGTATTATTTTTTATAGAATGGATTACTTCTAGAAGTTTAAAGCCCTGTTGAATCCGGGAATATCGGATTTTGAGAGATATTTTCTTTGTTCCTTTGACCTTGGGTTTAAGCCATCTATCCCCATAGAGTCATAATAACCTCCCCACAAAGATTTATAGGGGCCAAGATATGGTGTTGGTTCTGTAGAAGGTGGTATCTTCTACTTTATTTCAGGAGTAGAGATTGTAACCATGCCTTAAGGATGAGAATTCGAGATAGAGTTTAGGAGACTTAGAGGGGGGATAAGAGTAAAATGTGGAGTATGGAGGAAGGCTTGTGGGAAGGGGTTTTAAAGGGGTGATGGGATTGACCTTGAGGGGTGGTGAGTTTTAGAGGAACTAAAAGGAAAGAAAAAATCATAAAAGCTCCATAATGTGTGTGGGTGCAAAGTAATGAATATAAGGAGATAAAGTTGAAAAAATAAGAGGGGCACTAGAACAAGAGAGATGATTGAGGGGGAGGAGGGAAGGACATAATTGTAATGGCTTCAAATAAATATCAGATAGCTTATGAGGTTGATTCCAAATGAGTCTTCTCATATGAAATAACAGGAAATGTTGGAAGAGGTATTGGTGAACTTGGAATTAGGGGAACTGGTGTCTCTAAAGGCACCATGAAAGTAGCAGTGATGTTCTATGGAGGTTTTCAAATAGGATCTAACCTAAAGGTGGGGATATCTGGATTTAAATATGGTGTTATCACTTTTATGGTTGTCTTCTTCCTCTACACCTAATTTTTCCTAGCCCTAGCAGTGGTACAATCCACAACCAAATGTTCATATACCCTATATTTCGTACTCTCAAATGGAAAAACTTCATAGTCAATCAGTTGGTAATAGGATAAGTTGTCTCATTTTATGGTGATGAAGTCTCCCACGCCCTACGCCAGGTTTAGACCCACCAGGGTTTTGGCCATGGCCATATATCTACTCACTAGAACTGAGAAGTTCACATTATAGAAAAAACCCAAACTATTTCCTATCTTTGGATTTTTTTTATAAAATAGAGATGAATAGGAAGTCCTAGCATATGCATCAAGATGGGGATGACCTATAACTTCTCAGAATGGTTGTCAAATTGATTCTGCAACTCTCAAGGTATAAGGCTTAACTACCCCAAAACCATTGCTTATGCACTATTTTTCTCGTGTTAACCCTTGGAGAAGTGACCTAGGCATACAATCTTATCGAAATTATGAGGAAACATAGAGAGTATCCTAGCACTAAAAGAAACTTCTTTGTCATCCACTTCTTTAGATAATCAATCAACAAGCTTATGTTGGAATATTGACCTACAATGGTGGATTCATCCATATGTTGTATGTCATTAAGTCTAATATCTCTTAGGATAATGTTGGGATCCTCCATTTTCCTCTTAAGACATTTCCTTTGTCTTTCTTCTAGTCCCAAGGTAGGTGGTTCAAAATACTACTGCACTAGAGGGTTCATTTGTTATTTATTGAATTATCCATTTAGTAGTTTTGACTAAAGGAAACTCCCAATAAACCATTCTAGTAGTTCAGATGATGGCTACACCAAAAAGAAATCAGATGTGAGGGAATGTGGATTTCTTGTTATAGTGACAAACCCAGATTATGTCACCAACAATGGAGGGGGAATAACATTTTTTGGGAGGATAGAGTGTTTGTGAGATGGGAGGGAGTCATAAAGGATGCAATCCAAGGAGATTGTGGTGGCTTCAAAACTGACATCATGTTGGGATGATAGAGGATCATTTAGGGAGTTGGTACCTATAGGAAAAATGTCATGTCAATATGAAGGAAGATCATTTGGGGAGGTAGAAGCTTGATTTGACAAATGAAAGGATCCTCCACTACTAGTTTGGATGCCAGGATTCACATCATCCAACAAGTGATGTGATAGGTCATCTAAGCACTAAGGGAAATAATCCCAAATGGAAATGCCTATAGAAGGAATGTGATTTTCATTCATTCATTGATTGGTCACTAATTTTTTTGATGAGAGGAGATAAATTTGTTTTGGGCACTTCTTGTTCTGGAAATTCATTTTGGTGAGCAAGGCATGCTTAAAAATTAGTAAGTTTTTATATTTCACACCCACCTTTACTTTAGTTTTATTGTATGAATACACTCGGAATGAGAAGGATAAATGATACACGTTTTGCAAAGAAATCCAATGGCACATCCTCGTACATTCCGATTGCAAGAGGAGTGGTAAATCAAGTGGAAGACCACCTCACTTTTACCCCAAAAAAAAATTGTCACCCATTCTAATAAACAAATGAAAACTTGAAAACATTTAAGATTTACCTTTTGTCAAATATATGTTATAAATAAATTTCATTCAATAGTTATCAAGCCAAATTAAAAACATCTTACCATAATATAGCACTGGTGCAAAATTGGATCATTGAATGAAGCTGACTCCCAAGACAAGGTACCTAAGGCATCCCAAGGAATTTTTAGAAGGTTTCCAGGCATATTTTTTTGTCTAATTAGCCTAGAATCAGTTAGGGATTTGCTTGAATCACAAGTTTGAGTAGTGAAATCTATATATATAGTCAAAAACCTATTTCAAAAAACAAAGAACAAGATCTGACCCAAAAATTTTCACCCAATTCCAAAAAAAAGAATACAAAACTTATAATGATTAGACAATGCCCAGGGAATCCCACTCCTCTGAAACCATAAGGTGATCATCTTTTGCCATAGCTGTGAAACCATGCTGAGAACCTGGAGGGGTTATAAATTCTCTTCTTGATAATTACTTATGAGCTTGTTTGCTTATGTATTCTTCTTAATTAATCCTTCATCAAGTCAATTACCAAAGTGTACAGGACACAAATGATTTAAGCAGAAGTAATACTTTTATTATGAGAAGGTAAATCATAGATTTACCTTCCTTTCATTAGACTTCAGAATTCATCACAACCCTTGTGATATCTGTATTGTAACCTTGTAAGTATCCGCACTGTATTCTTCTCAAAATAGTTTCATCAATCCGTAGTCTATACCTTCAGTTTACACCTTCAGTCTATGCCTTTAGTTACTTCTATTTCAGGTGAACCCACATCCATTTTAGCTGCTTTACCATCTCAAATAAATCCGCAAACTCTATCTTGGTTGACCTTTTAGCTGATGACATGACTGTCGATTGATAATTTGTTTTCTAATTTTTTTATGAGGGGCAGAAATTTGATTTGATACTATAGCAACAATGGCATCATGCGAGCCCTATAGAGACCCCTCCATGAGAGGAGGATTATCAAGTACATTGGTTGTTTAGTTATGTCATGTTTCCAAGTAGATTATATTTATTGTTCGTTGTGAAAAATTGATTAATGTGAATTTTTTTTATCCTGCACAGGTGGACACACTCATATGACTCGTGTGCCCAGACAGGAAATCGAACAAGAGGAGCCCCATAGACCTGTTACCATTCGCCCCCAATTTCATAGAGCCCATTCTGAGGATTATCTTATACACGGTATAGGTACACTTTAGATCAATTGCTAGTTAAAATGGTCAATTTTATGTTATATTCAATGTTGAACATGTGATTTTTTTTTTTCAAATGACATGTGTTTAATGTGAAAACATTATGCTTCATAGGTTCAAATGTAGGAGTTGGGGTTGGCCCTATTGCTGGTGAGGGGAAAAGGAGAACAATGTCTTAGCCTGTGGCATCCATCCCACACTTGGATACTTCTCCTCCAGGTAAAATCTAAAGGAAAATATATTGTTTGATGTATGTTTAATGTGAAACTTATTGTGTGTCTCATGAACTTGTGTTATAAAACAATTTAATGTTTTGTACAGTGGGTGTTAGAGATGTTCATTCCTCGGAAGGGAACCATCCTAGTATGAGTGAAGAGGAAGAGATAGTTTTTCCACCAGGTATTTTCAAATGACCTGACAAGTTTTCTAAATACAAATTTTGCTTATAAATTATTTAATTTTTATTATGTGCAATAATTTAACATGTTACAGGTCGTGGTGGTCACTTTTAACACTGGAAAAATCATACAGAAGAAGACGACATCAATTAATGTCAAGCCCAAGGATTTACAAGACAGGAATACATTATGGAATCAATAAGTATTTAAAATCTCTAAAGTTTTGAGAAAATCAGATTTGAACTAGTCATAAATGCTAAAATGTGCGCTTTTTCCTTCGAGAAGAGCACCTTATACGCACCTTTTTTCCTGATAAGCGCGCATTTCTAGAAATGGAAAAAAGTCACTTTCTAGGACCACAACAAGCAAATGACAGTTACTCCTTATGTGAAAGCCACCTAAGGATAGCCACCAACACCTCCTTAGACATTATGTGAGAACACAAAAGAATATTTGAGCACACAATGGAATCACACCTCTCCCTTGGGTCACCATCCATCATGTACCAAGGGAAGGAAGGAGGATTTGAAGCTCACCTATATAAACCCACCAAGAGATGAACAAATGGTGAGCACAAGGTTATGCTCGCCAAAGTTTCCCAAGCAACACCAACATTGTTTGCGACCTGGAGCTAGAGCTAAAGAGGACTTGATAGTTGGCCACCCAACATCTTAGTCCACCACAACAGAGAGAGAGAGTGATAGTGCATTAGAGACAGAGCTTGGAAGGCAACATCCTTTCATCGAGACCTAGAGCCATTGCCTAGATGCCCTTTGGCAAGTGGGTAAAATTTATTCTGCATTTCGAACGTTTAATAAGAAGAGGCCATCGAGCCATCGTTTGCATTACTATCGTTTGGAACTCTCTATATAGCTTCTGTATATTTGTGCTTTTTAGTTTTAGTTTAACCAGAGCATACTTCAGCATACTATTTCCATTAATTTTTATGCTTTTTAGCTCCCCCACTTTCTGCCTGTTACCAATAGTTTAGAGAGTAGACCATACTCTCTAAGCTTGTGCAATTTCAGACACCTGTGCGACGAATCCACAACAACATAATTGGCGACTCCACTGGCATGTTTCAAGTTTATCTGGTTGTGCCATATTTTGTAGGAGACCCTTTGTCTATGCTGGAGTGGAGCTAACAGTCCTCTGACCCATCGTGCAGTCCGTAGACTCACTAAGGTGACAGACTGAAGAAGGCAGCTCCTTATCTTTTTACTTGTAGGATTTTTGCGTGCAGTTTTTCCTCACAGAGGCGTATTGCGCGCGTTTAGGAGTGACTTGCGCATAGGAAGGCGTACTTGTCAAGGGCTTTTGCGCACAAATTGCAGAGAGATTTTTTCTCCCTATTTTCTGCATTTTTTCTGCTTGTAAGTGTGTTGGGTAGCCCCTAATGTACCTGCCAACACCTGTGTTGATACCCCACAACTTCCGAGAACTCATTTTTTGCTGCTTTCTGTAGGCATTTAGTTAGTTTTCATTTCAGTTGGTTTTTGCACAAAATGTTCACATAGTTTAAGTAGGGGGCGAATTAATCATTGTTTTCCAAACATTTTATGTTTTTTTCACATTCTGGTATGCACACTTAGCTTAACTAGTCCAAGTAAGTGGCTCAAGGCCACATATGCATAAGCTAGTGTAGAAATTGTTTAGTTTAAATTCAATTTTTGCATTTAGGAAATTGCAGGACTAGGATTGAATCGACAATTAGAGAAAGTAATCTCTGCTATCTTTGCACCATTTGGTGACCCTAGACAAGCATATGAACTCTCTCCATTCATTATTTTCCATCTCCCTTTAGTCACTCACATAGACTAACTAGGAGGATTTGAATGCGGCCCATTATTCGCAAATGCTTTCTATTTGAGCAAGGAAAAAAGTCACATCATTTAACTAGGGGAATTTTGTAAAGTATCATCGATATCCATATGTTCAAATTATGATATTGTTCACCATACGCTCACACACATTCACCCACTAAGAAAATAAAGCCACCTAAACATAACTTAAACCAACTCAATAAATTCTCCCCACAGGGGCCACAAGAGAATTTATAGATTAAGTTAGGATCAAGGGGGTAGGCATCCAATAAGCTTCCCTGATCACACTTCACATTGAAACATAGAAGTTGTGTATTTAGGGAGCTTTAAAATCCACTAATCAACCCATGGAAAAGAAAACCCGAGCGCTGCAGAGACCCAATTCAGAGGGGGTTAGGCTTAGGCGTAGTGTGTGTGGAATCAGTTGGGGCTACTTGACCCGACTGATACTCGATACTGTTAGCTGACTACCAAGGAGCCCAAGACTCGAACGCTCACGTGGGATGGTTTTTCTTAGTGGCCAAAACTAAAGTATCCTTTACCCTATAGGTGACAGTGCAGGAAAGTGCCAGACCCTCTATCCTTACGTTAGTTGATTCTCTTCTGCTGACTGAGGGCGTCGCTAGCTCTTACGGGACATTGTGCTAGCACTCGAAAGAAATCCTCTCAAGGCCCAGTTACTTTTGAGTGTGTGGGGATGTATTAAGTCTTCTAGAATTTTGAGTATCACGTGCAAACAAACAAAATCATTTTTTTTTCTTCATTGATCACATAGATTAAGTTAAAGGAAAATTCATTTCATTTTTTCTTTGTTTTATGTATGTGGCCATAAATTTGTCGTGATCACAGACTCAATCCCCTCAAATTTTTTCCAAAACCTAACCTGGTTGAAACTCAAACGGTTCCAACAGAACCTCGTCAGTCCAGGCGTCTTTTGGACCTCCCCCCATTACCGGGAGGGTTTCCAAATCTTTCGTCGTTTAGGCGTCAAAGACGGAACATTGCCACAGTGGCTGGTTCCCCCTTTCTTGGAGCAACCTTAGTTGGGAACCCTAGTCAGTCTCCCAACACCACACCACACACCACTCCCCCCTCGTCCCCTGGAGGGTAGAGGAGCGCATCCCATATGGGAAGCCAACTAAATTCACAACAGGGTACGTCATAGACTAACCCTTGTTCTAACCAGAACTTTGTGTCTTCACACATTGCCATTGCGTCAACCTCCCAGTCACCCTTCATAGCGGCGTTGAATCTACCGGATTTGACCAAGCTCACCAATGACCCCATCACACACGACCCCAATTTTCCTCCCATGCCCACGAAGCTCCCTTCAGACATACCAAAGTTTGAAGGCGAGCAAGCGGAAGACCCAGGAAATCATATAATGACCTTTCACCTGTGGTGCTCATCGAATAGCATCATTGACGATACTATTCAGTTGATGCTATTTCAACGCACTCTTATGGGAGTGGCCACGAAATGGTACGTGGAGAAACCTCTTGCTTCACATAGAACCTTTAGCACCCTCGCTACCATGTTCCTCACATACTTTTAGTTACCCATTCACCATGATTCGAGAATGGAGTTATTGACTCATTTCAGACAATCTCCCTCTACCCATATTTTAGAAAATCTCCATGAGTGGAGGCAGCATCGCAGTTTATACAAAGCACAACTCGACGATTGAGTACTTTTAGATTTATTCTTGAAAACTCTGATGGCGTATATTGCAAAGGATGTGGTGCAACGTAACCCCACATCTGAAGAGGATGAAATCAGTAAAGCCCAACATCTTGAATTGATCTACATGAAATCAGGATACATATACAATATCCTGCCCAACACGTCATGCCTGAAATCTTATCAAGAATTTCCAGGCATGTCTAACTCTGCAGACGAACTTATTGGATCTATGACCCAAGGGTACCTAGGCAGTAGCAGTTAGAATCTCGGTTACACACATGGGTCTACCCAGAACATGTATCAACCTGGATTTCAAAGTCATCATATGCAGCAGCAAAATTTCACTAATAGGGCACCAACGTATCACCAAGGAGGACCTTGTCCTTCGGCTGAGGGGACCCAGTACGCAGGAAGAAAAACTGACAGAAGAACTCCCCCCCAACAGCTAGGTGTAAACATGGGACAACAATATGCTCAGTCCCAAGCACATAACCCACCTATGCAAAACAATGCATAGGTGAACTTTGTGCAACCGTCCCAAAATCAACCACACCAGTATGATTAGGAGAATTATCCTCCTAATGTGGTTAAGAGAAAGGTAAAAAACAAGCCCAAATGGAACCCTGGACCGGGGGGGGGGGGGCAGCAACCAACAACACCCACCGTAATCCCAAGCTAGAGGTAACTCCAACCGGAATCAGAACCAGGAGCCAAGAAATGCCCAAAGGAAATGTAAATGGCCACTTCTATGAAAAAACCATTCTTTTTCAATATGGGGTGAGTACAGGCACTATACTCACCACTGTCCCGAACTCCCTGAGCTTAAAAAGCTTCAGAGTAACTGAGGACAAGGATGATCTTCCCAGACAACTGCAGTTATGCAAGAACCCTTCCCCCATCAAGGAACGGTCAGCACTCAACAACAAAACCCCAAATATTATGGGAAAATCAACCATGAAATTTACATGGCTGGGGAATAAATGTTTTTCCGAACTCAGAATCGCAGCTACGACACCCCACCAGACACCAGTACGTCAGGGGCTAGTACAAGTGCGCCGACTGCACCTTTGACCATTCCAAAGATTCCTTTGGAACCGTTGCCAAAAATGGTAAAAGGGCTAATAGGCAAGCAGGTAACTACTCCAAAGCAACCCAAAATTACACGATTTAGGTCAATCACCTACTGCTATGTCTGCATTGGAAGTACTGCAGTCGTGCCCAAAGCAACGGAAATCCATACTTTCTGCATTAGGCGCTGTCGACCCTGCCGACATGCGCATGATGGATTTTGACTTAGACAAAGCCACCCTTAGGCTTCCCTCCATGGTCGCCTTCCAGATACCAGTATCGGTATAGAATATCACTATTCACCGATGTGTCATTGACAAGGGTGCATCCACATGCATCATGTCAAAGAATGTATGGCAGAAGTTAGGAGCCCCCGAACTCAAACCTTCCATCATCACACTAAGAGCATACGACGGTCATCCCTTGACCCCCGTCGGTCTCTTCCAAAATGTACTGGTCTGCTTAGCCGGAAAGACGGTCCAAATAGACATTGAAGTCTTAGAAGCTCACTTGGATTACAATATACTCCTTGGGCGGAGTTACATGTACGCCATATCTGCCATAGCATCCTCCGCTTTCTGCATCATGATGTTCCCCCACGAGGATCGAATCATCATAGTAGACCAGCTGATGCATAGTGAAAAGCGTCCCTTGACCAACACAGATGTAATTCTACCCTATGTAGATACAGCTGCAGATGGTCTTTCACGATATCAAGAATATGGCCCTGGCCAATTCAAACTGTCGTCCGTCCTAGGGTCATTCCCAGGAGATCCTCCCATTATCCCTAAGGTATCACGCAATGCCACAAGGGCCCCAGTATGCATGATGTCCACATCAAGCACCAAGGTTATTCAGGACACAGACTGAAGCAGTAACAACACCAAGGCATCAGCTACTATAGCCTCCCTAGTCTATGTCACCTCCCAAACTCCTTCCTCTAACCACTTCCTGGCTTCACCTCCCAGCAGGTCTTGGCAACAATGGTGTTACCCAATATATCATTGGCATTCCCAGTGTGGTATCTCGTTCCCCCTCTAGGAATAACAACTACCAATGTTACTGCATTTGGGTTAAAGCCCCCCGGTCCCGAGGAGCCCCAACCTACCCAAGCAACAGTCAAAACTTCCCCTGCAAGGGAAATTCCCATTGCGAAACTGGTGACCATGACCAAGAAAATCGCCAAGAAAGGAAAGAAAGTGGTGACCCCCACCATGCAAAGGGAGTCATCAACTTGCACTATATGTGATGTCACAAGACACCCTACCCACATATGCCCGGAGTTGGATGAATTAAAACCACTCCTCAGCTGCGAGGCAGGCACCTTGACACGATGTTCCCATAAAAAGGAACTTACCACCAAAATTACAGGCAAGCCACTGCGTACCAATCATGTATGCGCTCTCTGTGACACCTATGGGTACTATACCCACCATTGTCCAGAAATACCACGATATAGGGATTCCTTACATGCGATCAAGCGATCCTATCAAGAGGATCCCTCTATCGAGTCTATCAATGACGAGCCTCGTACCATCCTGTACCTGTAGGAGGAACAACCGTCACTAGAAAGACAACTATTTGTCCCTCCTCCCCCCAAACCACCATACACCAACTAGGAAGAGGGGAACCTGGTCGCCTCATCCTCTTGAGTTATCAGACGCATCGATTACTGCAGACGATTTGATCGAGTCTTTGGCCCAAGGTCACCTAGGCATCAATAATCTATATTCGGGGATTTATCAGGTGTGTCGTCTACTACATATAGTTTTATCAGGTATTTGACCCATGATCTCCTAGGCAGCAGTAGCACCCATGGCACTCATGGAGTTACCATGAAGGTAGATTCTGCAGATGGATTGAGTAGGTCTTTGACCCAAGATCACATAGGCAGCAGTAGTACCATGCGCATCAATTCTGCAGATGGTTTGATCGGGTATTTTTCCCAAGATCACCTAGGCAACAGTAGCACCATGCACGTTGATTATACAAATGGTTTGATTGGGTCTTTGGGCCAAGGACACCTAGGCAGTAGTACTCAACACCCTGGATACTCATACGATTCTACTTAGAACGTATCACAACCTAGCTATCATGAAAGTCACCTCGACACTCATATACCAACCATGGACAAGGGAACTGATATTTCCCATTCCCCCCATAGAATGAACCAATGGCACAATGTAATGCCCCAGTCAATCTAGTGCAACCCTTCCTAGGCTCATCACCAACCATACAACCAGGAGAATTATGACAATCCTCCAAATGATGCAAAAAGAAGCCGAGGAACAAACAAAAGGGAGATCCTCGGTAGGGGGCAGTAACCAGCAATGCCCCCCCTAATCTCAGTCTGGGGACAACCCCAAATGAAATCAAAACTAGGAGCCAAGTAACAACTCTCAAGGGAAAAATGGAGCTTAGAGTATCTGATCACTAGAGGCGATGCCACACATTCGCACCCCCGAAAAATATTTTTTTCAGTGTCGGTAGGTATGCACCCTCCCATATTCCTTTCCAAAATTCATGTTTTTCAATAATATTAGATGAAAAGAAGATGCTTTCACTTGAGGTAGTTGTTTTTGCAGGAAGAACCCACAAACTGTTCATAGCACCATTCACTGAAAGTTCTGGAGAAGGTATCATTATACCCTCAGCATGATAGAGTCCCAGAGAGCTTTGCATATCCTAACATCATTTCTCCATTAGAAATAAACCATAGGGTCCTCATACCCAACCGCATTTATCATCACCTCACCCTGTATATGATAAACGCCCGCGAAGTCAGTAGAGCCTCCCCTCCATGGCGATCATCATCCAAAGTAGACCATACATCACCCCACAAGTGACGCCATGGCCATACCATTTTAGTTCGGGAAGCATCTCATGCCCATACACATATCATGCATAAGGTCAAGTTCACCATTCAAACTCAACCCCCTTCCTGGATGATCAGGTTGTACAAGCAGATTGAAAGCGCACCTCCACGCACCGCATTTGTCCTGCCATACCTCCATCAGCATAATCCCATCTATAGCATCTTCTGCTTCATCAACCCCGCACATGAGACCAACCAATGGGACCCCTACCCCCAGCAAAACGTCGTCCTCACACCTTTAGTGAGCGACCATCTTTCATGTTTTGGGGTACCCGTCTCCATGTTTTGTACAAACCAAACCCCATTATTTTATTCTTTTCGTAAGTGTACAAATACTGCAAACGATTCCCTTCACCACTTCACCCTCATATTTCACCTTTTATCCCATGGCAACTGTCCCCCATCTCCCTTGGTCGAAGTATTTCATCCCCCATGCATGCACCATTACGACAATCATAGCCGGTTCACACCTGCCCTGGAAATCCTACCGACTCCAGGGATTTTTCCTTCAAAAATACCTATGACTGCCGCCAAGCTGCTCAAGTATACTTCAACCTTGGGCCACTGAATCCCCATCATCATTTTTCAGCCACCGCTCACCAACATGCTTATGTTAAACCCATCATATCATGATCCCAGACCCCTCAGGTCAGTGACTCATGGTTCGGTTAAGGCTTCCTTTTTGTCGACCTCAACACCTCTTTTCTAAAAAGGAAGCGGTACCTTGGACGACCCCTCCCCATGCAAAGGGGTATCCTCGGGTGGCACTGTGGGAGACATCATTGTCCACAGATGTCATTGACCCTCTTAACATTCGACTACAACAAAAGCTTTCATATCACAATGGTATTGTACCTTACAACCATTGCACTTTGATCAAGATCCATAGAAGACTCGTGCCTTCATAAGAATCTCTGAAAACAATGCTTACACGGGAAGGTCCCAGCTAGTACATATTCGTACATGGCACAGTGATATGCCATACTAGGATTATGTATATGGGTACCACATTCCACCTATCGTCAAAGAAAAAACGCCCCTGAGGGCGTCAGTAGTCATCATCAACAACCACCAGGATCACTACCACAGTAGTGGCACATACATCACATGTATCTGTCAATTCTGTTTAACTAGCCATAGAATCACGAGCATGGGACATGCCCGCCTCGTTGAAATTTTGTAAATATGTTTTATATTTTATCTGCTTGTAGGGGGTCCCTTAGGCCATGGTTATCTCTAAAATGGTGCAAGGTGTTGTCAATTCCAAAAATACATGCATACCTCTCTCTCTCTCTCTCTCTCTCTCTCTCTCTCTCTCTGCGTATGATACAGAAAAGAAAATATAATGTATTTCAGCTATGCAGTTCTTCCTAGACCTCACACATTAGGGGGAAACTATTAACACTAGAAAATCGTACAGAAGAAGACGACATCAATTAATTTCGAGCCCAAGTATTTACATAACAGGACTACATTATGGAATCAAGAAGTATTTAAAATCTCTAAGGTTTTTAGAAAATCAAATTTGAACTAGTCATAAATGCTCAAATGCACACTTTTTCCTTTGAGAAGAGCACCTTCTACGCACCTTTCCCGATAAGCACGCATTCCTAGAAATGGAAAAAAGTCACTTTTTGGGACCACAACAGGCAAAGGACAGTTACTCCTTATGTGAAAGCCACCTAAGGACAGCCACCAGTGCCTCCTTAGACATTATGTGAGCACACAAAAGAATATTTGAGCACACAATGGAATCACACCTGTCCCTTGGGTCACCATCCATCATGTACCAAGGGAGGGAAGGAGGATTTGAAGCTCACCTATATAAACCCACCAAGAGATGAACAAATGGTGATCACAAGGTTATGCTGGCCAAAGTTGCCCAAGGAACACCAGCATTGTGTGTGACCTGGAGTTGGAGCTAAAGAGGACTAGATAGTTGGTCACCCAACATCTTAGTCCACCACAGCAGAGAGAGAGAGAAAGTGAGACTGCATCAGAGGCAGAGCTTGGAAGGAAACATCCTTGCATCGGGACCTAGAGCCATTGCCTAGGTGCCATTTGGCAAGTGGGTAAAATTTCTTCTTCATTTCAAACGTTTAATAAGAAGAGGCCATCGAGCCATCGTTTGCATTATTATTGGTTGGAACTCTCTATATAGCTTCTGTATATTTGTGTTTTTAGTTTTAGTTTAACCAAAGCATACTTCAGCATACTATTTCCATTAAGTTTTATGCTTTTGAGCTCCCCCACTTTCTTCCTGTTACCAATAGTTTACATAGTAGACCACACTCTCTAAGCTTGTGTGATTTCATACACCCGTGTGACGAATCCACAACAACAGTCGCCTTCCTAGGGGTAGAGGTCGTAGGGTTCATGATTTTGCTCGAAATCTGAGCTATGATCCCCTTTACACCCATCCCGGTGATATTCCTAAGCAGATGCCTTAGGAAGATACCATCTCCTTACTTACTATTGATGGGATGAGGGAGCATTCCATGAGATTGCACAATGAATTTCAAAGTTGCAATCTCTCTGCCCCTAGTCGAAATTGTCTCCAAATTGTTTTGCACAATTTAGAGAGTTTGATAGAGACTTATCATGGGGTTGGACCATCAACCCAATTTTTTTTTGACATGATGCGTAGGAGGAGAGCGTCAGTGATTGGTATCCAATCCTACAATGAAGTTAAAAGTAGGGTCACTAAAGAAATGGCCTTGTCACTATTTGAATTGCGGCCTAAAGACAAAAAATGTCTGAAGATTGCAAGATTCAATGATTCCAATATTGCACCTTATATTTATGAGAAGTTCTTGTATGCATATGGGAAGTTCCCAAAAAATGATGAGGTGCCACAATATTTTGTTAGGATGTTGTTTGCTCAATTTCGAGAGCACATGGACCCTAACTATACAAATACTGGGTCCAAATTCTATGGAGCTGGAAAAGGTCGTACATATGAACGACTTGATGTTATGCGAGATGTTGGGTTTAGGCCTCCAGCACCTCATTTAGCACCTCAAAAACCTGAGGTAGTTACACTTCCAGAGGAGTTAGCCCTTATCTCTAGTGCTGCGTCACAAATGAGGAAGAAGATACAAAAAATATTACAGCTGCTTTAGGAGGGGTGGAAGTCGGCTTAGGGACAAGCCAACCTTCATCTAGTGCAGGAGTTCGTTCATTTGTGAGTATTCCATATGACGTGTTGAGGGAGATGGAGCAAGATGAGCTTATGGAGTATGCATCCTCATGTAGAGACCTCTATGAGCAATCCATTACACGACAAATGAACACCATGGGAGAGGTATGTACAAGAATGTTTTTATCTATTTTAAAATACACATTTATAAGATGATCTAGAGTGCATGTAACATGTTTTTTTGGTGTATATACATTTAGTAGATCCAAAAACTTATGCCAATATATTTATTTAACTTATGCAGTTTACAACATTCTTAGAACAACATTGCCTTGTCCCTGGTCCTCATTCTGTAGATCATGGACATGATCATGTATAGGTGCCACATTCATTTCTATCTATCTATATTTTTTTACATCAAATTGAAATTGAATTTATGTCACACAATTTTATATGGTATGAGTATTAACATTATGGAATTTTTCAGGTTAGCACTACACATTAAGGGCTGCATGAAGAGATTATTCCTTCTCAGGTTCCAGTAGTGATATAGGTATTGATACTTTTCGTTCAACATATTTATAATGTTTATTATATTTCTTTTCACAAACTTTTCTATTAACTTTGGTTTCTACTTTTCAGGCTACACCCCATATTGACATGATGCAGACTGAGCCTCAAGGAGATCATGTAGGCTCTGGGTCAGAGAGTCTACATTAAACCATGGTAACCTCTTACCATTTCTTCGTTGGTATCATTGCTACATTATAAATATGCTATCTAGTGAATTTATAGACAGTTGAGAGGTTCCTTTATGTATCTAGTGATTGCTAAAACTAATATTTAATTTTCAGTAAAAACTTTGATCCATAGTCAATTCACTAGGTTACTGACAGTATAGGTGCTTCAATTGGATTAGAGGAATATGAACATTTGTTTCCTTGACCAACTCAGACATTGTCACAATGTCAATATGTTGTACTTCCTACTCAAGTCCCTGCAAAATAAGGAAGCCCATGCACAAAAAACAAACATACCAAGATATTTCGTCTCTCACCATGGCCTTATCAGGTTACTCATGGTACAAGCTCTAAAAAAAGCAAGAAAATCCTGGGAAGAAGTCATTGAAACTCCAATGGTTGCAACTTCACTAAATGATCCCAATGTTGTGTGACTCCACCCATTGCAATTGTGAAGGAGGAAGAATATATTGTCATGAATCCCTTGGCTACAAAGTACCTACTAACTCATATTAAGAAGAGACAAATTCTATTACACCATAGAAGTATGGTGATATTGACATTGATATAATTAGTATCAAACCAACCACCGGGAGAATGAGAGTGCATCAAAATAGGCCACCCTGTGTTCCAGGAAAGAAGAGGACATGATACATTCCTACCACCAACCAAACCCCTACTACTCCAAAAAAACAAGGGCAGAAGAAATCCTAGAACACCAGGAAGACACTACCCCTACTGAAACATAAGAACTAGTAGAATCAGTGACCTAGGGTTGGAAGAATTTGGTCTGGTGGCCTTACTACTCCATAATAACTAGCAAGGAGTGCTCTACACTACATATTACTGCTTCAGAACTTTTTGCCTGTAATAATGTGGATGTGATATCTCAGGGGAAACTATGTAGCTATGACAGTGGACTGCATTCCCAACTATTTATAGGCCTATCACTTAGAGCCTTAGGTGCAGAACTTCCAGATGGGTTGCATTACTAGCACTTGTGGTGGCCTAATAGTGGTTATGGAAGACTATGGAATCAATATTCCTTAAAAGATAGAATTGCAGATCATGCTTCCCTTATGACAAGTTTTCATCTATCCAATACGGACCTTTAACAACAATCATTTGGACAATATTATGTGGTCTCATGTGATGGAAAAATGGGAGTTTCAAGAAAAGGGGGCAGTATGTGGTTTGACAGAGTTCACAAAAATCCTCTTCAGGACAACTACACATATCTCGTGGTAGATCACGTCCACTATTGCATCAAAATTGATGAAATTTTTCATTTGCAAGTACCCAGGTTCTGTTGTAGCCCAACAATGACAATATTCCATCCTGCAAACATTTTGGTTTCGCGGTTTCATATTTTTGCATGATGACTAAGCACAGAGGAAAGGACCATTGTATCCATGAGGTGACTGCATTAATTCACTAATTTCAACTGGCAGCCTTATTTTGGCACATGCTACAACAGGATAGAAAATGAATAAGCTTTACTGAGCAGTAGTTTACAGTAGAATAAGCTCTTTTGAGTAGCAATCTTCAATTCTTAGATTCATAGGCTTTAATGTCTTGTGCTGTGCTTTGAAGGTTTATTCATAATGATAAAGTTGTGATCTCATTAAGGACTTAATCCTTCATGCCAATACTTAAACACTGTATGCTCAATCTGGGCACAAGTTTTCACAACAAGTTATTAGTTTCACTGTCCATGGCATGAACAGTGGCATCCCATTCTATTACCATGCAACCCTCGAGAAGATTGATATTTAGTTCTAGATTTTGTTCTCCGTCCCATCTATTAAATTTGAAGGGCCAACTTGGTAGAGATGTCACAGTGTTGCAAACTAGGATCCTTGTGCTCCATTTGTAGTTCATAAATCTGTAATAATATCTCCCTGCGAGCTTCATTATGCTCTAAGAAAGTACTTGTTGGGAAGCGATTTCATGTTCTAGTATAGCTCGATTATACATAGATATTAGTTTTGGCACCCTAAAGTATGGCCTGAATCAATCACCCACTCAACCATAGAGTCAAAGACCTCCTCAACAACTTGCTCATCATGTTGAACACGAAATTCAATATCAACATAGTTGATTTCCTATTGTATAGGAGCAGGGGTTTGAGAATGATATCTTCGTGCTTCCTTATGAGCTTGAAGTGTGCCTTGAGCACTCCCTTCTACTTGAGAAGATGACCCTCAATAGGATTTGGCTCTTTATCATGGCATTGGAGTTGTCAAGCAGGGGAGTAATCGAGTATGGGTATGCACAAAGGTGAAGACTTCAAATGGATATAGCCATGTCCAATGGGAAGGAGCTTCAATGGTGTAAACACCAGGTAAGGCTGAGCGTAAATTAATTTAATGTTGGAGAGGAGAAGTTGTAGGGTTGTAGGCACCACTAAAGGAGGTCTAGGAATAATACTATGGCTCATAGAGGCTTCCCAAAGTGCAAGGTGGACCCAAGTATCTGATTGTGTAATCAAAAGCCTGTAACAACTATACAAAATCCTAATAACATATCTACTTGTATTTTCCTACAATGGTTTTGTTAGTTTGAAATAAGTTGTTACCCTTTATATTAGTTATTTCTTCAAGGAATCTCACTTTCTATTATTCTCATGCTCATTAATATGTCAAGGGTTTTAAGAATACTTTTATATTTTTTAGTCTCGTTGAAAACTCATGAAGAAAACACCTCATACCAAGCATACCATTATCTCTCCGTTCACATCATTAAACAAAGAAGAAGACACTCAAATCAAGTATCATTTTTTTTGGGGGGTTCAATAATGTAAACAAAAAATGAACTGTAAATCTTACTTTTATTCTCTTTTGTGTTTTATAAACCATGAAGGAGATACCCAAAAATAAAAAGGGAGCGGAGGGTAATTGATTTGATCACTCTATCAATAAAAATGGCAATATCGATCACATCACCCTTAATGTTTTACCTATTTGCATCAATACATTACAATTGAGTTTTAGTTTTCGTAGGAGTTGTACGATACATATAATTCATTCTAGTCCTCCATATGGATACTCTTATAGTCACTATGTAGTGTACATCAATGTCTTTATCATTGTTGATTGATATCATGTGATGCTCATTAGTCAATGTTTCCAACTCATGTTTGCGTAATGTGAAACATTGTTGAAGGAATGTTTAAACATCATTTGGTGATCTATAGTTTTTATTGAACTTTTTTGTTGACCATCCCTATGTCAATTATACTTGGTTATTATACCAAGAGGTATTTTTCAACTAATTATAATTGGTGTTATTAAAGATCTTTCTCTTGGGAATGCAGTTTGTTGTTGGACTGGGTGATAAAGTCTCCCCTACTGATATTGAAGAAGGCATGCGTGTCAGGTCAGTTATTGAAAAACCCCCCTTGCAAAACCATCCTTTTATGTTCACTTTGTCTTCTAGGGGGTTTGTTTCCTTTAGAGTTGAGTGTGATATTATCCATCAATTCTAAGTGTCGCTGACACGTGAGATATCACTTTACTTCTTATTGAAGCATTACTATGTTTTCATAACAAATGTTTTATGTGGTATGCATTAATGTCAGGGTATGATTGTATTCCAGCATGTGGTGCACAATAACTTAGTTTAGTTGAGATCATTGACCATGCGTTACTCTTCTAGGCTGCTAGCTCACTTTAATGTAAATCAAAACATGAGAACGTGGTCAAGAAGGATGACCTAAATTTTTTAAAATTTGGAAGGTGCTGATGTTTACAACTCTATGATGTACTATCTATAGGAACAACATAGTAGGAAGGTTTGAAATAGTAGAGAGATAGACTTTGAGAGGTAGTATCTTGTCTTATTTCTCTAGTTATTGTATTGTATCATTACTTATTTCTTATGCATGAATTTTCTTATTTCAAATTTTAGCACTTGTGTACTATATGTAATGTATATTTATATATGGCTTATAAAAGCATTGACATATATGTGGTCGAATTGAGTTTAAATGATTTTTTTTTTTGGGTGCAGACAAAATTAAAATTTGACAAAGTGTGTAAAATTTGCACCAGACCATTTACAGTTTTCAAGTGGAGACCAGGCTGTGATGCAAGGTATAAGAAAACAGATGTTTGCCAAAAATGCTGTAAACTCAAAAACGTTTGTCAGGTGTGTCTGCTTGATCTTGAATATGGATTTCCAATCCAAGTTTGAGATACAGCCTTGGCCATTAACTCCAATGAGGCTATTCCAAGGAGTGATGTTAATAGAGAGTATTTTTCCGAGGAACAGGATCACAAGGTGCATTTTTCTACTCTTGTCAATCTATGAATTATATTTTATGTAGGAAAATCAATGGTAGATTCCAAGTGTAATGCTAGTCTCTAACTTCATTTTATTTAATTTTTATCAGAATATATATAACTTCATGTTTTATGTTGTTTTATAGAAGGATTCTATGTACTTCTACCTGTATTTTTTTGGCTCTCAGTTGTTATGATTATTCAATGATTCTCAAATAATAAATATACACCCATTTCTCCACCTTTTGTTGAATACATTGTCTTTAGAATCTAGCCAACTTGACAGTCCCACAGAAATAGATAGATTTAGGAGCCATTTTAGGCATTGTACTTCTTTTTTCCAAGGAAAACCTTGTGGGAAACCCAAGGGAAGCTTCTTCACAATCATGGATGACATCCCTTATAAAGCTGTCATTGTAGACTAGTGTGCCTCACCCTAGAGGATTCAAAGTAGGCACTTGTTGGCACTGAACTAGAAAAATGCACATCAACATCAATGAAAAAAGTTTGAGCTAACCCTTTGGGCTTTGGGAAGAATTTGTAAATTTGCCTGGTATATAAGTACAATAATAGGTGGCATCTCCTCATTTGTCTTGGAATTGTTTTAGATTTGTGCAGTATAGATCTAAATATGGTACTTTTATTCACCGTAATGCGTCTTTTGGGGAAATTCACATGGCATTTCCCCTCATCTTGGCACATAAGGTAAATTGGATTCTTCAAGGCTCAAGGCCAGATAACATCTCATCAACATTTATCTCATTAATAAACATTATTTTTCTTACAACGATTTCAACCATGTCTACTTTGAGGGTTGAGTGAGTGTCCCCACCATATTCGATTACATTATAGATGGCTCTCTAGTCATAGATATAAATTTTGATACCTATGAGAATATACCCAATCAATGACGCATACAGCGCACTTGGCATGGCACTAAAAATATTTAGGAAAGTACTCTGTCACACAACAACAATACGAAGCAGCCAAAGCAATACCATAATAACTTAGTACAACATCACTTGAGTCATCACACACAATTATAAAAAGCAGCCAAGATTAAAGAGAAATGTCTTGAATTCCATGGAGTTAACCATTGACTATTTGGTCCTAGTATATATTCATATAAGTGTAATGTATTAAACATGGGGCCAATATCAATTTATTCAAAAATATCTTTGAAATAATAATATCACCTATATAAAAAATTCCTTATGTTCTGGAGAAATCACTTCTAG
Source organism: Pinus albicaulis (assembly GCA_034641835.2). NCBI lineage: Eukaryota > Viridiplantae > Streptophyta > Pinopsida > Pinales > Pinaceae > Pinus > Pinus albicaulis. Next base: position 1,315,825,570 of record CM076570.1, read on the forward strand.
TATTTACAATTTGATGCACTTCACATTAGAAGCTACAACACCTTTCAACATGCAAAAACTTGCATCATTCATTATATTTTGATCTCTATCTACATCCATGAATGGGTTGGAAAAAAACTATGAAAACCAACAATCTATCTGGAATAGAACTAGGAGGAACTACTTTTAAATGGGAGCAGACAACCTCTAGCATCACTTCTGGGTATGTGGAAAATTGATTTCTTAACTTTGGAAAGATCATGTCTAGCTCGGGGTAAAGAGAATGGGAAAAGCCATCACTATCCGCTTGATCTAAATGATCACTTTTCTTCACAGGTTTCTCATGTTTATAATTGTTCAATTCCAAAAGGGATGCCTCTTGTAATTCTTCATTCTCATTCCCCTTACATCTTTTGATGGATGTGAGCTCATTAGAGAAAATAAATAGTAAGATTGTCATTTGATGCATATCTTGTGCAAGGAGGAACCCTCTCTTCTGGTGTTCCCTTGCATAGAAATCGAATGCCATCCAACCTATGTATTTTTATCAGAGAAAATAAATAGTAAGGTTTTCATTTGTTGCATATCTTGCGCAATAGGGAGCCATCTCTTCTAGTTTTCCTTTGCACAACGAGCCAATACCATCCAACCTATGTATCTAACCAAAGGAAATGAATAGGTTGAAAAAATTGATATTATGTGTATCCATGAGGAGGCAGGAATCATTTTTCTAAAGTGGAAGCCCTGTTTCCTACCATACACATCATCCTCCATCATGATGCCACTACCATTGGCAGTAGAAACTATAATTTGATGAAGTGTCCATTGTCGCCTATCTCCAAGTATTTTTTTGAGGTTTTATTGGATGACTAAAATCCTTTTGATGATATTAATGTTCTGAAACATATCAAGATTCGCTGCGCGCGCTCATGCTCGACCTGCTGCTACCCTAGCAGCGCCCGGTCGGTGCCCGCCTCCCCTCCATGGATCCCGGTGGAGGTCCTGCGGCCTCCCCTCCCTCCCCGGAGCTCGCCGCTTTCATTTCTCTCGTTGCTGGCTTGGGCAATCGGCCCCCTTCAGGATCCCAGCAGAAATTTGTGAAGAAACTGGCCAGTATTCCCACGGTTTCTTTGCCTGTGGAGGAAACATGCAGATCTGCCCTAAACCTGGCAGAGAGGGGCCTCATTGGCCAGTTCACTGGGATTTGGCCCTCCCCGAAGGCTGTCGAAGACTGGGTAAATAGGAACTGGATCCCCCTGGTAAAGGATAACATCAAGAGTCATTTCGTGGGGAAAGGCTTTTTTGTCTTCGTCTTTGATAATGTGGAAGACAGAAGTTTGATCTTCCGAAACGGGCCATACTTTATGGGCCCTCGAGGTCTCTATCTGAACAAGTGGTCGCCAGACTTCGACCCCGCTCAAGATGTGCCCACGGCAGTGCCAGTTTGGGTGAGACACCCCCACCTTCCCCTCCACTGCTGGAATCAGAGATCTCTGCAGTCGATTGGCAACGCCCTTGGGAAGTACATTGATCAGGCGCCAAGGAAAGATCAGTATTCCTGCGCTCGCATTTGTGTCGAAGTTGATCTTGAAGTCGGGCTGCCTGAAGCCATCAACCTCACGGTAGCAGATTGGTCCCATATTCAGGAGCTTGACTATGAACAGCTACCTTTCAAGTGCAGACATTGCCATGAACACGGGCACTTCGCCAGGTATTGCAAGAAAAAAAATGAAGAGCTAGCAGAGAAAGAAAAAGGAGAGCACTGGAACCAAGTCAAGAAGACAACAAACAGCCGACAGAATAATAAAAACAAGGGCAAAGGAGCGGAGAACAAAGCTGGGCAAGAAAATGCAGACAACCAAGCAACAGAAAGCAAGGACAAAGCCAGTATAGAAGCAGATAAGAACCCCTTTGAATCTCTAACCCCACAGCCAGACCCTCCAGAAGCAGAGACGGATGGATCATCCCCGCCGAACAACAACACAGCTCCAGAAACTGGTATTATCTTAATCCCCTCTCAAGGTAACACCTCCTCCCCTTCTTATGCAGATATTATAAAGTCTAAAAAGAAGAACACAGAAACTATGGGATCCTCGGATGATGAGACCTTTGAAAGGCCATCCAAGAGAGCTGGTAGGAAATCAAATAGAGAAACTAGGGAAGAGGAATCTGAAAGACAAAAAACCCTAGGCAGTCAGTCCACCATTGAGATGACTCTAGGAAGGAACACCAGACTAAGGACCCCCAAGGGGGGTGGACCTATCTCCTCCAGTCTTAAATGATGCAGATAGTCTCTTGGAACTGTAGGGGTTTGGGGAATCCCAATAAGGCAGAAGCTATCAAAGATCTACTGAAAACGGAATCCGTGGACATCCTAATGCTTCAAGAGACAAAAATAGAGGGGGAGCATCTTCTGAACATAAGTAACAACAAGTGGAAATTTGACTCAGGAAAGACAATCAGTGCAAGAGGAACAGCAGGGGGAATAGGCACCTTCTGGCCTCAAAATCTTTTTTCACTAGAAAGAACCCATGAATCTCAACATTGGATCTTTACTGAACTTAGACATAAAGCAAGCAACACAGTTCTGGCACTGATCAATTTATATGTTCCAGTACATTATGAGGAAAAGAAAGAGTGCTGGAAGTCACTCTCAGCCTTTCTAGAGCTTCACCATTTGCAAAATTTAATTTTAGGTGGGGATCTGAACATTGTGCTGGATCCGAATGAGAAGAGAGGTGGGAGCTCTTCAAGGGACCCCTTCCTTCCCATCGTCGAAGACCTTATTAAACAGTGGGACCTCATAGACTTCAAGCCTGTCAAAGGAGCTTATACCTGGACCAATAATAGGACAGGGGGAGATCATATCTCAGCTAGATTGGACAGGTTCCTTTTCAGTAGCACCATTATGCTGGACAACAGAATTGTGCTAACTAAGATTCTACCAAAACTAACATCTGATCATAAACCAATTTTATTGTGCATTAAAGAGGAAGAAGACCTTGGCCCTCTGCCCTTCCGGTTTAACCCTCTCTGGGCAGGAATAGAAGGATTCCACGAAACAGTGCAATCTGCCTGGAATACTGAGATCACGGGCTCTCCTAGCTACGTATGGGAGCAGAAGATAAAGGGTACAAAAAAGGCTCTAAAAGACTGGATTAAAAAAGCCAATAAAACGCCCACTTCTCAGAGAAAAGAGGCTGTTCTTCAGCTGGAAGAATTGCAATTTGATATGGAAAAAAAAGACATTTCTCTAACAGATCTATTAGTAGAAAACAATGAGCAAAGGAGAGTTTATCATTCTTTCAGAAATGAAGAGCAATATTGGCGATTGAAGTCTCGCAACCTATGGTTAAAAGCTGGAGACAGAAACACTGCTTACTTCCATAAGCAGTACAGGGCCAGACTTTCAAAAAATTATATCAATGAAATTACTTTAGCCAATGGTCAGGTCTGTAAGGGATTCGAACAAATCAAGGCCGCAGCAAAGGGACATTTCCAGAATCTACTCACTGCTGAAGGAAACGGGAGTGAGGAAGACATTATCGAATTCCTCTCAAGTATTCCGAATTTGGTCAACCCTGAAGACAACAACTGCCTTTTGACACCAGTCTCGGAGGAAGAAATCCATAAGATTGTGTGGTCAATGGAGCAGGATAAAGCTCCTGGCCCCGACGGATTTTCAATACATTTTTACAAAATTTGCTGGGAGCTAATTAAATTCGATCTGCTAAAAATGATCCAAGGGATCTTGAGAAAGGCAAAGGTGGGTGGGGGAATCAATTCCACATTCCTTGCCCTAATACCCAAGGAAGCAAACCCTGGATCTTTTGATAGATATAGGCCAATCTCTCTATGTAATGCCTCCTATAAGATTATGGCCAAACTCCTGGCAAATAGGCTTAAACCTCTCTTGCAAAAGCTGATCTCTCCAGCTCAAGGTGGATTCGTGCAAGGTCGTCATATTCTGGACAATGTCATTCAAGTCCAAGAAGCTCTGCACTCCAGTCACGCCCGCAAAGAACAAGGTATGCTCATTAAACTAGATATGTGTAATGCTTTTGACAGAGTTAACAGATCCTTCTTGTACAGGGTGCTCTCTGCCTTTGGGTTTTGTCAAGAGTTCATAAATTTGATCAAAGCCTGTATAGAAAAGACTTGGATTGCCCCATTGATTAATGGCAGACCGGCGAGCTTCTTTCTGGCCACCAGAGGGCTGAGACAGGGCTGCCCTCTCTCCCCCTTCCTCTATATTCTCATGGCGGACTCCTTAAGCAGAAAACTCACCAAAGACAAAAGCAATGGTAGCAGCCCCGGAATAAGAATCGCAAATGGCATTGAACCAGTGAATCATGCCTTATTTGCTGATGACTCGATTCTGCTTGGGGGCGCATCTGTCAGAGTGGCAAGCTCCTTCAGAAATACTCTCCAGAAGTTCTGCAGTATATCCGGAGCGCTTATAAGTGAGAAGAAAAGTGTTGTTTATGGCTGGAACACTGATCAATTCACCATTAACAAAATTGCCAACGATCTGGGCTTCATTGGCTTTGCTGAATGGGACAAGCTGAACTATCTGGGATTGCCAATCACGCTTAGATCCAATCGAAACCAACTCTGGGAAGATGTCATAGCGAAGTTCAAGAAGAAAATTAATGCGTGGGGAGGATTCTGGCTCTCCACGGGGGGAAAACTTATTCTTGTCAAGGCGGTCCTATCAGCGTTACCCACTTACCAGGCAGCACTGATGCTCGCCCCCAAAGCCATCTCAGACCAGATTGCTCGACTCATTCGGAATTTTTTGTGGAAAGGAGGCCGCGGCAACCAAAGCAAATTCCATTTGATCAACTGGGATACCGTGAGACGGCCCATTCTGGAAGGAGGTTTGCAGATACGAGACCCCCAGAACGCAAATCTTGCACTGGGTGGCAAACTTCTGTGGCAGTTAATCAAGAATCCTCAACATCCGGTTAGCCAAATCTTCAGAATTAAATACCTGCAGAATCGACCTCTGTCCCAATACACAGCTGACAATATTTCAAAAGCTTCGCAAGTGTGGAAACTCTGCAGCAGAGGCATTCCTTTCTTCATTTCTCAATTATACAGAGTGCCAGGAAATGGGGAAAATACCAGGATTTGGAGAGACAGCATTCTGGGCTACCCTCCTCTTAATGAATCCAATGACTTTGTAGACCTCAGAGATTGGCTCAAAGCGCAAGGAATAAGGAAACTGATCGATATCTCTGTCTGGGACACCAATGGCAACTGGACACAATGGAACATTCCCATGCCACCAGCGCACTTGCACTCACAGCTCGCTCTATTCAAAAGAGCTATCACTGACTATGCCCTAGCACTGACATGCGTATCAATGATTGGTTTTATCGGGGCTCCAGAGACAGCAGCTATTGTGATACCTCAACTTGGGCAGGAAAGATTCACCTAATCTCCGGGGCTGTCACCAATTTGGGACAATCCTGACTTTAAAATAAAATTCTCTTTGGATCTCAGTTTGTGCAAACAAATCTGAGGAGAAAATCTTAAGAGGAATATTGCAGTCCCCACCGTCAGGTTTGGTCATGCCATTACTGGAACCACAGTCATCTGCTCCCCGGAGTGTGACTTACATGAGGCTTGGTACCTCTTTCAGCCTAACAATGCCTATTCCCACTCACTGCACGATTGAATCCATGTTTCTCTCATGGAATGCTGATTATCCCTACAACATTGTCAGCAAATCCACATGGCAAAAGGTGTGGACAGCTGCTCCCAAATATGTTTGCTGGAAGATCTGGCTGGCCAGAAACGAAACCATCTTCAACAATAAAGAAATGACAGCTGCTAAAGTGGCGGAACAGGCCAAATCTCTCCTTCTAGAGACCTTGATACACTCTCAGATCAAAGAGGATCATTCTCTTCGGCCCGAAGAAAGGTTGTGGTTGGCTCCTTTCACCGGCATGATCAGCTCCTCAACAAATCTCAGCACTGTCTACATGGAAAATTGGCAGATTCGCATTCCGGAGGACAGATTTCACCAATGGTGGAAATCTCAAGGTAAGCATGCTGTCTTCTTTGATGGTGCCTCAAAGGGCAATCCGGGAAGATCAGGTGCTGGCGGGGTGATCTATTACCCCAATGGAAACAAAGAAGATTTCAGCTGGGGTCTAGGACTGAAATCCAACAATCAAGCAGAAATATTAAGTTTATGGAAAGCATGTCAAATTGTCAAAAATGTAAATCCAAGTGAAATAGCAGTCTTTGGAGACTCAGAGGTGATAATAAAAGCAATAGTCAGCAAGAAGGACCTCAAGAATCCGGTGCTCAATAAACATCTAGCCAGAGTTAACAGAATACTGAGGGACATCCCCTCAGTGAAAGCCTTCCACATTCTCAGAGATCTAAATCAGGAAGCTGATAGACTGGCCAACATCGGAAGTCTGCTTCACGAAGGAATGATAAGTCTAAATGCTGAAGCTCCGCACACAACCATTATCCCTTAAAAGGCTCTTGGCAAACTTGATGTAATTGCTGCTCTGAATGAGAATCTTTGTATACTGGCTGCACAGGCTCTGCCACATCAGCACTCTTTTTCAATAATATATAATGAAGAGATAAAATCAATGTATTGAGATGTTGTGCAACATGTTATGTTGTTCCCTCTGTAACTACCGAATCAGAAAAACATAGAGTAGACCTTGATGCTAGCATACAAGGGTAACAACATTTATAGACTCTCTATCATTGGGAAAATTTCTAAAACCATTTGGCCTTTCTTCAAATCACAATTTACTTCTTTCTCATCATATGAACTATCTTTCAAAATAATAGACTGAATTTTGTAGTACCATTCTTCTGCTTGCATAAGAATGTCAATTACAGTTTTGTCTCTCTTTTCTTTGAGATTACCAATCATTTCGACTTTTGGCTTTCTATTACTTGAAAATAGCTCATCAACCATCTTCCTACACGTGTGAAGATTTGTTTTTAGTGGCACTTTTGTTGATGTGATAGTCACTGTCACTGGTGTTCATCATGAAATATGGATTCAAGAGACATTATAGTGCCAAAAGCAGTGCATCAATTGCAGTGTCATGAATCTCCAAGTTCATTTCAAACCATTGATGAAATTCCTCTGCGAAATGGCAAAAATCGAAGGCCCAAAGTTCATAGTCTTTATAATTCACAATTTGCAAATATTGTGTTTGAAAGTCAAGGTTTTTATATGCACCAGTAACATCTAACATTAAGTTTCTCATTGACCTACTATCTTTTCCCTTGAGCTGATTTCCACAATGCTTCGCATTTATGGTACATTTCATCATATAATTGTTTGATCCTTTATTCTTGACCAGCATTGAGATATCCTTCCAATATTACATTGCACATCTTGGATTTAATACCAATGTCACCATCGTTTCGCAACTCTGCAAAAACCCCCTCAGCCCTGTCCAACATGCCACATTTAATTAAGGATTCAATATATATTTCATAAGCTTCCCAATTAGGTCGACACCTTTCCATAGATCGAAAAAATGTGTATTTTACTTCACATTACATAGATAGCCACATATGCATTTGCATCAAATCCACATAGGATGGTTGCAATGCCTTCAGACCACTATCCTGAAATTTCTTCATAAAAGTTTCTACATGTTCTACTTCTTTTTCTTGAGTTAGAATATCATCACCTTTATTTTTAGGGGAAGCCACAAAATCTCTGTAAAAAAGAAGCTCCTTTTTTGCTACCATGAGGTTTTTCTCTTCTTGCTGCAGGTCTGTCATATTCCTCTGTTCAAAAACATCCTTGTCATCTTCAAGAAATTAAACAAGGTCCTCCTCTTGTAAATAAGGGTAAAAATGCTCAAGCATGTATCAGTCTCTGTCACATCTAATTGATCTGAATATGTTTTGTTTCTTCATCTAGGTAGCGAGGTGCACGCAAATCATTAACCCAAAAATTGATGATTCCAAGTATGTCATAAATGTTAAACAAATTGCCAAGGTATGCCTATTTCTCCAAGTTGTGTTGTCATCATACAGTAAAGTCATTATTCTCGTATAGGTACAGCAAGAATCAAAACTGCTACTTTACTCTTACACTAAAACTATAGCTGCAGTGATTAGTCTTTTTCTCGCAACAAAACTTATGAATTCAAAACCCAATGTTTCTCAAAAGCCACATTGACTTGCATGTAGTATTTACAAAGTTGTCTCTTTGGAATGCAGTTTGTGGTTGGGCTGGGTGATAAAGTCTCCCCTACTGATATTGAAGAAGGCATGTGTGTTAGGTCAGTTAATAAAAAATCCCCCTTGCAAAACCATCCTTTTATGTTCACTTTATATTCTAGGGAGTTTGTTTCCTTTAGAGTTGAGTGTGATATTATCCATCAATTCTAAGTGTCACTAACAAGTTAGATATCACATTACTTCTTAGTGAAGCATTACTATGTTTTCAACTCTAATATTTTATGTTGTTTGCATTAATGTCAAATTTTTTTTTAGAGATTGCTTCAGGTCACACCTTATGGGTTTTGTCTAGAAAGTAATGATTGATGGTATTCTTTCTTTATGTAGGGTTGATCACAATAATTATTAGATTCAGATCCCTTTGCCTCCTAGGATTGATCCCAATGTGACAATGATGATTGTTGAAGAAAAGCCATATGCTAATTACAATGATGTTGGAGGTTGCAAAGAAAAATTTGAATAGATGCGAGAGGTTTGTCAATTCTCTTATAAGTCATTGTCTATTCAACAGAGTATTATGTCAATAAATGGTCGGTATAAAAAGTCATTTATCATAACAGTTACAGGGATAACATTGGGTAATCTCATCCTAGACAAACTACTAATTTGTGCTTTTGGTTGCAGATATATTGTAAATCAAGGATGCATTAAGAATCTATGTGATCTTCTATTCTTTCTAGACCCAAGAATTATAACTGTTTGTCTTGAAGGGCTAGAGAATATTTTGAAATTTGGGGAAGCAGAGAAGGTTCTGGGCCACACTGGAGGTGTAAATCTCTATGCACAATATATTGATGATGCTGAAGGACTTGAGAAGATTGAGAACCTGCAAAGTAATGACAATAATGAAATTTATGAGAAGGAAGTCAAGATTCTTGAAACTTATTGGCTGGAAGATGATGAGGATGACCAAACAGTCAATTTTTACCTCTCATACTTAACATTTTAAGCGACTTATGATATGTCGTTGATGGAGGGAACACTTCATAATCGAGACAATCAGAGAGATTTACATAGTCAAGTATTCATGTGTGCATTATGTATACTCTATGTCCACATGCTATAAAATATCTTTTAAGTTCAACATGAGTACTTTATTCGACCTTGCAAGCAAACTTACAATTATTTACTATTTTTGTGGAAGCTCAGATGGAGTCTAGTTTCCCGAGTTGAAAGAAATTTCAAAATATGAGTGTTATGTTTGTCATCAAGAGAATAATTTCAAGTGATATTCTATCATTAATGAAATTTAATTTTGTAATATTTCTCCACCAAGCTATATATATTCCAATCAATGATCTAATATTTCATAAGAGGCAAGTGATATGTTCTGGAAAATGTTGGGTTAAATGTTTTGTTTCTTATCAATATCCTTGGTTGTTGATAATTTGCTTTAAATTAAATTTTAACTTTTAATTCTTCTTGAGCATTAATTTATGTTTTGAAACAATTATTGAATTTTTCCAAGTATTTAGTAACAATTATAGCATATTGCAGAGTATTGGCCCTTTCTGGTATCAACATGTATTTATGTGTCCCTTGCTATAGCTTAGGACAATGACAACATAAATTCAGACTTCTTAATTTTAGACAGTGTCATCAAAAAGCTTACCTTAGACAGTGGTGGAATCCTTAAGATTGTGGTGAACTCCTTACTCAAGCTGTGGTGGACTCCTAAGCTCAAATTGCGGAAGATTACAATGATTCATGTGTAGTAACTAAAACCATATTGGACTGTGTATAGATTTTCTACTCATTTCCTTTTTGGACAGTCCCAATGCAATGATACTACCTCTCGGAACGGTGGAGACCTTGATTGTTGTAATTGACCTAAATGTGTATCATCATTATTTGCTTAGACTTCCTTGCTAGACAGTCAAGACACAATAATACTACCTCTCAGAACGTTGAAGACCTTGGTTGCTTTAATTTCCTTGACTGTGCATCATCATTCTTGGGTCGGTTTTCCTTGCTAGACAGTCACAACACAATAATACTACCTCTCGGAATGGTGAAGACCTTGGTTGCTATAATTACCTTGACTGTGTGTCATCACTCTTGGAGCACAACAAATATTGTTGGAGTGTTGAAGTTATCCAACATCAAGACCATTGTTGGAGACTTATTTTGGATAAGTGAGGCATTGGACAATGAACAATCAACTAAAATTTTGGAAGCACCTATTAAGAATTTTGTGGAGATATATCTTACTTGGGAAAGGGTTATTGAAGACACCCTTGAAAAATCCTTGAAGGGTTATATTATGATTGATGCCTACAAATGAACCCCGAACATCAATTTTCGTAATGGTTGTTTAATCATATGAATGATAATGATCCTAGAGTCATTAATCATAATGACTGAATTCATTCTTATTCCTTTATTAATTTTAAACCCTTTTCAAAGTGAATATGCCTCTATTTGTTATGATTCCAATTTTATGCTCCTAGCATTCCAATTTTATGCTCCATCAATAAAATATAAAATAATAAGGCTAATCCTTCTTCCAATTTTAAAAATTAGGAGTATTTTTTTGAATCTATCAATATATGCTCTATAAACTAGTTTGAGTAAATTTTCTCCTTAAATTTGAAATACACCAAACTATTTCTCTTCATCTATATTGAAACATTGATTAGAGTTGAATTGTTTTCCTTTGGAAATAATAATTTCATCTAAACAATTTTGGATTTATTGCTACAAGGGGTGGGATATCTATCTCTTAATATAAATGTGTAAAATCCATTACTAGCAAAAATTTCTGACATATGAAATAATTCATAGCTAAACACACCTTTATGAATAGTTTTGATAGTATTAACAGAAAGAAAGAAGGGTAAATTTTTTTGAGATTTACATGATGATTGATGATTATCTTGAAAATCCATAATTATGAGTAGTACCATGCTTGGTGTTAGATCCATAGGTTACCCTATTTTAAAATACAATATTGCATAGAAAAATTCATGACACTTGAAAAGGATCATAAACAAAATTCTTTTTAATTGGTTGTTGTTTATATTTGCTAAAAACCCATTTACAAATGGTAATTAAGAAGGAAAAAATTGTTAAGGTCACAATCAAGATTTGAGAAATGCATTGGAAGTGTAAGAACCTACACATAACTTAAAATTGTTATATGGAGGACCATGATCAACATAAAACAACCAATTAATGAAAATTTGGTTATAAGGTGTGGTTATATCTTAATAAAAAAGAGTTTTAAGGGTGACAATGACAAGTTGTACTGTTAGCTCCTTGTAATTTGCTAGATTGATTGAGATACAAATGGATAGGGGTAACATCAAACCAAGCTTTAGAATCCAAGGACCTAGCCTTCCTGGATTCAGAGAGGGATCTCTCTAGTAGGTGCAAAGATGTGAACTTGTTTGTTGATTAGGGTTGATTTTAGGCTAGATGTTAAGTGCAGGGTATTTTGATTGTTTTTGGTTGGGTATGATACTCAGATAGATTAGATAGAAAACAAGGAAGATTTTTATGTCATTGGGAAATGGAGTCTAACAAGGTCAAGGTAAGTTCATCAATGGCTTTAAGAGTATTTGCAGGGCAATTTTAACTTGGTTGGTGGATCTTTGAGGTTGTGAAAGATTATGAGATGGACATTAAGCTTGAGAACAAAATCTAATAAAGGGAAAACCAGAATCCTTTATATACTTTTAAACCGACGGAGTTAGAAGTTTTATAAGCATAGCAAGAGAATCAAATGCATAAGTAAAACCTAATCCATTTGATTTCAGACTGAAAGCAGATAATCATCCAAGACAAATGTTCAAATGAAATATAGAAAAGCAAGAAACTTATTTAACTTTCATAGATTTCATCATAAAGAGCAGAAAATATTTAAGATGCACAAATAACTATAACAATAGAAGGAGAGAAAACCCTGAACATCTAAAGTTACAACTATGAAGGTTCCTTGAAACAATTTTAGCTAAGTAAAGGAAAAAATCATGATTGAAACAAACTTCTTTGATAAAACTAGGCAAAGATGCTGTTGGGGTTCCCATGTTTTGGCTAGATTGGCAAGACCAAAAGATGAGACAACATCAGAACCGCTTTTGGGCCCTAGGATCTAGCCCTCCTGGACCCGGAGAGGGATCTCTCCAAATAGAGCAAAGAATGATATATATTTAAAGCTCAAGATGAGATGTTAGGCTAGGTATGAAGCACAAAGGGGGGTTTTAATTGATTTGGTTGGTTGGTTGTTGGGTTGGTCATGAGATCATAGACTGAGAAAGTAATGGGAGAAAAGGAACAAAGCAGCAGGAAGCTTTAGCAAAGGGGATAGGTCAAGGAAGTGCCATCCATTGGGCTATGGAGTCATGAAAAGAAATTACATGCAACAGCTAGTCAAGGCTTCCACCGGGCAAGTCATCTGCACTAAAGGATATTTTAGATAGATGATGGGATGGAACATTGAGGAAAGAAGGTGGAAGAAAGAAAGAAAACCAAATTTCTGTCTATAGATCAGGTCAGAGGTCATTTAACTCCAAACTTGCTTGGACATACTCAAAGGCAACTCTCGAAGAGGGAAAAAGGGGCTGCTTATAGATCGGACCAGAGGTCATTTAACTCCAGGTCTGCTTTAGCAACTCCAAGGGAAAAACAGAGATAACAAAGAAACATCCAAGCCGCAAACCCCGAGTTCATACATTAGCTAGCAGGCAATAACATCCATGGCGCTGGTTAAACCACATGAATTCACTCTCAGATACACATAAAGCAGAAAAAATTAAAGGTAGGGAGAGCAGGAACATAGGGCACCTAACAAGGGCGAATCCTATGCTATACTTCTGTTGCCTACCAGAAGAACACGAAACAGTATGAAAATGTAATAAACAGAGTTAGGAAAAACATCACCAATAGTAATAGACCAGGATCCTGTGAAATGTGCTTTGATTAATTGATGCAAAACCAGTCATGTACAATAAGCCCAATGGCTAATACAATCCAAACTTTCTCCTCCCAGCCTATTACATACAAAATACTCTGTAACTCCCTCCCAAGACTGTTCTAACAGTCAAACTACAAAATGTTCTTTTGGATTCTTATAGGAGAAAAAGAGAAGAAGATGGTAGGTGAAGAATTGAATGAAGAATTGAAGCTCCGAAGAGGAGGAAAGCCGCAGCCCATACTGCTTTAAATCTGTGCATTTACTTCTGGCACTCTGGCTGCAGTATTAATGCCATTCTCTGTTTACTGGACAAACTGGAGAAATAATGATGTTAGGGTCACCCATACCATGTGACAAATGCTTCTTAATGGTGTAGGACTACTGAAAAGGCGTAAATCTTCATTTGGGCATGATGTATACTGAAACAATGATGTGTACCGTGTCCTTTTATGGAAGAATGCTCTACTGATACGGAAACCCTGATAATATTATATCTCTGTGCATTGGACCATCTGAGCGATCCACGGGGTCTTCAACTTGGTACCTTTTCCTTCTAAACATCCCTGAAGAAACTTAAAAGTCTTCTATTTCCTGCCTTGAGCTCTCTGCTGTTCCTGTACTATCTCTGTCTTGTGAATTTCGAGCTTCAATGGCGCCGGAGGGTTGGTAGAGTTTTAAAATCTGTCCTTTGATGAATTTATGGCACAAGCAACCCTCCAGACATTTCCTGCAACATCAAGCTCTGAATATAGCCTCTACACCTGGTCTTCATCGATCCCTCTGTCACTGTGACAGAGACTACGCATCATGGCGGTCATTCCCTGTTGAAAACCCTGCAAAACATAAAACTCGTGAAGAGAAAAAATGGATGGGGAAATGGATGTAGTGTGGATGGAGGAAGAGGCCATGCAGACGAAGCAATGGAGAAATTTGCAGAGGAAATGGTGAAAATCGCTCTGGTGGAGGTTGACGGTCTGCAGAGTGAATATACGTGAAAAACGAATGAAAACATTAAAAAACGTGAAATGGACCAATTATACGAAATGGAAGGGAGAATGTACGGAGGGCGCACGTGGAGGTGACGTGGCGGGACCGGGAGACAATGGAACAGTCAATGGCGGAGGAACAAATCTGGGCCGTCGATCGTGGCGGAGATCAACAGCGGAGGACGACGGACGGCGGGCCATGGCGTAGGTTATCGTGTGTGCAGCTTCATTAAACATCATGCACTTTCGACGAGCGATAGCCGTCGGATGGCCCGCTCCAGATCGGACGGTCAACGGTCATTTCGCTGGGCATACGTGTCCGGATAATAACGCCCGAAGGATTGAGTTAACGGGCGAGATCGGTGGTTTTGAAATCCTACAGGAGGACAGGTGTCGAAAGGTGTATGGAATCACTGGGCTATCGAGGAAAACCGCCTGCTGCGGATAAGCAGTGCGGAATAAACCAGGCGGTTTATGAACAGTGAAAGCAAGGGGGGGGGATCACCGTGGCGGGAGGATTCCGCACTGTCAGATCTGTACAGATCAACGGTCGAGATCACGCCCGATATGAATTAACTGTGGACCATTGGATCTGGCGGGCCAACGGACGGTGGAGATGAACTGCGGGGGGCCAAGGTGTACGACCATGAGAATGTTGGAGCGACCCGCCACAGTGAACAACAGCCGTTTGATTAAATCCTCCCACATCCCGAGGAGTCAACTGCGGGGGCACCATGGCTTGACCGTACGGATAGAAAAAAGCCCCCACAAAGGAAAGCGCTTCGGTCACGGCGCGGGGCTATATGGAGAGAAAAAGGCGCGGGGCCAGAGGGGAAGGGGCTGAGGCCTATTATAAGGTCCGAATGGGTTTTTAACCCATTTCTAATGTATTTTGAGGTTTAAA
Organism: Pinus albicaulis; assembly: GCA_034641835.2. Classification (NCBI taxonomy): domain Eukaryota; kingdom Viridiplantae; phylum Streptophyta; class Pinopsida; order Pinales; family Pinaceae; genus Pinus; species Pinus albicaulis. The sequence goes on from CM076570.1 coordinate 1,315,840,598, forward strand.
GGGTAACGATAGGGAGATGGAGGGGGAATTTGGGAAAACGAAGGGTGTAGGGATTTTAGAGGGGATTTAGGGGGTTGATAGGGGGGAAATAGAGGGGAACAAAGGCACTTTGACAGAAGGATGAAAAGAGGGAAAAAAGGGAAATTTTGCAGGGGTACAAGGGGTAAATGCAGGCCTTAGGGAAAGGAACCAGCAGAGGGGACTTGTATAAGGAAAAGCACAGAGAGACCTCAAGGATGACGTGTCTTCAAGGGAGATGCATTCCTTGAAGGTCTCCAAAATGACATAGCCCCCAGCTTGCTTGTCAAGAATTTCATAGGGGGGCTAACAGATGCTTCAAAGAAATAATTCCAAGAACAGAGTATTTAGTGGCAAAAAATATGTAGGGCTAGCTATGAATCATGTTGAAACTAACTAATCTAAAAATGATGAATTCTCTAATATATCCTAGTAGAAGAAAACATTAAGGTAGTGAAGGAAACAAACAGACCTAAGGTGCCATTAGCAAACATGTCTTATTCTAAATTATTTGTCCTACTACAACATAGAAATATGGAAACATAATGAAAACTATAAAACATGAAAAAAAGAGAAACACATCACCATCAACCAGGCTTATGGATCCTGCAAACAGTCCTCCTCCATCAACAAACAAATCAGGTCATGCATGAGCTCCAAGACATAAAATTCTCATCAGAAACTCCAAGAGACTATGTATTGCTGCAGAATAAATCATCAAAATCCAACCAATACATAAGAGCCTCATGGTCTATTTATGGAGAGAATGAGGAGGTGGAAACCCTAAGAGGCTTCCAGAAACCCTAATTTAGCCATAAATGTCATAAATGTGCTTAATGACCATGCAAGGCCCAAGACACATAATAGATAAGATAATAAATGAAAAACATCAAAACATAACTCCATAATCAAATCAAGAGTGATTTTTCCAAGAAAATATTAAAAAAAAAAATTTCATTAATCAGTGTCTTTTGTTGACTTTTTGGCAAAAGGTTGTCTCTGTGCATAGCGCCATTTCAGCAAAACATAGGGTCTGTTGTAGCTGAGTTTTGGACCCCTTCTCGGCATAGGATTTGGACCTGTGATGGCTCGTTGGAAAGCTTGATGGGTCTAATTTCCAAAAATACTTGATTTGTGATGAATGGATGTCATTTACCTACTCAAAAATCAAATCTTCCATGACTGCTCTGTGCGCAGCGCCTGGCCTAAAAAGGAGGCAGAAAGGTCAATTTTGGGGTGTTTTTTGACCTTTTGAGGGGGAAAAATGCTCAAATTGACCTGAAATGTTGTGGATAGACTGTTGGTGATGTGAAAAATCCAAAAATGTAAAATTTAGCAGCTGAGGATGCCCGAATTTTGTGCGTAGTGCCTAGGGTGTTGCACTCCTAGGGGTCAAAATTTGGAAAAAACAAAAAGTTTCTGGATTTGCCTCAAAATTGGTGTGTAGACCCCTCAAGGGGTTTTAGATACCTACTCAGAAGCATCAGCCAAGATCATGAGGTTGTCATGCACTTTGGTCCTTTTTATCTCTTCTAGCTCCATGAGGGCTTGCTTTAGTTTGGCATTAGCAAGCATGCTCTTCCTTGCATAGTGTTTGACCATTTTCTCTTGTAAGGCAAGGCCCCTCTTCACCTCTTTGAAATGTTTATGCTCCTATTTATAATAGTATATGACCCTTTGTGCCCTCTCAAAGTCCTTTTCCCATTCTTGATGCTCAACATCCTTTTCTAAGAGGAGCAACTTAGTACTCATCCCTTAGTCCTCATTATCACTGTCTAGATCAACAAAAAGAGGCCCTTGAGAAGTATTTTTGATCCTTTTGCTCCTTCTTACTTGTACCTTCTGCTCAAAATTTTCCATTTTTTCTTTTCCCTTGTCCCATTCTTTAGCAGTTTGAGAAGAGATGGCCCTTTGCATTTTAGAGGTAGCAAACACATTTCTTCTCCCTCTGTGATATGTGCATGTGAGAGGGGTAACAATGGAAGTTTCAAAGGCAGTGCTGTCATCATTTTGACCTTTAATTTTCTTGATATCTTCTACACTTGCCTCACTTTGATTTTCTTTGTCATCCATGGACCAATTTTTGTCAAGACAGTCATGAATGCTGTCATGACTATCATGACTCTTTCCTTGACTGTCTCGGGCACTTTGATGGCTTTCTTCCTCATCATGCTGCTATTCCTCATCATCTAACTGCTCTTCTTCATCATCTAGCTACTCTTCTTCATTATCTTGCTCACTATTTTCATCTCTGTTTTCCTCTTCATCAAGCTCACTACTCTCATCTTTGTTTTCCTCTTCATTAGGCTCACTACTCTCATCTCTATTTTCCTCTTCACCAGGCTCACTACTCTCATCTTTGTGGCTGCCTTCACTAATTTCATCATTTCCATCACTGCTTTCTTCATGGCTACCTCTCTCCTCTTCACTGTTTTCTTCATTTTCATCATCATCTTTTCCACTTCTCCCTCCTTGTCCATCATTATCTGTCTCAGTTTCCTCCCGACTGTTGCGTTCTATTTGTTCTTCACTAGGGCTACCGTTAGTCCCCTCACTTGGAAATTTAGGGGAAGAGACAAGAGGTGAAATTCTTTGTGGAGAAGGCACATGGGGAGATGATGGATGTGTGGAGGTAGATGGTTGTGAAGCGGAAGGAAAGTTATGCTGGATGAAGGCCCGAGGATCTATAAACACATCATGTGAGATTAAGGTTTCCCAAGATATTCCTTGCTGCTTTAGCTGATATAGGACAATCATTTTGATCAGGGAGTGGTGAAAGAGGCTTAATATTTGGTGGTCATAGCTTTTCTTCTTGACAACTGAGGCCATTTTATCAATGCTTCGGAAAAGGTAGTAAGGTAGGTTCATCATCTTGACCTTGGTAAAATGCATCAACAACCTTATATGATATGAGTAGATCTGGGAGTATCTCCCCTCACATGTGAAAAAACTGATAATCTGCCTCATCAATGCAGCATACCTCTCTAGAAAATGGGAAAAAGGGAAAACAAACTTACAATTTTGTTGATAGCTGGGTTTCAAATAGGGCCCATAATAACTCAACTCCAACTTCTTTTGTTTGAACCATACCTCACCAATGTCTGGTATACCTGTTGCTTTAGAAATGATCTTAGATGAGAGCTCAAATTACACCCCTGCTAGATTGACTTGATGGTTTGGTAAGCTACAGACGAAAAATCTAGTCAAGTCTGAATGGCTGCTGACTTGCTTGAGCCTTTTGCAAAATTTGTAGCACCCTACATCCTGAAAGCATGAAAGGATCATAGGAGATGAAGTGATTGGAGTGGTGTCTAGGGGCTCAAATATTTTTTCTTTTCCTCCATGATGTTTTGGCTTGGTGAGAGTATGACTCTCATCACTACTGGTGTGACTGTCTCCCTCTGACATGATGACTGGTCTAAAAACAACAGTAGGACCTTTGGAATTTTCTTGAGGGTTTTTGGGCAAACTAGGTGCTTTTAGTGGTTTTTAGGTCAATTCTTTGTAAAATGAAGGCTAAGGTGAAAACGATTTTTTAGAGCTTGCACTTGGTGTTGGAGGTTAGCCCATAGTTACCCAATCTTCTTTTTGCACTCAAAACCAGTTTCACTTGCAAACCCTAACTCAAAGACTAAATATTGATTTTTATATAATCTAGGGTTTGGTCTAACTTTGACTATGGATGACTTCCTTGGTTTTAGAAAAAAGGAAAGCTTGGGAGGAGAAAAAGGTTCCACCAACCTTAGGCTCTGCTTGTAGAAAATTTGAAGACGAAATTTTGAAATTTGGAGCTCTTTGAGAAAATGTGGAGAAGTTTGGCTGGAGCGTAGTGCCTGTGCGCAGCGCTGGGCAGAATGGGCGGTGTCCTAGGTGCTTCTGGTCCTTATTGAGCCTGTGCGTAGTGCCAACCTAGGTGCGTAGCACTGGGCATTGAGCACATAGCGCAGTGTAATTTTACACTGCCCGCCTCCCTCCTATGCGTAGCGCCGAAGGCCAGGTGCGTAGAACCCAAAAATTTCACAATTTTGCCTAAAAACCCCGAAAATTCTTCCAATGGCTTCTTCACTTTGTAAAATGGAAAATGATGGATGGGAAAGGTTTAAGAGACCTTTTATAGTTGTTTTGAAAAGTAATTTTTAAAAGATAAAACCCACTTTTGCAAAGTTAATGTCCCCTATATTTTTAGTGTGCCTTTTGACTGATATTTACTGTGAAATACACTCTTGACACTTTTTGGCAAAAATGTTTACTTATGTCTTTGTCATCTTTTGTAGAAAAATATTTTGATAAGGAGGCCTTTGTTGGGGGTCTACTGTTGAGATGTAAATCAGGGGCACACTTGCTTCTTAGGCCATTTTGACAATAACTTATGCCCATCCTTTGATCTTACTTTAAAAACTCTGTTTTTTACCCTTTGGTAAGATGATCCCCTTTAAATTGATAATCTTTGTCTTTTCTCCTTTTAGTGCAGGTGAAATAATGCCATTTTTGGCAAAACCCTAGAGAGGTGGCTTCTGTCCTTGTAATCTTTGTCATGGTTTCTTGCTTGTCACCACTGTTTTGTTAACCAACCAAAACAAACCCTGATTCTCTTTTACCTATAGGCTTGTTGCTTTTGTCTTATTTGTGTCTGCCTCCTAGTGGTGATTACATCTTATTACCTTACCTCTTCTTATTGCTGGTGGCCACCTTGGTTATTCATTGTAAAAATGTGAACAAAGGCACCTGTCCCTTGCAGTATTTGTGCTCTAAGCCAAGGAGGCTTTTCTTGAATGACTTTGGATGAAATTGCTTGATTTTATTTCTCTTTGAATACAATCTCTTCATGCAAGAAGGCATAACTTGTCGGGCACCAAATCCATCCTATGACTCAGCGAAACCTTAGGTGACCTAATGGGGGCTTTCTTGGACTTGGACCTTGGACAGAGACTTAGACTTAGGGATCACCAAGTATAAGATAGGATCTATGATAAGCTTAGTGGATTTGAAGATTCAAACATCAATCATAATTGACTATAAAATGGTCTACAGAGACAATTTGAGACCATCAGTGTTTGGAAGTATCATGGGTGACACAACAAAGTTGTTTTATTGGTAGGTTTAAGTGGTGGTGGAATTTTTAGGCAAAACAAAAACAGAGGATTTGGGCCAAGGTGAAAATTTAGGGTTAAAATAAATGGCTCGAGCCCATGATGGGTCTTCTGGGAGTAGTGGGCCAGTCATGACTAGATAGGATGATAAAATAGTGAAAATTTTATCTTAAGGATAATGAATGCAGTGAGATTTCTAGAACTCACAATGTTCTATAAATTTTGTTTCTAGAAATCTGGGAATAGTCATTTAGTCATCATCAAGGCAAAAAATTATTGTTGACTAACAATGGCTTCACTTGGGGAGTGGAACTTCTTTTAAGGAGGTGTCAAGAATTTCAGATTTCTGGCTTTATGGAGACCAGTGCCTTCCTCCATTGGGCAGATGTGTTTTTCTTCATTTGCTGATATTTTTTTGAGTCTGTGATGTTTGAGATCTAAAAAAACATGATTTATATCAGCATCATCTCTACCTACCCAATCTACTTGCCTAACATTTTTTCCTTCTTTGGGTGCAGTTGAACTGGCAAAACCCTTGATATATTTTTTTCTTTTTGAAAAAAAATCAAACTGTCTAAATGTACCCTTATCTCTTTCGAGAGTTCAGATTAGGCTGATGAACTCTCTTTATTTTCTACCTAGTCAACTTATTTGTCAAGATTGAGTTGTTTGACAAATTTTATTCTCTAGGCTACTGACATAAAATTGAAAATATAGCTAAACAAGGATTAAGCGGTCTGATTTACCATAGGTTGTGGCATTGAAACAAGCTGCACACACGTGTTATTTTTGTATAGACAAAACTTAGGAAACATAAGGGAAACATATCTCTTTTGTTAAAACATCCCTATTTTCCTCTTTGGTTCAGATTTGAGCGTGTGGAACCAGCATCTCTTATTCCTAACCTACCCCTGTTGACAAGTCAAGATTAGATGTTTTGACAAGTTTTTCTTTCACTAACCTATCAGCAAAAATAAATTAAAATATGTTTAGCCAGGATTAGGCTAGATAACTGAACAAGCCTTCTCTTTTAAAACAAATGAGTAGTGGAATTTAGACTTGCACACTTTTAGCATCATTATTTTTTGGGTATGGGGCTGTACCTTTCTTTCAAACTCTACCCTCTTTTTCCCCTTTTTTTATTTTTTAGGGATTTTGTCCTCTCTATTCCTTAAGCAAGTAATTTTTATGTACAATGAGTAGCGGATTTAACATTTAGGAATCTTGACAAAAGTAGTGTTTGAGCATCCTCCCACTGACCTAACCTCCAAAAAATTCAGCTCCATCAAACTCTTGCAAAAAGAAACCATTATTACCTCTAACTGAATGAATGATGTAAGGGCCTTTCCACAAATTTTCAAACTTGCCATGTTTGCCCTTGTCTTCCCTTCTTGAATCGCATTTCAGAACCATGTATCCAATTTGGAAATCATTTTATTTGGTTTTCCTATCAAAAATTTTCTTGATATTGTCTTGTATTGCTTGTGTTCTTTTGTAAATTTCCTCCCTTGACTGCTGCAAATGGATGGTTTGGTTCAGCCTTCTTTGCATATCATTTTCTTCTGATTGTACCTCTTCGAGGAGCTTCATGACTAGGACTCCCAAAGAGGTGGGGAAAACTGCATCCATGCCATACACCATTTGATAGGGAGACATGCCAATTGATTTCTTGGTGGTTAGTCTATTAGCCCATAGCGCATGCATTAGTTTTCCATGCCATGCCTTTTGATTATGTTCTAGGAGCTTCTTAATGATGTTTTCCAAGCTCTTATTAGAGTACTCAGCTAGTCCATTTCCTTGTGGGTACTAACCAGTGGAGTGGCCTAGGATGATGTGATATTTATAGCAAAATTTCACCATTTTCTTAGATGTAAAGGCAGCAGCATTATCGGTGATGATCTTTCTAGGGCAACCAAACCTAGACAAGATGTTAGTTTCAAGGAATTTGATAATGAATTAGTCAGTGGCATTTCTAGATGGGATGACTTCTATCCATTTGGTGAAGTAATCAGTGGCAGTGAGGATCCACTTGTGCTAGGCAGATGAAGTAGGATGGATCTCTCCTATGAAGTCCAAACCCCACTCTTGAAAAGGAGCTTCAACACTGATGGGATGCAAGGGTAGAGGTAGAAGTTTTCTTCTGCCATAAAAAATTTGGCACTTATGACAGGCCATGACTAGTTTGTGAGTATCGGGAAAAAGGGTAGGCCAATAATAGCCAGTTCTAAGGATCTTATTGGCTGTAGTCTTCCAATAGAGGTGACCTCCACATTCCCCTTCATGTAATTCATGCATGATTTTTTCTGCATCATCTTCAAGAAAAAATTTAAGTAGCAAACTAGCAAAACTCTTCCAATACAACACTCCATCTAAAATGCAAAAATTTAATGCTTTTTGTTTCAAGAATCTAGCTTTGGTTTTGACAAAGAAGGGGGAGCATTGAGATAAAGGAGCACATAAATGATATCAACATACCAAGATGAATTTGAAAACATTTCTTCAATGTACGGAGTTGTAAAGTCTTCTATCTCCTCTAACACATCAACCATATTCAGGCTTGGAAATTTGATTCAACCATAAGTTTTTCAAGTCCTTGTTCTTTCATCAATTTAGCGGGTCTGATTTCTAAATCATATTCTAAGATAGTAGCAATCCACTTGCCCCTTTTACCATCAAGGTCCTGATTAAGTGTGTATTTGACAACTGTGGGTGGGACAAAAGCTATGATATGTGAATGCAAAATATAAACTCTAAATCTTTCAAAGCTTTGATTAAGGTGAAGCCTTGTTTCTCCATGATGTTATACTTTTAAAGGAGTATCCCTTAAGGCCTTTCTGAAGAAATCTATGGGTTGTTCTTGCCCCATGATGTTATTTTGTAATAATACTGCTGCCACAGTATGTTTAGATGCAAAAGAGAATATGTAGAAATCCTTGGTGAAGTCAGGACTGATTAAGACTGGTGTTTGTGTGAGTGCTTGTTTTACCAGCTCAAAAGATTGTTTTGCTTCCATATTCCACTTCACTCCTACTTCCTTTTTCAACATGTTTGCAATATTCCTTAGGAGTTCAGCAAGGTTGGGGATGAATCTTCTTAGGAATTTGATCTTCCCAATGAAAGATTGCAACTCTTTAATGTTTCTAGGATGGTTGATTTGTAACATGCCTTCTATCCTTTTGGGATATATTTTGATTCCTTCTTCAAAGATAATGTGGCCTAAGAGTTTTCCTTCCTGAAGGCCAAACATAGTTTTCCTAGGATTCAGAGATAGGCCATACTTTCTACATTTTTCAAAGACTTTCCTCAAGTGGACTAAGTGTTCTTCATCAGTCTTAGAGTAGACAATGATGTCATCAAGGTAAATGACTATGAAGTAACCTATGTCTTCTGAAAAAGCTATGTCCATTGCCCTTTGGAAAGTAGCCCCTACATTCATTAAAACAAATGGCATTTTAACATACATGAATGTACCCCAAGGTGTAGTGAAAGCAGTTTTGAGTTGGTCTCTTGGAAAGATTAGAACTTGGTTATAACCTGAGAAGCCATCTAGTAATGAGATTCTTTGTGAGCCAACTAATTTTTGGAGTATGTGATCCATTTTAGGCAAGGGGTAGTTGTCTTTTAAGTAGGCCTTGTTCAAATTTCTGAAGTCAATACAAAGCTTAATTTCCCCAGTCTTCTTCCTAACTGACACAAGGTTGGACACTCATTCTGAGTATCAGACAAGGACTATGATCCGGGCATCGTACATCTTTTTGATTTCTTTCTCAACTGAAGGTAACAATATGGGGTTAATTCTCCTCAATTTTTGTTTAAATGGTTTCTGATTCTCCTTGAGGGGAATTTTATGTTGAATGATTTTAGTGTCATAGGATTTCAAGTCTTCATACCCCCAAGAAAACACATCTTTAAACTCTTTAAAAAGCTCAATGTATCTCTATTTTGTGTGAGGAGGGAGAGTTTTGGACAACTTGAATATTTTGGGCTCTTTCATCTCTCCAAGGTTGCATTCTTCTACATTTGTTTCAGTGGATTCCATCTTAGGTTTCTTAGCTACAACATTAAAATCAAACAGCTCTTCTAGTGGTGTAAGGCCTTTTGGCAAAGTGTCATCTTTGCATTGCAAAATTTCAAGTTCTATTTGATCTGATTTATCAAACATTTATGCAACACAAGGGTTTTGGAGGTGGTTTATATCATCATTAAAAGGCAGCTCTGTTTTGGGAGTTTCATTTTCAGCAAAATTATTTCTTTCAAATCGTAAACTCTATTTTGTGCTTGCAAATTAATTTTTGGATTGCAGAAAATCATCTATTTGTTCATCACTATCAAACACTTTCCAATGGTTTAAGTTGTCAGGTATAGTAGGCCTATTTTTTACTTTGATGAGGCAATGTGAAGAGCAATTGCTGGTAGCAAGGGCAAGCTCATTGGCAAGGCAGTTTTGGGTCCTAGGGATGAAAATGAGCTCATATTTTTCAAAAGTTTTGAGAATGTCTAGGGCAGAATTCCTATACTCCCTCAGTCTAGGGTTCTTGGCTTAATATTCTCCCTTTATTTGTCTGATGATCAGTTTTGAATCTCCTTGAACCAAGAGTTTCTTAGCTTTGAGGTCTTTAAGTTTAAACCAATAATGAGAGCCTCATATTTTGTAATGTTATTGGTGCATTGGAAATCTAGCCTGTAGGAATGGAACTCATTTGTGTTGTGGATCCAAACCCCAGCTCCTGATCCAACCTTACCATAAGAGCCATCAAAGCTCATATGCCAAAGGGTGTCAATTTCATATTTGTCGCTGTTTTGCACTTCAGGGCTGCTAGAGTTTTGGGTCTCATTTTCTTGATTAGAGAGCTAGTTTGATTGTTCTGGGGGGCTTATTTCTCCCTTATTGTTATTTACTTGTTCAATTATGTCATTTTCATTGTACAAGATGATTGAGTCAAAGTTTGAGTGAATGGAATAAACCGGTGTGTTTTTTGGCCTATCTATGTTACTCACCATATATTTCATGTGGGATTTCCGGTACAACCTCCTTGTTTGATTGAAGACCGGGATGGTGGCATAAGTCATGTCCATTTGAAGGCTACCCTAAAGTTTGGCACCCCATGATCTAGATAAAAGCATGCCATACTTTAGGGGGATGTCAGCAACAACTATATCCATGACTAGACTTTTAGCAGGGATTTGTGCCAGATTGACACACAGATCCTTGATTAGGCCTAGGCACTTAACCCTACTTGAATCAAAAGAGTATAAGTCTTTGTAGGGCTTTGTGATTTCTAGGCCCAATCTTTCGATCACCACCTTTGGCATGAGGTTGTGTGAGGCACCGGAGTCCAGCATAGCATTATGCAGAATTTTTTCATGTATGTTCAAACTGACATAGAAAGGAGGGACAACTCCTTCTTGATATTTTCCCTCTAAGTTAGGGCCAAACAACTACTTTGGTTTATCATCAGTTAAGTTTAAAGTGTCGGTATCATTCCCTATGTTTAACACTTTGAAAATCTAGGATCTATATACCTCTTGGGTCACCAATTCAATGAAGGGTATGGTTATCTTGATTATGGAAATCTCCCCTTCAAAGCTGAAAGGCATAGGTGTTTTTATTGCATTTACATCAGTTTTATCAGCCATAAAATTTTCTACATTCTTGATTTGTTGATTCTGATTTGATGATTTGCACAACAATGTTTTTTCAGGGCCACTAGTTGAAGTACTAGGGTTGCTTGAATCATTATTAGGATGGCTAGTTTTTGGCTTGTTTAGATCAGTTTTCCTAGCCATAATGTTCATGTTTTTTGCGATTTTTTTAGAAATAGGTTCAGAGGTTTTTCTAACAGCAGTGTTTGGCTGATTTGTTTTAGGAAAATCTTGACTCCTTTTGCTCCTAAGGTCATACTACCTATGGAATTCCATTATGGAATTCTCAAATCCTATTTTATAGTCTTCGAAATCTTCATATGATTGTTCATTTTGTTTGGAAGAAAACATCCTTTTTTATTCTTCGGTAAGGAAGGTGTTATCCTCATCATTAGAAACTATGATATTTACATGGTCTTCTTCCAACTGCTCAGGCTCTCTTTCTTCTTCATCTACATAGTTGTCTTGGAAAGGGGGTCTAATTTTTTGGTCATTCTCTCTTTGTCTGATTTAAGGAGGGTCTCTTCTGAAATTTTGATCCTTATTCCTATTTTGAAGATTGGCTTGAGTTTCCCTAGGAGGTGTTCTCTCATTCAAACTGATTTTTTCCATCATCCTCTCCATTTTCCTAACTATGAAGTCAAGTTTGGTGTTAGAAGATGAGGGTGTAGGTGTTGTGTCATCTTTATAAGTCACCCTTTTTTCTGATCTCATCCTAGCCCTTTTCTCAATTAAATTGGCCTCTACACTCACAACCCATTTTTACATGTCTTCTAGGGTTAGGTAATCTCTCTCCCTTAGTTGATAGGCCATATCAGCATCAAAGTCTTCGGGATATTTTACGAAGGCTAAGCCTTGGGGAGGTTTTATGTGAGGTGGGAGGGAATTGTAAACATTGTTAAACCTATCAGGGTATTCATGCACACTTTCTCTAGGATTCCTTTTAAGATTGTTATACTTAGAAATAATGAAGGGGGTTCTTCTTGATTTCCCATTTGTTTACAAAATTTTGGTAGAGGGAAGGGAGATCATGTATGATGTTTGGAGGTAAGTTTTTGAACCATTTCTTGGGTTCTCCTCACAGGCTCTGGGAAAAAATCCTCATTTGCATGGTTTCTTATTCTATTTCCATGCAGTCAAAAGCATCATTAATTCTATCTACATGCTTCTAGGTAGTGATGGATTCAGTCCCTGAAAATTTGGGAATTTTGGACTGATAATCATTTGGAAATGGCAATAGTGGTTGTTGTAGAGCCAGTGGAGCATACCAGGCTGCCATGATGGGAGGAAATGGAAACAAAGGCTGATTTACAAGGGGAGGGTTTGTAAGAGGCAGAGTAGGATGGGATGAGGTGGTTTGCACAATGGTGGTATGAATGCGTGTAGCTGAGGTACTTGGACCGGAGAAATGATTTTGAGTAGACTTGAGATAAAAAGGGCTGAAGTGATGGAGAAGCTGAAAGTTAGGTGGATTGGAAGGAGAAGTTTCTCTACTGGAGCTTTGCTGCAAATCTATGGGCTCAAGGTCAGCTTGGTCCACCCTACTTTGTGAGTTAGTCCTGAATAGGTTCTTGGTATGGTGCAGGTCAAACTGAGGATCTTGTGAAATTGTGAGATGTTTTGGTGCAGAGCTTGCTCTATGAATAGTCCTAGTAGTGGTTGAGTTTCTAGCTTTATAATTTTGCCACAAAATCTTCTCTGGGTGATCAACTATGGTAGGAGGATTTGGGTTTGGGTGAGATCTAGTATTGGTCCTTTGTGAAGCCAGATCTCTTTCTAAAAAATCAGAGAGGCTAAAATGCTTGGGACTGTTTTTGAAAGCCTGACCTCTCTAAGTTTTTATTTTACTAACATAAGGTATTAATTAGGCCCTAAAAACCGATTCGGATTGATTTGACACAATCCTAGAAAAGCCTATGGGACTAGTGAGATGAAAAAAGGCCTACTGGAGGCTAGTGGAGTCTCCAGGTGGATGTTTTTATAGTTTTGAGGGTATGCATATGATGGTCCACCACCAAATTTTGATAAAAATAAATCTAGGGACAATTTTGGGTCTTCTAAGTTTCCTTATGCAGCCCTAAGGTTTCAATGAGTATCCTCTAGCTGAGTCATCATCTTGCTAGGATGGTGAGGCAATTAGTTTTTACTCTATTAGCTGATTTTCTAATTTTAACTGAGATTTTGAGTATTTCCTAAGGGACACCTAGGATGTTTCTTACTCAAGGTCCCACCGTGTTCGCCATTATGTTGGTGTGAGCGGTGGGATAAATCCACAAGATAGTACTCTTAAGGATTTTTTGAAAGGTTTAGGGAAGTCTAAGTTTGTTTATCACTTAAAGTCCCATCGTGATCGCCATTATGTTAGCTCCCTGTAATTTGCTAGATTGATTGGGATACAAATGGATAGGGGTAACATCAAACCAAGCTTTAGAATTCAAGGACATAACCTTCCTGGATTCAAAGAGGGATCTCTCTAGTAGGTGCAAAGATGTGAACTTGTTTGCTGATTAGGGTTGATTTTAGGCTAGATGTTAAGTGCAGGGTATTTTGATTGTTTTTGGTTGGGTATGATACTCAGATAGATTAGATAGAAAACAAGGAAGATTTTTAAGTCATTGGGCAATGGAGTCTAAAAAGGTCAAGGTAAGTTCATCAATGGTTTTAAGAGTATTTGCAAGGCAATGTTAAATTGGTTGGTGGATCTTTGAGGCTGTGAAATATTATGAGATGGACATTAAGCTTGAGAACAAAAGCTAATAAAGGGAAAGCTAGAATCCTTTATATAATTTTAAACTGAGGGAGTTAGAAGATTTATAAGCATAGCAAGAGAATCAAAGGCATAAGTAAAACCTAATCCATTTGATTTCAGACTGAAATCATATAATCATCCAAGACAAATGTTCAAATGAAATATAGAAAGGCAAGAAACTTATTTAACTTTCATAGATTTCATCATCAAGAGCAGAAAATATTTAAGATGCACAAATAAATATAACAATAGAAGGAGAGAAAAACCTGAACATCTAAAGTTACAGCTATGAAGGTTCCTTGAAACAATTTTAGCTAAGTAAAGGTGAAGAGCATGATTGAAACATACTTCTTTGATAAACCTAGGCAAAGATGCTTCAAAGAAATTATTCCAAAGTATTTAGTGGCAACAAATATGTAGGGCTAGCCATGAATCATGTTGAAACCAACTGATCTAAACCATTCAAGAAATAGACAAGAATAAGAAATCATTAGAGAGAAAACCGATGAATTCTCTAATATATCCTAGCAGAAGAAAACATTAAGGCAGTGAAGGAAACAAACAAACCTAAGGTGCCATTAGCAAACATGTCTTATTCTAAATTCTTTGTCCTACTGCAACATAGCAAGATGGAAACATAATGAAAAATAGAAAACATGAACAAAAGAGAAACACATCACCATCAACCAGGCATATGGATCCTGCAAATAGTCCTCCTCCATCAACAAACAAATCAGGTCATGCATGAGCTCCAAGACATCAAATTCTCATCAAAAACTCCAAGAGACTATGTATTGCTCCATAATAAGTCATCAAAATCCAACCAATACATAAGAGCCTCATGCTCTATTTATGGAGTAAATGAGGAGGTGGAAACCCTAAGAGGCTTCGAGAAACCCTAATTTAGCCATAAATGTCATAAATGTGCTCAATGACCATGCAAGGCCCAAGACACATTATAGATAAGATAATAAATGAAAAGCATCAAAACATAACTCCCTAATCAAATCAAGAGTGATTTTTCCAAGAAAATATTAATTTTTTTTTTCATTAATCAGTGTCTTTTGTTGACTTTTTGGAAAAAGGTCGTCTCTATGCGTAGCGCCATTTCAACAAAAAATAGGGTTTGTTGCAGCTGAGTTTTGGACCCCTTCCCGGCATTGGATTTGGCCTAGTGATGGCTTGTTGGAAATCTTGATGAGTCTACTTTCTGAAAATACCTGATTTGTGTTGAATGGATGCCATTTACCTGCTCAAAAATCAAATCTCCCATGACTGCTATGTGCATAGCGCCTGGCCTAAAAAGGAGGCAGAAAGGTCAATTTTGAGGTGTTGTTTGACTTTTTGAGGGGGAAAAAATGCTCCAATTGACCTGAAATTTTGTGGGTAAAATTTTGGTGATGTGAAAAATTCAAAAATGTAAACTTCAGTAGCTGAGGATGCCCCAATTTTGTGCGTAGCGCCTAGGGTGCTGTGCTCCTAGGGGTCAAAATTTGGAAAAAAACAAAAAGTTTCTAGATTTGCCTCAAAATTGGTGCATAGACCCCTCAAGGGGTTTTAGATACCTGCTAAGAAGAATCAACCAAGGTCTTGAGGTTGTCATGCACTTTGGTCCTTTTTAGCTCTTCTAGCTCTATGAGGGCTTGCTTTAGTTTGGCATTAGCAAGCATGCTCTTCCTTGCATAGTGTTTGACCATTTTATTTTGTAAGGCAAGGCCCCTCTTCACCTCTTTGAAATGTTTATGCTCATGTTTATAATAGTATATGACCCTCTGTGCCCTCTCAAATTCCTTTTCCAATTCTTGAAGTTGGGCATCCTTTTCTAAGAGGAGAAACTTAGTACTCATCCCCTGGTCTTCATTATCACTGTCTAGATCAACAAAAAGAGGCCCTTGAGAAGTCTTTTTGATCCTTTTTCTCCTTCTTACTTGTACCTTCTGCTCAACATTTTCCATTTTTTCTTTGTCCTTGTCCCATGTTTTGGCAGTTTGAGTAGAGATGGCCCTTTTCCTTTTAGAGGCAGTAAACACATTTCTTCTCCCTCTGTGATATGTGAATGTGAGACGGGTAACAATGGAATTTCAAAGGTAGTGCTATCATAATTTTGACCTTTAATTTTCTTGATATCTTCTGCACTTGCCTCACTCTGATTTTCTTTGTCATCCATGGACTGATTTTTGTCAAGACAGTCATGACTACTGTCATGACTGTCCGACTCTTTCCTTCACTATATCGGACACTTTGATGGTTGTCCTCCTCATCATGCTGCTCTTCCTCATCATCTGGCTTCTCTTCTTCATCATTTGGCCGCTCTTCTTCATTATCTTGCTCACTACTTTCATCTCTATTTTCCTCTCCATCAGGCTCACTACTCTCATCTCCATTTTCCTCTTCATCAGGCTCACTACTCTCATCTCTATTTTCCTCTTCATCATGCTCACTACTCTCATATTTGTGGCTGCCTTAACTAATTTCATCATTGCCATCACTGCTTTCTTCATGGCTACTTCTCTCCTCTTCTTCATTTTCATCATATTATTTTCCATTACTCCCTCCTTATCCATCATTATCTGTCTCAGTTTCCCCCTGACTGCTATCTTCTATTTGTTCTTCACTAGGGCTATCGTTAGCCCCCTCACTTGGAAATTTAGGGGAAGAAATAAGAGGTGAAATTCTTTGTGGAGAAGGCACATGGGGAGATGATAGATGTGTGGAGGTAGATGGTTGTGAAGTGGAAGGCAATTTCTGCTGAATAAAGGCCCGGGGGTCAGTAAACACATCATGTGAGATGAAGGTTTCCCAAGATATTCCTTGTTGCTCTAGCTGATATAGGACAATCATTTTGATCATGGAGTGGTGAAAGAGGCTTGACATTTGGTGGTCATATCTTTTCTTCTTGACAACTGAGGCCATTTTATCAATGCTTAAGAAAAGGTAGTAAGGTAGGTTCATCATCTTGACCTTGGTAAAATGCATCAGCAACCTTATATGATATGAGTAGATCCAGGAGCATCTCCCCTCACATGTGAAAAGACTGATAATCTCCCTCATCAATGCAACATACTTCTCTAGAAAATGGGAAAAAGGGAAAACAACATTACAATTTTGTTGATAGTTGGGTTTCAAATAGGGCCCATAATAACTCAACTCCAACTTCTTTTGTTTGAACCATACCTCGACAATGTCTGGTATACTTGTTACTTTGAAAATGATCTCAGACGAGAGCTCAAATTGCACCCCTGCTAGATTGACTTGATGGTTCTGTAAGCTACAGACAAACAATCTAGTCAAGTCTGAATGGTTGCTAACTTTCTTGACCCTTTCACAAAATTTGTAGCACCCTACATCCTGAAAGCATAAAAGGATCATAGGAGATGAAGTGATTGGAGTGGTGTCTTGGGGCTCAAATCTTTTTGCTTTTCCTCCATGATGTTTTGGCTTGGTGGGAGTATGACTCTCATCACTACTGGTGTGACTATCTCCCTCTGACATGATGACTAGTCCAAAAACAGAAGTAGGACCTTCGGAATTTTCTTGAGGTTTTTTGGGCAAACTAGGTGCTTTTAGTGGTTTTTAGGTCAACTCTTTGTAAAATGAAGGCTAAGGTGAAAAATATTTTTTAGAGCTTGAACTTGGTGTTGGAGGTTATCCCATAGTTACCCTATCTTCTTTTCTCAAAATCAATTTCACTTGCAAACCCTAACTCAAAGAATAAAAATTGATTTCTATATAGTCTAGGGTTTGGTATAACTTTGACTATGGATGACTTCCTTGTTTTTAGAAAAAAGGAAAGCTTGGGAGGAGAAAAATGGTTCCACCAACCTTAGGCTCTGATTGCAAAATATTTGAAGACAAAATTTCAAAATTTGGAGCTCTTTGAGAAAATGTAGAGAAGTTTGGCTGGAGCGTAGCACTGGTGCGTAGCGCCTATGCGCAGCGCCGGGCAAAATGGGCGGTGTCCTAGGTGCTTCCGGTCCTTGCTGAGCCTGTGTGTAGCGCCAGCCCAGGTACGTAGCACCGGGCTTTGAGCACATAGCGCAGTGTAATTTTACACTACCCACCTCCCTCCTATGCGTAGCGCCGAAGGCCAGGTGCGTAGCGCCGGCCTCGATGCGTATCCCCAAAAATTTCACAGTTTTGCCTGAAAACCCCGAAAATTCTTCCAATGGCTTCTTCACTTTGTAAAATTGAAATTGATGCATGGGAAAGGCTTAAGAGACCTTTTATATTTGTTTTGAAAAGTAATTTTTAAAATATAAAACCCACTTTTTCAAAGTTAACGTCCCCTATATTTTTAGTGTGCCTTTTGACTGATATTTGCTGTGAAACACACTTTTGACACTTTTTGGAAAAAATGTTTACTTATGTCTCTGTCATCTTTTGCAGAACAATCTCTTGACAAGGAGGCCTTTTTTGGGGGTCTACTGCTGAGATGTAAATCAGGGGCACACTTTCTTCTTAGGCCATTTTGACAATAACTTATGCCCAACCTTTGATCTTACTTTAAAAACTCTGTTTTTTACCCTTTAGTAAGATGATCTCCTTTAAACTGATAATCTTTGTCTTTTCTCCTTTTAGTGCAGGTGAAATAATTCAATTTTTGGTAAAACCCTAGAGAGGTGGCTTCTGTCCTTTTAATATTTGTCATGGTTTCTTGCTTGTCACCACTGTTTTGTTAACCAACCAAAACAAACCCTGATTCTCTTTTACCTACAGACCTGTTGCTTTTGTCTTGTTTGTGTCTGCCTCTCGGTGATGATTACATCTTATTACCTTACCTCTTCTTATTCCTGGTGGCCACCTTGGTTATTCATTGTAAAAATGTGAACAAGGGTAGCTGTCCCTTGCAGTATTTGTGCTCTAAGCCAAGGAGGCTTTTCTTGAATGACTTTGGATCAAATTGCTTGATTTTATTTCTCTTTGAATACAATCTCTTCATGCATGAAGGCATAACTTTTCGGGCACCAAATCCATCCTATGACTCAATGAAACCTTAGGTGACCTAATGGGGGCTTTCTTGGACTTGGACCTTGGACAAAGACTTAGACTTAGGGATCACCAAGTATAAGATAGGATCTATGATAAGCTTAGTGGATTTGAAGATTCAAACATCAATCATACTTGACTATCAAAGGGTCTATAGAGACAATTTGAGACCATCAGTGTTTGGAAGTATCATGGGTGACACAAAAAAGTTGTTTTATTGGTAGGTTTAGGTGGTGGTGGGGATTTTGAGGCAAAAACAAACAGAGGATTTGGGCCAAGGTGACAATTTAGGGTTAAAATAAATGGCTCGAGCCCATGATGGGTCTTCCGTGAGTAGTGGGCCAGTCATGACTAGATAGGATGATACAATAGTGAAAATTTTATCTTAAGGATAATGAAGGCAGTGAGATTTCTAGAACTCACAATGTTCTATAAATCTAGGAATAGTCATTTAGTCATCATCAAGGAAAAAAATTACTGATGACTAACATGTACAACACATGGAAGAGAACACTTTCTAGTTTAATGCACCCATGCCCATAACGTTGGATTATAATAATAATTGAGAAAAAATATTTAAACTATATTTTATACTTCCATAATGATTGATGAGGAAACCATTATTACAAGTAATAACATTCATTATTCATGTGTTAGATTTATATATTATACTATTTAGAAATACAATTATGAATAAGAAAATTCATGATACTTGAAAAGAGTCATAAAAATGTTTCATAATATTGAGTCAACAAAATATATATTACAAGGGGATGTGTACAATATGTAAACGATTAAAGACAAAATTTTGGAGAAATTTAACTAAATCTCGATTACAAGATGTTGAATATTCCTTTGTAGGATCTATTCCATGTTGTGAACAATATTTTACAAGCACATGTAAAATAGAAGCATGTCAAATGAACATAGAAACATATGACATTTGACATTTGTAGGATACTTTTTGGAAGCTATCAATATGCAAGCTATAAGCTAGTTTGAATAAATTTTCTCCTTAAATTTGAAATTTACCAAACCATTTCTCTTCATCTATATTGAAACATTGATGAGATTTGAGTTGTTTTCCTTTGGAAATAATAATTTCATCTAAAAAGTTTTGGATTTATTGCTACAAGGGGTGGGCGGAGGGCATCACGCCTTGGGAGGGCGCCCGATGAAACGAGTTCGGGTCGGGTCGTTTCGTTTGAGGGCACCCGTATCAGGTTTTCTAAGTTGTGACTGCACGGGTGCCTTGTGCACGTTTGTGCTGGTCGTTTGCCATTTTCTCCCTTGTGTGATTGTTCGATCGGGCGGAGGGCATTGCGCCTTGGGAGGGCGCCCTATGAAACGAGTTCAGGTTGGGTCGTTTTGTTTGAGGGTGCTCTTATTAGATTTGATAAGTTGTGACTGCACGGGTGCCTTGTGCACGTTCGTGCGAGTCATTTGCAGTTTTCTCCCTTGTGCGTTCATTTAATCGGGTGGAGGGCATCGCGCCTTGGGAGGGCACCCAATGAAACGAGTTTGGGTTGGGTCGTTTCGTTTGAGGTCGCCCATATCAGGTTTGCTAAGTTGTGACCGCACGGGTGCCTTGTGCATGTTCGTGCGGGCCATTTGTCGTTTTCTCCCTTGTGCGTTCGTTCAGTCGGGAGGAGGGCTTCGCGCCTTGGGAGGGCGCCCAATGAAATGAGTTCAGGTTGGGTCATTTTGTTAGAGGATGCCCGTATCATGTTTGCTAAGTTGCGACCGCATGAGTGCCTTGTGCACATTTGTACGGGTCATTTGCCATTTTCTCCCTTGTGCGTTTTTTTGGTCGGGTGGAGGGCGTCGCGCCTTGGGAGGGTGCCCGATGAAACGAGTTCGTGGTAGGCTATTTCATTTGAGGGTGCCCGTATCGAGTTTGTTATGTGTTCGTTTGATCGGGCGGAGGGTGTCGCGCCTTGTGAGGGCTCCCGATGAAATGAGTTCGGTCGTGTCCTTTCGTTTAAGGGCGCTAGTATCAGATTTGCTAAGTTGTGACCGCACGGGTGCCTTGTGCACGTTCATGCGGGTCGTTTGCCATTTTCTCCCTTATGTATTCATTCGGTCGAGCGGAGGGTGTTGCGCCTTGGGAGGGTGCCCGATGAAACGAGTTCGGGTCGGGTCATTTTGTTAAAGGGCACCTATATTAGGTTTGCTAAGTTGTGACCACACGAGTGCCTTGTGCACACTCATGCGGGCCATTTGCCGTTTTCTCCCTTGTGCATTCGTTCGGTCGAGTGGAGGGCGCCCGATGAAATGAGTTCGGGTTGGGTCGTTTAGTTTGAGGGTGCCCGTATCAGGTTTGCTAAGTTGTGACTGCACAAGTACCTTGTACACGTTCGTGCAGGCCGTTTGCCATTTTCTCCCTTGTGTGTTCGTTAGGTCAAGCAGAGGGCGTCGCGCCTTGGGAGGGCACCCGATGAAACGAGTTCGGGTCGGGTCATTTCGTTTGAGGGCGCCCGTATCAGGTTTGCTAAGTTTTGACTGCATGGGTGCCTTGTGCATGTTCGTGTGGGTCACTTGCCGTTTTCTCCCTTGTGCATTTGTTCGGTCGGGCAGAGGGCATCGCGCCTTGGGAGGGCGCCCAATGAAACGAGTTCGGGTCGGGTCATTTCGTTTGAGGGCACCCATATTAGGTTTGCTAAGTTGTGACCACACGGGTGCCTTGTGCATGTTCGTGTGGGCCATTTCCCATTTTCTCCCTTGTGCATTCATTTTTTTCAGGTAGAGGGCATCGCACCTTGGGAGGGCACCCGATGAAATAAGTTCAGGTCTGTTCATTTTTTTAGAGGGTGCCCATATCAGGTTTGCTAAGTTGTGACTGCACGGGTGCCTTGTGCACGTTCGTGCGGGCCGTTTTTTGTTTTCTCCCTTGTACGTTCATTCGGTCGGGCGTAGGGCGTCGTGCCTTGGGAGGGCGCCCGATGAAATGAGTTCAGGTCGGGTCATTTTGTTTGAGGGCACCTGTATCAGGTTTGCTAAGTTGTGACCGCACGGGTGCCTTGTGCATGTTTGTGTAGGCTGTTTTCCATTTGCTCCCTTGTGCATTAGTTCGGTTGGGTGAAGGGCGTCACACCTTAGGAGGGTGCCCAATGAAACAAGTTCGGGTCCAATCGTTTCATTTGAGGGAACCCGTATTAGGTTTGCTAAGTTGTGACCGCATAAGTGCCTTGTGCGCATTCGTGTGGGTCATTTGCCGTTTTCTCCCTTATGTGTTCGTTCGGTTGGGCAGAGGGCGTCACGCCTTGGGAGGGTGCCTGATGAAATGAGTTCGGGTCAGGTTGTTTCATTTGAGGGCGCTCGTATCAGCTTTGCTAAGTTGTGACCACACAGGTGCCTTGTGCACATTCGTGCGGGCCATTTGTCGTTTTCTCCCTTATGCATTCATTCGGTCGAGCGGAGGGCATCACGCCTTGGGAGGGTGCCCAATGAAATGAGTTCAGATCGGATCATTTTGTTAGAGGGTGCTTGTATCAGGTTTACTAAGTTGTGACTACATGGGTGCCTTGTGCACGTTCGTGTGGGCCATCTTCCGTTTTCTCCCTTGTGTGTTCGTTCGGTCAGGTGGAGGGCATCGCGCCTTGGGAGGGCGCCCGATGAAATGAGTTCGGGTCGGGTTGTTTCGTTGGAGGGCGCCTGTATAAGGTTTGCTAAGTTGTGACTACACGGGTGCCTTGTACACGTTCGTGCGGGCTATTTTCCATTTTCTCTCTTGTGACTTCATTTGGTCGGGCGGAGGGCATCATGCCTTGGGAGGGTCCTCGATGAAACGAGTTCGGGTCGGGTCGTTTTGTTTGAGGGCACTCGTATCAGGTTTGCTAAGTTGTGACCACACCGGTGCCTTGTTGTAAGGCCCCGCACTTTATAAGGCACGTTCGGAGTAATGGGCGCGCTCACCGGGCGTTTGGATGAGTTTGGGCGCTGTGCGACGAAACGGGCGGAACACCACACCGTAGAGGCATGGGCATGTGTGTGTAGCGGAGGCACGTCACGAGGGTGAGTTGTGGAGAGGCGCATCATTCACAAGATGTGTTTATAACACCAAGGGGCGCACCATGGACGAGCCAAGCTGACGGGCGAGTCGGTGGAGCGGCCGACGTGTTGGGCGCGGCCAACGCGACACTTCAAGGGTGGATAACCAAACGACGGGTCGGCTCAGGTCGACCGAGCGACCCACACTCCACTTGGCATCCATATATATTGGAGGGTGTGTTGAAGAGTGGAGGCATCAATCAAGAAAGACATCAAGAACAGTCAAGCGTACAAGAGTTGGAGCAACCATGAGTTACCAACAACTCGTTGGTGAAGAAATGACGAAGGGCGAGTCGGGCCGCAGTTGGGCGAGTCACACCACAGACCACTGCAGGCCGCACCATAGGTTGCACCATAGGTCGGGTTGGGTCGGGTCGGGTCGTGCATGACTGGGCACCTTCTACATGAACTAGGCTTTAGTTCGGAAGCGATTTCGGGAGCATCATGAGTTGGATTTGAGTGCCGTAAATTGTAGAACGTGCGTATCGATGGGCTGAATCCAACCATACAGTTGGGAGGTAGATTGGACACACACAGAGCTCAATAAATGTTCTGAACTTATTTGCAATAATAATTAAGTGACCTGGGTGACCAGCACTTGGGCAGTTTTGTGCACGAACTTCCGCAGGTGAATCTGATGATTGTAAATGACTGTTGTAGGCTAGTTTGATGGTTGAAAAGCCTTAGAGCTTATTCAAAAGGAAATTTTCCTTGCCAAGGAGCAGGAGTGGCTTCTGCTGGATTGGACATTGTAAACTTGTATCTTTATGAAACATATTATCAGGCGGACTCATTATTAACAGGGAGTTTCCCCACCCTTTTATGTATGGGAATACTTGTGGATTGATAATGATGTTTATGTTTTATTCCTTATATTGAAAGAAAATTTGATTAATAACTAATGAATGTTGCTAAAGGCATAGTCTGCATACTTGAGTATTTGAAAAAATAAAAAGTACGGTAGTGTCGCACTCGTCTATAGCATGGTTGGAAGACACCTAAGGTATAGGGGCATGAAAATTGGTATCAGAGCTACTAGTATGAATGGTTTGAAAGTCTGATCCCATTGCTGTTGCACATCGGTTGGTATCAGAGCTACCTTCACTAGGAGCTTTTGTACTGAAGCAGGGACATGGTTGCAGGGTTGTAGGTGGTGTTGAAGCTGAACTTACACATTGGGTTTCTCTTGAGACCTTAGTTGAAGCAAGGCATTTGTCAGGGCTAAATCTAGAAAAGAAGACATGCCAACTTTGGAAGAATTCGGGGAGAAAGCCCTTGAAGCTTTACTATGGATAAAGCACATGAGGGAGAACTTGCGGATTCAAGAAGATCTTGGAGTCTTGGAGAGAGAAGTGGTGAAATCATGGAAGAAAGAAAAAGCACTTATAGAAGAGCATGATGCTATAGCACAATCTCTTAAGGCCTTGAATGAGGAAGGGATATCCTCATCTAATAAGGATGAAGCTGATCGACTTTTTGAAAGGATGGTCCATTTCGATGAATGGATGGAATTATGCTATGAACTAAAGGCACTTCGAGAGGAGATTGCCAAAATTGGAAAGAGGTATAGTGACACGAAGTCTACTATGACCGAACCAAAGGATGTTGGGAATGTAGTTGAGGAGAAGGAAGAACTTGTAGAAGAAGTTGAACCCGAACCAAGCACATTACAAGCATTACAGGTTGAACCACACAAGGATGTTGCAGATGTGGAAGATGCCAAGGATGAACTTGATGAACAGGTTGGACCGAGGCCAAGCACATTGCAAGCATTAGTGATGGATGAGGATGTTGCAGATGTAGAGGATGTCAAGGATGAACTTGATAAACAAGTTGGACCAAGACGGTGCACGTTGTAAGAATTGTTG
Source organism: Pinus albicaulis (assembly GCA_034641835.2). Lineage (NCBI taxonomy): Eukaryota > Viridiplantae > Streptophyta > Pinopsida > Pinales > Pinaceae > Pinus > Pinus albicaulis. Next base: position 1,315,865,002 of record CM076570.1, read on the forward strand.
GATGATTCTCATGAAGATGTTATGACAATGGAAGAGATGAAGGACGAACTTGTGACACAAGTTGAACCAAGACAAGACACATTGCAAGCATTGGTGGAAAATCCACATGGAGATTTTGCAAATGTGATTATGATCGAGGAAGAACTTGATGAGCAGGTGGTACTAGGATCGAACACATCAAAGGCATTGATGAGGATGGAGGACACTCACTTGAGGAGTCTTCATGGAGATATGGCTTGTGTTTCATGAAAGCATAAGGAGGATGGACCGGTCACCGCATATGGGGATGTGGAAGAAGATGACTTCTTTGCCAACACCATGGATGACTACTCCTTGGTTGCCAATGATGAGACCTTGTACATTGATGGAACAAGGGACATGGAATGTTACAAACCTTGATGGGGCAATTTGTGACCTTACACTTGATGGTTCAAATGCCTTGGACAAGGGTGGAACGTGATGACCTTTATGATGGAAGGGGTCATGCTTAGCCACATCGAATGGCAAGTGGCCGGCATGACCTGTAGACTACCTTGGTGGTAGGGCACGTTGGTGGAGTGGACTTCTTTATGGCTTCAACCAAGATGGAACTCTTGGTAGACCTTTAGTGGGTTAGTAGCCTTGAAGGAAGTACTCACATATGATGGATGAAGGTAGGAGTGACTGAGAGCACTTCACCTTGACATTTTGGGACATGATGATGATGAGATTTGAGTTGAGTTCACTTAGATGAACACATGGGCAGCCAAAGTCATGGACATGGACTACATGGAGATATTTTATAGATGGACTGGTGGGACATTGTTCACCATAAGCAACTTGGACATTGGTTGGATGAGCAACCTGTGAGACATTCATATGATTTGCAGGTGAGAACTTGTGATGGCACTCCTGGCCAATACAAGTAGGCTTACCAACGCTTTGGATATGATGCATTAGGGGAATTTTGAGGTCTAAAATGGGCCTCCTAAGAAAAATGTACAACCAAAATAAACTTTATAAGAACCAATAGGATTCAAGATGATGATGTCATCCATAATGGATGATTCACCATTTTTGGAGTAAAAAAATAAAAATATTAAAAAATAATAAAACAATAAAACTACTTTTTCAACTCGTATTTTAAACTTATCTCCCAAAATTTTTACTCAAATTTCGAGCGGGAGTACTCGTTGGATGCGGAATTTAATTCCTCATCCAAGTAGTACCCATGTTGCATACTTTCGATGAACTCTTCTACACGAAAAATGAGAAATACATAAAAAACGTGATTGTAATCACATAAAAATCACGTTTTTTTATGTATTTCTCATTTTTCGTGTAGTAGGACCCATCAAAAGTATGCAACATGGGTACTCCTTGGATGAGGAATTAAATTCCTCATCCAACAAGTACTCCCGCTCGAAATTTGAGTAAAAAATTTGGGAGATAAGTTGAAAATATGAATTGAAAAAGTAGTTTTTTCATTTTTCCCTCTAAAATTTGATGATGTCATAAAATCTTATTTGATTTTTTCCACTATTATTTTATAATTTCCTTAGGAGGCCCATTTTAGACCTCAAAATTCCCCTAATGAGGCATGGGATTTCATGATGGGGATGCTTTGGTGGTACACACTTTGGCATGGGCTTGAGTCTACTTGAGTTAGCCACACTTCTTACTTTTGATGATGCTTGGAGGGTGAGTCTACTTTGCATACAGGTAGCACATGGATTAGCATCATGGAAAACATGTTGTGGATGAGATGGACACACTTCATGGACCCAAACATGGCACACTTGGATGAGATTGAGACTTGATCGAGTTGATGGATGTGACAGATTGCAGAAGGAACAACTAACGCATGGTATGAGGATGGACATTCTCATGATGAGGATGTTATGGTTGGATTAGCTACCCAACTAGTTTGAGTTGTGGGGTCGCGAAGTGTGTAGAGTTATGCCAGATACATAGCAGTTTTTGTTGTGTTGATGTTGGTTGGAGTACTTGATGCAAATTTTCACATGAAATTGATGATATGTGGTGAGTTGACATGATATATGTTGCAGCAGCATGTGACCTTATTGAGGAGATTGATTTCCCACTATGGTGTAGCATGTGATGATTGTAGCAGATGTGTTGATGATCACGGATTGAGTAGATATTTCATGGACATGAACCTTGCTGGTTTATGCGACGACGTTGTGACGATATTGTACGATGAGACTTTGCGACGAAAGTTGTGATGATACTTTGCAACGATATGATGTGACAATGGTAGCACTATCGAGGACGATAGTGATATTTTAAGTGGGGGAGTATGTAAGGCCCCACACTTCATAAGGTGCGTTCGGGGTAACGGGCACGCTCACCAGGCGTTTGGAAGAGTTTGGGCACCGTGCGATGAAATGGGTGGAACGCCACACCGTAGATGCATGGGTGCGTGTGTGTAGTGGAGGCACGTCACGAGGGCAAGTTGTGGAGAGGTGCGTCATTGGAAATATGTGTTTATACCACCAAGAGGTGCACCGTGGACGAGCCAAGCCGACGGGCGAGTCAGTGGAGCTACTGACATGTTTGACACAGCCAACGTGACACTTCATGGGTGCATGACCAAACGATTGGTCGTCTTTGGTCGACCGAGCGACCCACAATCCACTTGGAATCCATATATATTGGAGGGAATGTGGAAGAGTGGAGGCTTCAATCAAGAAAGACATCAAGAATAGTCAAGCGTACAAGAGTTGGAGCAACCACGAGTTACCAACAACTCGTTGGTGAAGAAACGAAGAAGGGTGAGTCGGGCCGCAGACCACTGCAGGCCGCACCGCAGGTCAGGTCGGGTCGGGTCAGGTGGCTCTGAACGACGGGCGGGTCGAGTCGTGCACGACTGGGCGCCTTCTAAACGAACTAGGCTTCAGTTCGGAAGTGATTCTGGGAGCGTTGGGAGTCGGATTTGAGTGCCGTAAATTTTAGAACGTGCGTATCGACGGGCTGCATCCAACCATATAGTTGGAGGCAGTTTGGACACACGGAGAGCTCAAGAAACGTTCTGAACTGATTTGCAGTAAGTATTGAGTGACCCAGGTGACCAACACTTGGGCAGTTTTGTGCATGAACTTCCACAGGTGAATCTGATGATTGTAAATGACTGTTGTAGGCTAGTTTGATGGTTTACAAGCCTTAGAGCTTGGTCAAAGGGAAAATTTCCTTGCCAAGAAGCAGGAGTGGCTTCTACTGGATTGGACATTGTAAACTTGTATCTTTTTTGAAACATATTATCGGGCGGACTCATTATTAATAGGGAGTTGCCCTCCCTTGTATGTATGGGTGTACTTTTGGATTGATAATGATGTTTATGTTTTATTCCGCATATTGAAAGAAAATTTGATTAATAACTAACGAATGTTTCTAAAGGCGTAGTCTGCATGCTTGAGTATTTGAAAAAAGAAAAAGTACAGCAGTGTCGCATCTGTCTATAGAGTGGTTGGAAGACACCTGAGGTATAGGGGCGTGACACTTGTTCACGTTCGTGTGGGTTGTTTTCCGTTTGCTCCCTTGTGCGTTCGTTTGGTCGGGTGGAGCGCGTCGCACCTTGGGAGGGCGCCTGATGAAACGAGTTTGGGTCGAGTCATTTCATTTGAGGGCGGCCATATCAGCTTTGCTAAGTTGTGACTGCATAGGTGCTTTGTGCACATTCGTGCAGGCCATTTGTTATTTTCTCCCTTCTGCGTTCATTCGGTTGGGCAAAGGGCGTCGCGCCTTGGGAGGGCGCCCGATGAAATGAGTTCGGGTCGGGTCGTTTCGTTTGAGGGTGCCCATATCAACATTGCTAAGTTGTGACCGCACGGGTGCCTTGGGCATTATTATATATATACATTTAACTAAAAATTCATTCATCACCATTATATCCATGCAAAAAAAGGGGCGAGTTAAGATCATCTAAGATTAAACATGATGGACACATTAAATCACCATTAAATCCATTATTATATATATATATATATATATATATATATATATATATATATATATATATAACTAAATATTCATTCATCACCATCATATCCATGAAAAAAAGGGGCGAGTTAAGATCATCTAGGAGTAAACATGATGGACACATTAAATCACCATAACTTAAAATTATCTAGCAAAGCACCCTAATCCAATAGATCATAATATATTTTTCGTACCAACACACATCTAACCATCCACATGTCCATTTATTTGAAATCAATCCACAATATAGTATTAAACTATATAAATTCCAATGCATTGTAGCAATTATATATTCTAACCCTAGAATCAAAGTTCATTGTTCATCTTGAACATTGTGCTCCACTCATATGAATTGTGCTGGTGGCAAACTTTCCAGAATGGCATCATGATCATCTATCGATAACCTCCATTGTCATTGTTTTTTCTACTCTTCACTTTCTTCAACTGCAACCGAGTTGCTATGACCAAGTGACTATATTGGGCATAAATAACATCTGGCTGGTAATCTTGAAAAATAATATGATCTTTACATTTCTTTACTTCTTCAAAGAAATGTCCGATTAACACCATTGAACTGATTGAGTATGTATAATTTGATGGATCATTATACTCTTGCAGCAATGTGGATTTAGACATAGTGCATCGTAATAAATAATAATGCACTTTTTCTTGATTATTTTCTGGAGCAATGATAGCGAAGACATCACCTTCTTTAACTATATCAGAAACACGATCATAATCATTGTCAATCACAACCACTTCATTGTCCATTTCCTTGTCAGTCACGTTTCCAAATGGGGGAAATGGTGTCAATTCTTCATGTTTCCATGGCTTAACAAATTTCTTAATTTGGTTTTCACAGTCATCGATTGACTCTGTTTGATAAATACATGCATAACAAAAGCAAGAGCACTTTCATTTCTCAATGCAATGTATATTTGTCATGTTCTTACTCGTAATTGAGTGTAAACTTCTTGTTTGAGGGATTCCAAGGCAATTAAATGGCAACGATCTATCAACATCACCCATTGCAATATTCCAAAAGTACATGCTTGAGAAAAACACACACACATGTATGAGTCAAATTTTGAACAATATTTAATATTTTTTTTATAAAAAAACACACACATATATGTATACACATATACATATCTAGACATGTATAATATATTGTTAGTTAAATGTGTACACCTACCTATGCACATTAGCCATCCTTGGTTTCGATACATGACTTAAATTGTCTTTGCACTAATTAACAACATCGAAGGAATTTTCAAGTCGGGAAGCTGAGTGATTCAATTGATGCCTCCTAAGTGCACGTTTTACGCATGCCCCAGCACCATCATGCTCTCCTTTTCCATGCCCTCTCTTAAAGAAATTCTATTTATGTCGAATTTTGGTTCTCTTATGAAGACTAGACAACCAAAAGAATGATCTTGTTGATTTAAATTGACCAGCACAACCATCTGACCATACCCAATGTTCTTTAAAAGTGACCCTTCGTTTCAAAAATTCATTATAAATAACATTAAAACAATGTTGAACAAAACATGTATCATCTGTTTGATCATAACTGATGTAGAAATGGTACTCCTTAATCACCTCACGATTATTTTCATCTCAATCAAAACCATCGATAGCAAGATCTGCATTTCTATACAAAACATGCACAAATATAGATACTTGTTCTGAATGATAATACTCACTTTGTATCTCCTTTTGTGGACTAAACGTTTAATTCTCAGTAAAATCAACCATTGATAATATTTTTCCTTTTGGGAACACATCACGTGATTGCTTGAATTGTAAATCCTGACATCGTGCTATATGACAATGCTTAATATATTTGTATATTTTCACCCTGAACTTCTCCATAAAAGATGTCACTGGAATCTTGTCGTCAAGTAAAGTGATCTTTTTTGATGTTGTGCTTGAATATACAACAGGAGTGTAAGTAACATTTTCATATCACTTCCAATTCATACTGAGATTTGATAGTCTGGGATCATTAGGATCAATGGGATACTTTGCATCATAGAGTGCCAAATGAGAACATTCTGTGCATTTTCTTCCACCAACACATTCTTTTTTATAAAATAATTCATTATTCTCTCGTGCACATAATATCTTCGATAAAAATTCATGAACACTTGAAGGAGGGGGGACATTTTACCAATATTTTATGCCAAAATTTACAAATGTCTCATAAAATAATTGGAATTCTACATGGTGTCGACAACCACATGTGTCTCGAACAGTGATAGGCCTGACATACCATGGTTTAATCTTAAAAAATGTGATAAGGGAAATCTTCACATCAGTATTACTCTCCATAAAGTTCCGGAATAATTCTACTTGACTGACCTATGTGATATGTTTGGAATGAGATTCATAAACTCCCTTAGATATACGGCGCGTCGCACATAATCCTTTTCATTTGGCGACACATGAGAATTTAAGTCCAAAAAATCTTTTACCCTATCCCTCACACCATCAGGAAGTCTATCATGATATGGATGCCTACAGATATTAGCCCAAAATGCAAGTTCATCATTCTCACCTAATTGAATTCTAAATTTTGTATGCCTCCATAAACTTTTTCTTGATGTTTTAAACAATTTTGAAGTTGCTGACATCAACCAAATTGATGAAATTCGTTTCATGACTACACCTTTTAAAATCACTCTACGAGCATTCTTTTCAACTTGAGATCACTTTTTGGCTAGTGTGGCAAGCGCCGACGTCACATTTTTTGATACCGTTTCATTTGATAAAACCTCTTTCTCACTTTTAATGCCTAATAATTCCACAACATTTTTGAGAGATTTGTGCTTTAAAAATCCATGTAACATCTGAGCTTGTGCTATGATAGACTTACCTTCAAAAATATGTTTCAATCCAAAATTTACTTTATCTCGAACTGTCCTTTCAGCCATTGGTGGTCCCAATTCTTCAATTTTGTTGGATCCATATTTTCTAGAAACTTGTAGTTGTATACAATGTTCTTGGAACTTCCAATTAATTGCAGTGAAATTCAATGTGTGGTAGTATCCTCTTGTGGTTCTGATGTTTTCCCTGCATAAAAAACAATATTAACTTCTAATTTGAGATTGACATATACATATTTTTAATTTTAAAACTATCTTGAACTACAATGTTTTTAAAAAAAAATACAAAATTCAAATTGAAAAAACTATTGACTCACTAGTGAGATCGATATCAATATTCTCTTAGACATTTGTGTTTTCAATATTCTCATTGACAAGTTCCTCAACATTTGTAATTTCCTCGTCATTGTCATGCACCTCTACATTTATTTCACGATGCTCTACCTCCACATTTATTTCATGGCTTAATCTTTCCCTTTCCTCTTGCCTTTTTTTTGTAATCTCTCGTTTTTATCCTTTGAATCAGTTCTTTTTCGGTCGTGCCTTGATAGACAATTCCTTTGGTTTCCCATGTTCGCATAATTGGAAACCTAAAATCCAATTCTATTTGGACCAAATACCCAAAAAAACATAAAGACTTCACAATAAGTACTTCATGCTTTCAATAAGAGAAAAAATTAAAAATAAATAATTAAAATCATAAAGACATTTTGTAAAAATACTTCATGCCTTCATAGAGACTTTTGGCAAAAATACTCCATGTCTTCAAAGAGACATTTTGCAAAGATACTTCATGCATCCATGCACCCAAAGAAACTTCAAAAAAAAAAATTTGCACCGAGAAAAACTTTCAAAAAAAAATTTCGCCAAAAAAATTTCGCACCCAAAAAAACTTAAATTTTTTTTTTTGCCAAAAAGAATTTTGCACATAGAAAATATTCGCACCTTGACAGAAAAAGAATTTAGACCCTTGCACCTTCGCAATTTTTGGACCCTTGCAACTTCTCAATTTTCGCTGGTTCAGAATGGTGTGTGGAATTAATCTTTCGAACGAGAGTATTTATATACAAATCTAGCCTGAAATATTGTGTCGGCTTTGGATTAACATTTAGAGATTAAAAAATTCTCATCCGAGAGTATAATAAACTCTCGGAGAGCTTTTATAAAACTCTAAGATGAGGGTTTATAAAACTTTCAGACGAGAGTTGGCCTTGGCTAAACTCTCGGCCGAGATTTTAATAATCTCTCGGGCACAAACTCTTGGCCAAGAGTTTTTTAAACTTTCGGTCGAGAGTTTAGTCGCGTGGTTAAATGTAACCTGTGGTGGTTTAAACTCTCGGTCGAGAGTTTTAAATTTTTCGGTCGAGAGTTTAATAAATATCTCGTCCAAGAAATTATCTTGGCCGAGAGTTTCTTGTAGAAATTTGAATAATAGCTGAATTATTCGCCGAGATTATCCTGATTACACATTATTTAAGCTTCATGCATAATACATAACCTCTTCTACAATTGATCATCAATATGCAGAAATAGAAGCAGTCGCATGCGCACATTAAAACATAATCAAGCACACATAGAACATAGTATGTAATGGGGAAAGCATACAGCTGAAAACCCCCAACTATCTGTATATTATAATGATAGAGAACATGTAACAATACATAGCACAAAGCTCTCACAACTCTCAGCACTATCTCACATGCTACACACAAACTAGCACGGAAGATGAACAAGTCACAAGTTCAAATCTCCTCCACAAGTCTGCCTGCCTCTACTGCGCAATCCAAGATGAATAATGATCAGATCCAAGTTCGAATCCACCTGGCTTGTACTGCGCAATCCTCATTGGCAATCTCAATCAATGTGTGTGCAAATCTCATGCACAGCTATAGTCACAACTGATAGTAGACTCACCCTTTCACCCACCTCTAACATTGGTCTCCACTGAACTGCCCATGCATTGCAGTTAACTGATGTATTCTTTAGTTGATTTATGAGTTAATAATTAGTGAATTAATTAATAATTAATTCACACCACTCATCACTAGTGTATTTATCAGATAGACTAAATACAACTAGTTCAACTAAGTTAAACCGAACACAACTCCACCAACTGTCTCATCAACTCCACCAAACTCTGCCACATGAGTTCTAACTGAAGTCAACCATGCAATAGCTCAACTAACCCTTAGGAAAAGTGTATTTCCTTCTGCCAGCCGCATGTGCCACATCCAAGCATCAAACTGAAGTGCTCCAAGAGGATAAGATGATGTTTATAGTCTAAATATTATTAAGGGTTAATAATATTTGACTGTTCTATTTTTAGCCTGGCAGTCTAAAAATAGATTCCGCCCAATGTCTAAAAATAGAGGTCCATCTATTTTTACCAACTCGACCAATCATCCATAAATAGCATCCTGCAACTCATATACCATGATCCATACGTCTAAAAATAGAAATAGTCTAAAAATAGACTTTGCGCCAAAAATAGCCTGCGGGCCCACTTAGTGAAGGCGACTTCTTTTCACTAAGCTCCATCATCTTGTTGCATTTTCAACACACATTAACACATTTATTTAACGAGAAATCCTGAAGCTGAAAACCCCAACTATCTATATATAATATATGTCATAGAGATCATGTAACAATCCTCATACAAAGCTTATCACAAGCTCTCAGTACAATACAATCGCTACACACTAATCAGGCCTGATCTTGCAAATCCATGCACCAATCTTTGCCACATGCTAGCCTGCCTCTACTGTGTAATCCTTGTTGAAGAATGGCTCTGAATGAACTCAAATCCACCAAGCTTGCACTGTGCAATCCTCATTGGCATCTCCACTGAGTGTTGGATGCAATCAATGCATCACTATAGTCACAACTGATAGTCACACTTGCTCTTTCACCTATCTCTCCACTGGTCTCCACTGAAACTGCCATGCACTGTAGTTAACTGATGTATTCTTCAGTTGATTAACGAGTTATTATTTAGTGAATTAATTAACTAATTAATTCACACCACTCTCACTAGTGTATCAATCAGTTAGACTAGATACAACTAGCTCAACTGAGTCTAACTGAGTTAAACTAAATACAACTCCACCAATTACTTCTCCAACTCCACCAAACTCTGTCACATGAGTTCTAATTGAATTCCTCCATGCAATAGCTCCAGTAAACCCTCATGAATAGCGTAATTCCTCATTAGGGGAATTTTGAGGTCTAAAATGGGCCTCCTAAGAAAAATGTACAAAAAAAAAAACTTTATAAGAACCAATAGGATTCAAGATGATGATGTCAACCATGGGGGATGATTTACCATTTTTTAAATAAAAGGGTAGAAATATTAAAAAATAATAAAATAATAAAACTACTTTTTCAACTCGTATTTTCAACTTATCTCCCAAAATTTTTACTCAAATTTCGAGTGGGAGTACTCATTGGATGCAAAATTTAATTCTTCATCCAAGGAGTACCCATGTTGCATACTTTCAATGAACCCTGCTACATGAAAAATGGGAAATACATAAAAAAAACGTGATTACAATCATGTTTTTTATGTATTTCTCATTTTTTGTGTAGTACGACCCATTGAAAGTATGTAACATGTGTACTCCTTGGATGAGGAATTAAATTTCGCATCCAATGAGTACTCCCGCTCGAAATTTGAGTAAAAACTTTGGTAGATAAGTTGAAAATATGAGTTGAAAAAGTAGTTTTTTCATTTTTCCCTCTAAAATTTGATGATGTCATCAAATCTTATTTGATTTTTTCCACTATTATTTTATAATTTCCTTAGGAGGCCCATTTTAGACCTCAAAATTCCCCTAATGTCTGTGAGTTGTTGTGCCACATCTGTGCACTTAACTGAAGTGCTCCAAGAGAATAAGATAATGTTTAGAGTCCAAATATTATTAAGAGCTAATAATATTTGACATGTCTATTTTTAGACTGGCAATCTAAAAATAGATTCCGCCCAATATGTCTAAAAATAGAAGTCCATCTATTTTTCCAACTTGACCAACCATCCACAAATAGCATCCTGCAACTCATAGAATATGATTGACATGTCTAAAATAGACTTTGCACCAAAAAATCACCTGTGTGGGCCCCACCTAGTTTAGGTGATTATTTTCCAACTAGGATCAAGGATGATGTTTCAGGATGCCTCCTTCACTATTTCTTGTTGCAATCTTCAACATTTTTTTTATAAATTAGAGTGCAACAAAACAACAAATTTTATTTATATCAATTATAATAAGAAATATTAAGGAAAATTCACTTCAAACATTATTACAAATGTCTAACATTTTTTCATTAAATGTTTAAATGGTTTATATTAAATAGAATACTAATTAGCTACTCCATTATTGTTTTAATAGACCAAGTTTAGAAGATGTTGTTTTTAAGTGCATTATTGAATTTGATTATGCATATTTGATATGGTGAGAAGTCATGTTTGTCAAACAAATATTTGAAGACTTAAATATTTTATGGCACTGTCATTTCATTTGTATCACCACATGATTACATTTAAATACTAAATAATATAAAACTCCTCCAAAAATAATATGAATAGAATATTTGATATACAACAAATATTGAAAAGTGTGTCTGAATGCATATTAAAAGATCCTTAAAAAAAATCACATTCATGAATCATATCAACCTAATCTTAAGATATTCGCTCAAGTAGGTCAATAACAACTTCTACACCATATTTATTTACCATGGTATTCTTGCAATGTTCTTTCTTTGGCAGCCATGCCAAAACTATGGTATTAATTGGAACAGAGCCAAGTTTTGTGTCATCAGGATTTCGTATCCAATATTTCTCTAAAATTTTTTCATTGTATTTCCCTGAAATAGGCTTAAACCAATCAACCTTTATGTTGGTTATATACTTTACTTTTAATGTTTTTGTGGTTTGTTGTGAATAGCAAAGCATCAAATGGCATTAATCGTGGTGAATATTCAAGTGATGGTTGGAAAGTAACAATACTAAGCTAAGTCACGTGGCCTAATAATTAAACACATGTCTATAAGGGGGGGGGGGGGAAGACGTAAAGGCTCCAAACATGAAATAAAGAAAGGTATGGTATAAAAGGTTTAAAGCACAAAGTATTATAACAGGGCCCAATTCTACATTATGCATGTTGGTACGAGTCTCCGCATGTGTTATTCCGAGGGGGTCAAGGAGCGGAGGGGGGTGTTAGAACCATACCCCTGTGGAACTGTGGTGATGTGTCACGGGGGTCGACACGAGGTAAGGGCTATATGGCGAAGTGAAGCGCAAGTCCTAAAATTCGTCACACTATGTATTTCGCGTTCTACGAAGAGCAGGTTTCGACAACAGAGTTGCTTACACGGCAGAAAGGTAACGTAAAGTCTTTAGTGAACTGGTACTGAGGCCTATATTAGTATTAAACCAGGCACGTGGTGTCCACCTACCTGCAGCTGAATTCCCAATCCCCATGCACCACGTGCTCCATTGTCAGCGTCCTTACGACGCTCACCCCACTTGCCTCACCCTTCGGCCTTTTCCCAAGAATCCTCAGTCCTATATAACGGTCCCCTGTCTTTTACTACAGTAAAAATTTTAGGTATTCAACTACGGTATAAACTAAAGTGGGAGCCCAGTGCTAGGTCTACCCAATCACTATCAGTACCCCCCACATCGCTTTCCCGAGCAGATTTCCCACTGCACAGGTATTCCATCCCTCATACCCCCTCTAGTTTCCTTTTGTTTTTAAAATTTTTTCATATCAGTCATGGGAAAGGTCACCCCCAAGAAAATAGAACCAGAGACCCCTCAGGTCTGTGAAACCATAAACCCTCCCGGGTTCGAGCCCTTCTTAGATCTGCAAGCTAAAATATGTGATCCCCAATACCCTTTTCCCATCAGCAGTATCAAATCTGAGCTTTTTAGATGACATGTTGAGAATAGGGATCGATATCGAGTGGTTTTATCAGGCCTATACCATAAAATTACCCCCCAGTCTATCCGGTGGTTGAGTTTATCTGCTAGCTCAGAGATGCCTACGACGAACATCGAGGCACATTTATCTCGGCTCAAGGGAACAAGATATTTTCGCTTTCCCCTGACATTATCAGAAAAGCCCTTTGCTTTCCCACTAGTGAAAACTATACCAATTTCAGCGAAATGACTTTAACCCCTCAGTTTGCAAAATTTCCATGGGAACAGCAAGGAGATTTCATCGCCTCCATAACTGACAATTAGGCCACATCTCTTCCTTCTACAGAACCTTTCCCTTTGAGTCTATTCAAAGAAGAAGTGCAGCCCATCCTTGCTCTCATCGCAGGTCTATTAGGTGTAGGCAGTTTGGGGGAAATCTCTAGGGCATGTGTCGCTTTCTTACTATTAATGTCTCAACTTGGGGTAGTTCTGGATATCCCTAGTTTCCTGGCCTCCAACATTCAGACCTAGTTCCAAGAACTTTCAGAAACTGGTCACTTCCGCTTTTGTTCTATGGTTTTCTACCTCTTCCTATATCAGCATGCGGATAAGTTCGAGGGTTTGGGTTTAGATAAGGTGTATAAGGTAAATTCTCAGCCCAGACTAGTTTTCGACTGGAGCTTTGCAACACACCAGTTACCAAATGCGGTGGGTTATTCCAGATTTCTAAATGAGTTCATGCCTATTGCCTACACTATCATCCACGACTCTCCCTCACCTAGGGTTTTTCTTGAGATGAAGAGATGGTTACAAGCTAGTCAAGCCCAAAGTACTGGGGATTGGTACCTATATAATAACTACACCGAAATTTGAGTTTATGGAGCCAAGGTTCCCCCCTATCAGTTGCCTGTGTTCCCTACTTGACGGATTTACACTCTGGAGTACATTCGGCAGACCCTGAAATCTGACCAACTCCACTTCGTCCCTGCAAAAAAGGGTTTTATCCTTAAACTTCCCATTACCATTGGCCCTTTTGTTGTCAATTCAAGGCATGCCCTACGATCCGAGGGGCATTATCTCTAACAGAAGGAGAAGGAACAAATCAACTCCTTATGTGCATGAAACAAAACCATTCATAGAATGGAGGGCTAATCTTGAAACTTGGCCTTTGCTTTCGCAGATGGAGACAGATTCATCTGCGACAGGGGAAAAGGGAGAGGCAGCTTCAGAAAGAGAAGCTAGTAAAGGTCAAGAAGAAGAAGAAGCAGGTCCATCAGGAGCAGGTTCTCCCCTTTGCAAAAAGAAGAAAACAGTGACAAGTGAAGCAGAAGTTATAGGGGAAGAACAGTTGCTCGAACCGTTCATACCATATGGCAAACCCGATGAGAGCAGGGTAGGGCTCAAGGTGCTACGAGATAGTGTTACGTCCTCTGACTACTTAGAAGTTTCACAGGCTATCAGAGCTGACACTTCACAGATCGCAACCGAAAGAATCCTGAAAGCCAGAGCCATCAGAGAAAAGTACAAGGTCGAGCTAGAGGGATACGTAGAGAAATACCATACCAAGATTTCAGCCTCCATGAACTTGGACACAGAACATCTAGTGATGGCCATGGCTGAGGCCATTTTGGACCCGAATGCAGGTACTACCAGTTACAGAGTGCTAGAGTACGCGATCGACATGTCTAAGGTGCTAGCCCTTGATAAATGCAACCTGTTTCAGGTGGTTGGTGATATATTAAAAGACAAAGTGATGCAGATTACAATCACATTAAAAAAATTGGAGACTAAGCATGCCCGAGTGAGAGAGAACCTCAAAAGAGAACAAGAAAATTCCCATGCCCTCGCGAATCAAGTGTGTGCTCTCCATGATTCGATTAAAGGGAAAGAAACTGGTGAATCCAATCCACAGTGTTATGTCATCGAGAAATTGCAGAAGGAAGTGGCATCCATGAAATGCAAGATTAGCATATCACCTCCCATCATGTACAAACAACAGAATTAGCTTAGGCTAAAAAAGATAAAGCAGACTTGGTTGATTCCCTGGCAAAGGAGAAGGAAGAAAAGGAAAAGATAGCAGAAGCAATGGTTGTTCTTCAGGGCAAGCTAACAGAATTACAAACAACTTGGGATATGTAGAAATTTGAATAAATGATATATTATTCACCGAGATTCTCCTGATCACACACTATTTTAGCTTCATGCATAATACAAAATCTCTTCTACTATTGATCATCACATGCGAAAATAAAATCAATTGCATGCACACATTAAAGCCATAAAAATTCACACATATGAACACAGTATGTAATGGGAAAGCTTAAAGCTGAAAACCCCAACCATCTGTATATTATATTTCATGGAGATCATGTAACAATCATAGTACAAAAGCTCCTCACAAGCTCTCATGCACACCCTCAATTGCTACACACTATCAAGCTAGATCTAGCAAAACTCATGCTCCAACCTTTTGCCACTTGATAGCCAACCTCTATTGCGTTTTCAAAGCTATGGGATGGCTTCATTAAATAGATAAACCACCTGGCTTGAACTGCACAATCCTCATGGGATTCTCCACCTATCTATGTGTTGCAAATAGCAAAAATATAGTCACAACTGATAGTTAACCTGCTCTTTCACCTATTTCTGCACTGGTCTCCACTAAAACTGTCCATGCACTGAAGTTAACTGATGCATTCTTTAGTTGATTTATGAGTTTATAATTAGTGAAATAATTAATAATTAATTTACACCACTCTCACTAATTGTATCAACTAGTTAAACTGAATACAAATAGCTCAACTATGTTTAGATTAGTTAAACTGAACACAACTCCATTAACTTCCTCAATCAACTCCACCAAACTCTGTCACATGAGTTCTAACTGAAGTCCATCATGCAATAGCTCAACTAAACCCTAGGAATAGTGTAATTCCTTCTGTCAGCTACATGTGCCACATCCAGGCATCAAACTGAAGTGCTCCAACAGAATAATATAATGTTTACAGTCTAACTATTATTAAGAGCTAATAATATTTGACATCTATTTTTAGACTAGAAATATAAAAATAGATTCCGCCCAGTATGTCTAAAAATAGAAGTCCGTCTATTTTTTCCGACTTGACCAACCATCCACAAATAGCATCCTACAACTCATAGAACATGATCCATATGTCTAAAAATAGACTTTGCGCCAAAAATAGCCTGCGGGCCCACTTAGTGAAGGCGACTCCTTTCCACTAAGCTCATCATCTTGTTGTAATCTCAACACTCCCTCTCAACAAGATATGGATTATCTGCAACCCCTATCCTGCCCCTGTGGTATTCGAATTTTCTCCCGGTGAGCGCCTTCGTCAAGATATCAGCATCCTGATCCTCCGAGGAATGTATGAAAGTAACATGATCCTCCGCCCATTAACAATCTTCCGGGACATGATAGAATATGTCACTGCTCGATCTATCGTTGAACATCGATTAGCTGAGAGTTTGATGCAACTCTAGTTATCACAATAAATCACAGTAGGCTCCAAGTGTGAACTGAACAAACCGACCAGGATCTTCCTCATCCATATAGCCTAGCATGCAGCCAAACTTGCTGCCATATACTCGGCCTCTGCTGAACTGAGTGTCACAGATCTCTGCTTCCTACTGTACCAAGAAACTGCTGTCAACCCGATACTGAAAATCCCTCCAGATGTGCTATTTCTATCCATTGGGCTCCCTGCCCAATCTGCATCTGTGAAGCCACATAGCCTCACCTCATCCTCCTGTCTGTACCACAATCCATATCCCAATGTGCCTCTGAGATAACACAATACATGCTTTCCTGCCTTCCAGAAGAGCTTGGTTGGCTTAACCATAGCTTGTGAAAGCTGGTTAATAGCATAGCATATGTCGGGTCATGTATTGACCAGATACATAAGTGACCCCACCAACTGTCGATAAACAGTGGCATCCACTACCTTCGCCAAAGTAGCATCCTCCTTCCTCCAACCTCCAGGAAGAGGAGTATCAACAGGCTTGCAGCCATGCATGTTGAACTTATCTAGTATCTCCCGGGCATACTTACCCTGAGAAATAAACAGTCCATCACTGCGCTGCCAAATTTCCAATCCCAGGAAATAATGAAGGAGGCCCAAGTCCTTCATCTCAAACTCTTTTGCAAGATCCTCCTTGCATGAGAGTATCAACAGCTCATCACCTGTCAAAATCAAATCATCTACATAAAGTACAATGATCAGCACCTTACCCTCCACCACAATCTGGTATAGGTTAGGATCCGCCTCACTCTTGGAGAATCCAAGTCCGGTGAAATAACTGTCTATCCGTGTGTACCAAGCACGAGGTGCTTGTTTCAACCCATACAGTGCTCTCTTGAGTCTGCACACATGCGACTCACTGCTAAAGATCTCGAAACCTTCGGGCCGCTCTATGTACACCTCCTCCACAATGACTCTTTTGAGGAACGCAGTCTTCACATCCATCTGATGAATGTGCCACCCCATCTGCGCTGAGAGAGAAAGGAATCCTCCGTATGGAAAAATACCTCGCGACAGGTAGTCTCCTTATAATCCCCAATCATAAAGCTCCTGGGCAACAAATCTTGCCTTATACTTCTCCACACTCCTATCAGCTGCTTTCTTCACTTTGTAGATCCATCTCGAACCCACCACTGATTTCCCCTCCGCCCTCGGGACAATCTCCCATGCACTGTTTCTGACAATCGAATCATACTCTTCCACCATGGCATCTACCCATGCGGGGTCCTCCACAGCTTCCTCGAAAGAGGATGGCTTTGTCACGATACACTTGCTCATAAGAGCCATGTATCCGCGGTGGGGCCACCGGTGACCCGTTCGTCTACGCCCCGTGTTGTAGGTTGTATCACAACCTTCTCTCGCATCTCAATTCGCCGGCCGCCCTTCTGTAGTGCGCTTCCGCCCTCTAATGTTTGGCGTTGCATGAGTGGTTTCTTCCACTCCATGAACCTCCTCTTGTGGTTGATCCACATCCAAAGGCTCATCTTTAGGAACAAGTAGCTCCTCATCTGCATGCAAGTGTAGCTCCCTCTCAAGCGAAAACTTCATGGCTTTCTCCTCATGAAATTTGATATCCCGTCGCACAACAGTCATCCAACTGTCTAGAAAATACACACGATAATTGTGGGGTGTTTCTATGTACCCCACAAATATCCCAACCTCTGCAGTCGGCTCCAGCTTCTTCCTAGCATCCTTCATCACATGAATGTAAACAGGTGAGACAAAAATCTTCAAATGAGAAATATCAGGCTTCTTACCAGAAAACGCCTCTTCGGGTGTACTCATGCCAAGTACTCTATGAGGACAACGGTTCTGATACATATACCGCAAAGATCAAGATGCCTCTCCATCCAAAGTGTATGGGAAGGCCCCGATCATGCAACATACCTGTGACAACACCCACGATCATTCTGCTCTTCCGCCGCAACCCCGTTCGTCATAAGTTATGAGGTGCTATGAGCTCTCTTCGACTCCCTTCGCCGCAAAAACTTCGACCTCGCTTAGAGATGTATTCACCACCATTGTCGCTCCTAGAGCCTTCACCGTTCCGTATTTTTCTCAAATCCTAAGGCCTTAAACTCAAAAACTTTGAGTATGCCCCACTCTTCTTCTCGCATGAAGAATATCCAATACTTCCGAGAAAAAATCATCAACAAATATCACATAATAATTGCATTACTGGCCGAAGCCACCGAGGAAAGGTCCACACACGTCTATGTGAATTCTCTCACATCGTCGTGGCTTTCCCACCCTTCGTGCTTGACAAATTTTCCCAAGGTACATCCCTTGTAATCGGATCTGACTGTGCAAGAGTGCCTTTAGGAATCCCAGTAGAAATATGTTGCAGTATCTTCAAAGCTCCATGGTGAAGGTGGCCCAATCTTCGGTGCCACAACTCGCCATTATCCCGGCTCACCACTCCTTCTACCTTTCTTGCCATTGCTGCACAACCATCTACCTGCAATTGATAAAGGTTCTTAACTCGAACCCCTATCCTCCGGGTCTCACCAGTTGCCTTACTACGCAGGAAAGCCTTTCCCTCGCTAAAGACAACATCATATATCTTGTCTTCTAACATCGCCACAAAGATAAGATTCTTCTTCAATCCTGGAACATGCATCACTTCCTTCAATCTGAAGGGTTTACCAAACTCCCTCTCAAAGGAAATGGTACCGATACCGGTCGCACCGTATCTACCATCATCGCCCATCTCGATGTGCATTCCAAGATCTTTCTCATCCAGATCAGTAAACAAATCTCGATCTCCTGTCATGTGAAAAGATGCACCACTTTCCAGAAACCACACTGAACCCATCAAACTTGAAACCAAGCATGCGATCAAATAAAATCCAAATGCCTAAAACGACAAGGCTAAGGTTTTCCACCCCCGTGCATCTCCAAAGCACTCGCTATTTTTCTTCTTCCTCGTGAATAATTTCAGGCATAATGTCCGTGTTATGATGTTGAAAGCACTCTTCACCTTGGACATGTCCTGCTTCTTGCCTTTCGCACCAGATTGAGAAGCTTTCTTGCTCTTCCCCTTCTTTGCTTTGGCAACCAAAGTGCAATTCTCTTCATCAGATGCCTTTGATGAAGATCCGTCCCTGGTACTTCGCCTTATCTCCTCTTGCACAAGATCCGACCAAAGTCGCTCCCATCCTGGCAATTTCTCTCGACCATTGACAGAGTCCTGATAGGAGTGCCAACTTTTCGGAAGCCCAAGGAGAGCCAAGCTCACCAAGTCCTCATCATCAACAGTCACCCCCACACTTCCTAGCTCATCCCTGCATTGGAAAAACTTTGTGAGGTACTTGGGCATACTGTTGTCTTTCTCCATATTTATGTTTCTGAGTTTATCCTTGAGCGCCAACTTCCTCTGATCGCTCTTGCTTTGGAATAAATATGTCAAAGCTTTCCACATCAAGAATGGAGAAGCCTTACCATGAAGGCTAGATACTATGTGATCCTTCACACCTTCCAACAGAATCCTTCGACACTTTTCTCTCTTCTTTTGCCATGCGTCAAGTGCGGTAGCATCACTAGAAGCAGGTTTTGGAATTTCTGCATCTATGAATTCCTTCAACCCATTTTCATCTAGTACCACCTCCAACCTGTCCTTCCATGCAATATAATTTGAGCTGCCCTCAATGGCATACTCCAATCGCAATCCGTTGGAAGACATCTCAACTTCGACACCAAGAAAACACTCCTGCAAATTCGAATTCCACCAGCACAAAACTCAACTGCTTCAATGTTTTGCAATTGCTCTGATGATCAATAAAGCTTTGATACCATGTAGAAATTTGAATAACTGATATATTATTCACCAAGATTCTCCTGATCACACACTATTTTAGCTTCATGCATAATACATAATCTCTTCTACCATTGATCATCACATGCGAAAATAAAATCAATTGCATGCACACATTAAAGCCATACAAATTCACACATATGAACACAGTATGTAATGGGAAAGCTTAAATCTGAAAACCCCAACTATCTATATATTATATGTCATGGAGTTCGTGTAACAATCATAGTAAAAAATATCCTCACAAGCTCTCATGCACACCCTCAATTGCTACACACTATCAAGCTAGATCTAGCAAAACTCATGCTCCAACCTTTTGCCACTTGATAGCTAGCCTCTATTGCATTTTCAAAGCTATGGGATGGCTTCATTAAATAGATAAACCACCTGGCTTGAACTGCGCAATCCTCATGGGCTTCTCCACCTATCTGTGTGTTGCAAATAGCAATAGTATAGTCACAACTGATAGTTAACCTGTTCTTTCACCTATTTCTGCACTAGTCTCCACTGAAACTGTCCATGCACTGAAGTTAACTGATGCATTCTTTAGTTGATTTATGAGTTTATAATTAGTGAATTAATTAATAATTAATTCACACCACTCTCACTAATTGTATCAATTAGTTAAACTGAATACAAATAGCTCAACTATGTTTCGATTAGTTAAACTGAACACAACTCCATTAACTTCCTCAATCAACTCCACCAAACTCTGTCACATGAGTTCTAACTGAATTCCATCATGCAATAGCTCAACTAAACCCTAGGAATAGCTTAATTCCTTCTGTCAGCTGCATGTGCCACATCCAGGCATCAAACTGAAGTGCTCCAAGAGAATAAGATAATGTTTAGAGTATAAATATTATTACATGTGCCACATCCAGGCATCAAACTGAAGTGCTCCAAGAGAATAAGATAATGTTTAGAGTATAAATATTATTAAGAGCTAATAATATTTGACACATCTATTTTTAGACTGGCAATCTAAAAATAGATTCCGCCTAGTATGTCTAAAAATAGAAGTCCATATATTTTTTCTGACTTGACCAACCATCCACAAATAGCATCCTGCAACTCATAGAACATGATCCATATGTCAAAAAATAGACTTTGCGCCAAAAATAGCCTGCGGGCCCACTTAGTGAAGGTGACTCCTTTCCACTAAGCTCATCATCTTGTTGCAATCTCAACAGGATATACAGAGTTTTGCACCACCGCTAGCCCAACCAGAAACTAGCTCATTGTCCGAACAGTTGACTACAGTAGTGGCTACAAACACTACACTAGAGAAGCAGGTTTCTACAGCAAGGCTAAGAATTAATGAGCTGGAAGCTGTCTTGGCTGAAAATTCTAAAAAGATTGAGGCTATGCGGAAAGAAGTTGAGCAGGAAAATAAGGAAAAAGCTGACCAACAGAAGACCATTAACGACCTCAATAGTCGCCTAAAAGGTAATATCACCCTTAGGGATGCCAGAAGAATAATTTGGTCAGAAATCATCGCAACGGTAAAAGGGCATTTGGATTTTCTAAAGGTCATCGAAGAAGTAAAATCATCCATGCTTTATCTCAAAAGAAAGATTCATGAGGGCAATATTGATGTAACCAGCAGAGCCCAGCATGCAAGAAGTTATATCTCTTTCTTGAAAGGGCTGAAGTCTGAAGACGTGGAGAAGCATGGTATAGCAAGCAGGTTCAAGGAGGCCATTGAATGTCAGAAGATAATTGATAAAGATTCTGCCCACACTATTGCTTCAAGAACCTTGGAAAACGTGGCAGTCAATTTGGATTGGTTTGAAATGGTTTGGGCCGAGATCACAACGGCTGGGCTTCCATCATGCTGGGGTCCTACTACCCCTACCTGTTACAACCATTTTCAGAATATGAAGCACGTCTCAAAGAAGAGATGAACCGGATAGATGTACTTTCAGATAAAACCACCCGGTTGAAAGCTAAAACTATAGTTTCAACACTCCACCAAGAATTTTCCCTCCTCCATCTGGTAAAGCACAAAATTCCCACCGATGCAAATTTCGACAATCTCACTGAAGCTTATATCAAGGTGGAAGGATTCACATCAATGCCTGAACCTGCAGTAGATAGTCAGCAAAGGTGCACTCAGTATGCCATCCTGGTGGCCAGCTCATCAACCAATGTTCCTCCACCTGTGTCAGCAACCGCATCGACTCCATCTTGCCAGTGAATGTTGTTAATTCATGATTCGGCCCTAGTGGCCTTTTACTTTTACTTTATTTTGTTACTTTCAAATTTCGAGTGGAATTCACATTCCACTCCTGCATTTTACTTTCTGTTAAAAACTGTTGTTTAATATTTTTGTTTAAAACGACTATGATCCTAACTGTAAATGATGAGATGCCCCTATCCCTCATCATGAATTTTGGTTCTTTTTGATGGAGACCTCAAATTTATTACTAGCATGCGAGGAAGATATTTTTCCCAAAAATATCTTCTCGCTCATGTTTATGAGGATTCTATATAAGCAGCAACTAAAGAGAAAAAAGGGTTCCAAATTTTTTGAAGAATATGCTGTGAAAGAGTTTTGTATGCATTTTGGCGAAGATTTAATACAAATGTGAAGAGCCCATTGGGTCTTAGTGATAAGGAGTTCTATCTTTAATGAGGATTCTAATCTTTGTGCTTTATAGTCTGTAACTCTGCCTTATGTGATATAGTTTAGCTGTTCATTTCACTATTTCCATTTCTCTTGTATCATGCTCTGGAATGCGAGTGGCTCACTGGTTCTGGTATGAATTTATCACAATTGATACTTATGCTAAAACCTATCTAGCACTTTAAATATGGCTCAGTCATGATATGATGTTTCATTTTCCACTTCATCCATGCTTCTTCTATATTAAGTGCTATGGGATGTTATTTTTTAAAAGCAATTGACATGTATGGATTCTTATTATCTTAAGCCCATCACATGTTTAGATTTGTTTCTGGATTTCATCTCAGTAGTGGTTATTATTCCTTCTATATTTCATACACAGCAAATGCCATCTGATTCTCCACCTCTGTACATCATTTTAGAACCCAACCCTCCTTATAGAAAGCTGCCTTTGAATTGTCTGATACATTTATATTGAGAATTCACTTTTTGCCTATGCGGTATTCCTTTCATTATGCTGAGCTTATGAGTATTCTGGTTCCATCTACATTGAAATTTCCTGTTAAAATTGAAGTAGCAAAAGAGCCTTGTTCTGATAGCTATCTGTGTTATATCATATGCTCCTTGCTATATAAGATGTCCTAGGCACTAGTCTTTCACAACTCAAGGTTGTCTCTAGGGTTGAAAACACTTTACATGAAGATTTCACTTTCATTATGCCTAAATAGATCTGAGATGGATTTTTCCATCCAAATCATCTCTCATGCATCTTCATTACCTGATCTAACTAGCAACATCTTTCCTTTCTGAACATCAATCTTTGGATTGAATGTCGGCTTTGGCTTGTTGCATTTGGGTCTAACATATACTGGTTCATCTATTGTATTATCTTCATCCATAATACTTGAGATTACATAGAGTGCATTACGATCAACATCAACAATGCGCCTTGTATTAGGCAAGAAATCCTCAAAATATGAATCACTTCCATCTATTATTCTATGATCATTATAGATTCCACCTAATGTATCAAAAACTCTTTCCCAATACACTACTTTATTTTTCCGTTCTTGTATAATAATTGGTGAATCCTCGTTCCCGATGTCTTTCCACATTTTTGTGTATGATGTTATCCCTTCCTTTAGTTCTTTGAAATAGGAATCATTCTTTTTGGAAGCTAAGAAAGATGGTTTCCCTATGGGAATTATAGGTCGACCTTCATCATATATATTCCATAACTCAACTGGTTCTGAGCACTCAATATCTCTAATGGATTCTTTGTACCTTAGTACTAGAATATAATTGAGTACAAGAAATTTTAACTATTGAACATTAAGATGTCCAACTAGTTCATTTTTTCCCTCCTTGACGTATCCATTAAGGAAACTTTTGAAGTCATAGACCTTGTCAATAAGTGTAGGTGGAAAAACTCGGTTTTCTTCAATTTTGCAATATGTATCCATCATTTTAGGTAAATAATATATATATTTACTTTTAGGTTTGAAGACATTCTTCCATAGGTTCCATCTATGTCTTCATGGGTGTGCCCCACAAGCAAGAATACAACCTCAATAGTGATGAAGTCACCAAGTGCAGTTAAAAGTGATAAAAACATGAAAAGATAGTGATTCTTATTATCACTTGTTGCATTGTCCAATTGTAACAACAAATGTGGAGGAAGAGCTTTAAAAACAACATTTTGACTCTTCGATCTTCCATGAGATATAAAATCATCCTTTTATACTTGAAATTTTGAGTAAATAAACGTGTCAAGTAATGCATTTGTAAGTGGGTTTATTGAACTTCCACTCTCATAAATTAGATCACCATACATATCAATTTGTGGGTCTTCAAGGTCCCTTAAGCACTTTGCAAGGGATGTAATATTAAATTGTTATCCCATATGCACAAATGGTAGGGAGAAATGACAAAAACCTCATGTGTTATGCCCATGTGTTAGCATAACTGTCAATAACACACCTAAATTTGTTCCTACAATAGATTTTGATTTGACACGTAGCCTTGGGATTGAAGTCTTTGTTTTATCCATTTTATCATGGATAATGCTCAAATACTCCTTTGGAAACTGTGCTGGAAATGTTGTCATTGATGGAAAAGGAGCACAAAGGAGCAGCACCTGAACCTGCAATAAGGCAAAGTAGAAGACAAGAAGCAGAGGCAGCAAAGAGAGAAGAAAAATAGCAGAAGTAGCAAAGGCAGCAAAGAAATGATTGGAACTATTCAGAGGCAGAGTGTGAGAATATATGCTCTGTATAATTTATTTTGAATTTTAATTTGGATGAATCGATCACTGAAATGATCGATTCAGTGAAGGATTAATTATCTGTTGTTGGGCTGTTAATATGCCATTATTATTATCACTTTTGAACACTTATTCCACCCATTTCTACTATTCTTCATCATGTCATTTATTATAATTTATTATATAAATCCATTTTATGATGATTTATGCTTCTATAAATGAATATTATTTATTCTCCTTTATTTCTAATAAATTGATGATTATGCATGATTTTATCAATGATAGTTTTAATAAATCAGTTGTAACATTATTCACCATTTTTAGCCTCCAAGATAATTTTCAGATTGAAGATTTGATCATTAAAAGTGCCAACTCAGAAATTCGCTGGAATAAGAAGTGACGGTTTTGCGGTTGAGATTTCGAGCAAATGAAGCAGAATTTGGAAAATCCGGAACATGGGTTTTGTCCAGAACGGACCCAATTAACTTTATCAAAGAATGGTTTGCCCAAATTCAGCTTGTACTGAGAGAAACGCAGGGTTCTTTGAGCACGATTTTCTCATATTTGTTGTTGCAGTCGTCCTCCAAATCTCAGCTGCAAAGCCAAATTCGCCTTGTTCTTGTTGATCAAATGGTTAGAAGCAAACCAATTTTGTAATAGAAATCATGTTATACTTTTCTTTATTGTAACTTCTCTCTGATCTCTCTCTATTTAAATGAAAACGGAGATCAGAGATGAGGAGGATTGGAGAATGATTTGGGGATGAAAAATGATGAAAAAATGATGAAGAATGATGGTGGATTATTCATGATAGGATAGGGATTGTTGCATGCTGTAATTCTCAAGCCTTTGCTGTTGTAATGATTCCACAATTTGCTGATTAATACATGATTTGGGAGTTGCTGTTCATTCTTTTCATTCTGAAGTAACCCAGCAGCGTCCGCTGGCGGTTAAGGGCCCAACCTCTGGTGGAGTACGCTACTGCTGCTGTGTATCATATATTTACAATTTCTGCTGTGTGATGGTTTGATTTATTTCCTATTCTTTTGAATTGCATTATTTTACAGTTTCATGTTTTTATAGTGTGCTGTTAGAATATTTTATGGAATTATTTTATTGCACAAGTTGAGATTGAATCGTGTGGCTGTTCTTTTCCATCATAATAGAGATTATTATACTTTTCAACTTATATTGTTATGCTGTTCATTTCAAATGTAAAGCTTCGCTGTTCATTTCAGATGGTTGGTTATTCGATTCCACTAATTAGAGTTTGCTGTTTAGATTTATTAAATATGATTCATTGTTTAATTCCTTCAATTATAAGTTTGATGTCCATTTACTTTGCTGTTTAGTTTGGTTGATTAATTGTAAGAGTGCTTTTAAAGAGTTTTCCTAGTTTACTTTCAATAGCAGCTTTAGTTCAATTTCGATTTCCTTTTAATTGCTTTAAAGCAGGACTGTCGACTGTAGAGAACATTGGTTATTGCTTCCTCGTTCCCAGATTGATTGTCTTGTTCCGGTTTGATTTTAATTGCATCAATATCCAGAGGAATGAGTTATTGCTACTGTATCCTCGATTGATGGTTGTTTGAGTGAATGATTTAGTTTAGAACATTTCAATTTCTTGTTGTTCCAATTAGATTTTGTTTCCAGCTTTCATTTATTTTTGCATTTTAAGCACTATACTGCAAAACATTACTCTTGAGTAAATAACCGCCTCAGACTGAGTACACTCTTGAAATAAAAAGTCGTCCCTGGGTTGATAATTAATGTGAAGGTAATTAGGAGTTAAAAAGACCCTTTTTATCGCTCTACATCTGTCTCAATTCATAGATGACTAGTTGGATGTATTCTACATTGAATCGAAAGAAGGTTCAATTTCTTTTGAATCCTTGAGTTATTATATTGTGGAAGAAGTAGAGTTATTACTCCCTGTGTGAAGGGGCTTTAAATCCCCTTAGGAATTAATTCGATATTGATAACAATCTGTGTATGAAACTGTTGGGTTCAATTTACATAATTCGATACCCATGCTTGTGAGAAAGTCACATATAGCATTCAGTGGGATAGTTTGATTACACGCTCCACTGTGTAATGAAAAACGAAGGGAGATTGGAAATATAAAGTCATTTGAGGGCTTTACTGTAATAGAAACCGATTAGAAAAAGTCGGATAGCCAAGGCGCAGAGGAAGTATGAATCGGAAGATTGTTAAGTGGAGAAATGTCGTGTAGAGAGTTAGAGGTGGAACTTTGATGTGAAGCACGATGGAATCATGGACAAGCATCACCGCGAACAAAGGAGTGAGAGTATGCAGTGTAAGGGAGCCGAATGAATGAAACGGAGATGAAGCACAACAGATGATGAATGTCGAGTGTTAGAAAGCTGTCAAACAGCGATGGTCTTGGCAGACAGTCATACTGAGTGAAGGAATTCAAACAAATTCAGTTGCAAGATGGATTTCGAATGAATCGTGAAGTCAAAGTGTATAGGAGATACTAATAACCAGTGAAGGCATTAAAGGAAGGAGGAATTATGCAAAGAAGCGGAACCTTGATTTGTAAACAGTAACGATGGTTTTGATGAGAGTAAACCGGTGGTATCGCACGGCCTCAAAGCGGGCAAGTGGTAATTCAATTTGGAACGCGATGTTGTTGGGCGTTCGACATGTCATCTTGTAGTGGTATCCAATTACCACTTATATCGCGTGACTTTGGTGAGATAAGTCTCGGAGGAGAAGGGAACGCAATATCCGTCTGATGGTCAGCCCTCAAAATCTAACGGTGGTCAAATTGTGCGATGTCTGAAAGTTAATAAGGTAAGTTAATTGTGGGACCGAGAACATTTATATATATATATATATATTGATTAGAACTATATGCATGAAAGGATGCGAAGTTGGTCTATAATGTTGTGACTGAATACATATACGTGCATGTAGTGCTGGAGCATATAACAAAGGTTCTAAGTGCTAACCAAAGCTTGTATTTTGGGCATATGGTATAATAGGCAGAAGGTAGTTGATATGCCGAGTTTTTAATCCAAAGGAAAGCGTTATATTATGGCGACAAATGGTGGTGGACCCAACATAAACTAAGTCACAAGGTTGACGATTAATTGTAGTCCTGTTATGTATTAAAGGAGTCCATCTAAATTGATGCGATGGCTTGAAGTTTTAATAAGTTGTGGCTTGAATCAAGGGTTATATGATATGGGTCCAAACATTACATGTAGTCAAACCCTTAATATATAACGTAATACCATACTTTGATATCGAATGCAATATGAAGTGTTGGCAGGGTTCATACCATGGAAGTTATGCCATATTCATTACACGATGAGTTTAACACAAAGATAAGTAAATTCTGGTGAGGCAAGAATTAGATTATGGTTTTAACCATAGTCTTCAAATACTAATTCGAATAAATTACAATATGGGTTTTGTTCCAAAGTTTTGATTGTTGATCCGAATCTTTGTGATGTGGATGTTAGCATATGGTTCTTAACCATAAAGTTGTAAACCCCAGGTCTGAAGCAAAAATTAAAGCTTCCACATATTGTTAGAGTTTTCCAGATTTAAATTTATTTGGGTAAAACTTAAAGCGCATTACTTTCATATGCATATAAATTAAAAAGTTGTGAGTTGCCCAGATTGAAATAAAATTGGGCATGAATTAGAAAGTGCATTTTATATGCATAGTCTGAGGAATATGTGGGTAAGCAGGGACCCCATCATCAAGGTCGAAAGTTGATTCGAATGCTCACAAGTGTATTGACTGAGGTTTAGAATTTGGATTAATAAAGTTGTGGAGAACATAAATGAAAATATTGGCTGAAGTGTGATTATTACAAAGACATGTATTGGTTCCATTTCATAAAGTGAGTTTATGGTTTATAACCACAGGTCTTAAAGGAAAAGAGAAGAAAATTCCACACATTATTAATTGCCCAGTTCAGATAATAAGAAAAGCTTCCGCATACATTTATTTAAATTGCCAGCCCAAGAAAATGAATGGAGAAGAATTTTTATAGGAATGAGACCTTGAGATTTATTTGGGACTAAACTAGTAAAGCAGTTATATATGCAGCAGATACACCAGTGATCCCACTGTAATATTGAAATTTGTACATATTGTTATATTTTTCTGAATGAGCTGCACAAAGAAATGAGAAGGCAGAAAGCAAAGAGTCAGGGCTATTCACTTCGAATTCCCTGTGGAAAACAAATAGTCCTGAGGCAAACTCTATAAATGATATCACATTGATATGCATAGAGAGGTTAGAGAATGCAGAAATGAAGCTGTGAGGTAGAGAAGAAGGAGCTGATAGAGAATCTGAGAAGATGCAGAAATGATACAGTGCAGATATGAGGACTGATGGACAGCAGAAAAGAAGGAACATAACAGAGCTGATATCCAAGGTAAATCAACAAGTGTTTTCTTTTGAAAGAGTAAGGAAGTTAGAGCTTCCCTATCAAGTTGTAGCTTGATAGATGTCAGTTGTAGCTGACTGAGGTAGGAGCCTCCTGTAGGTTTTAGCCTATAGAAAATAGATGGGAGTTGGAGCTTCCTTGCAAGTTGTAGCTTGCAAAATTGAGGTACGAGCCTCCTGTGGGTTGGAGCCTATAGAAAATCAGTGGTGAGAGGGAGTTGGAGCTTGCCTTTGCATCACAACAATAATAATATGTGGTTTTCTCCCTTTATGGGTTTCCACTTATATCTAGTGTCTCTATGCATGATGTTTATGTGTTGATGTGGTTTATATAATCTGCTTAATACTTGTTGCTCACATATTAAGATTGTTGTTACATTATCTAATCTTCTCATCACTTGCTGCTAACAAATTGAGATTGCTCACATATTATGTTGATCTTGAAATGAAGGTGTCAATAAAGTTTAATGAATTTTTTTTTAAGTCCATGAATGTGTTAAACTGATTCACCCCCCCCCCCTCTCTCAGTTTAAATAAGGGTTCAACAATTGGTATCAGAGCTGGTTCCTTTGGTGTAAGCCTAATAGCTTGAAGGAGATCTGGTTGAGTCATGGACTATCAAAATGTACATGTGTTAAGTACAACAAACTTTCTTGAATTGATAGATCAGGTTAAAATAGAGTTAATGGCTAATGAACCTGAGGTATGGAAACTCGTATGTGATGGTTATTTCACAAACTCTCCCTTGGTGCAAGAACAACATAGGAATTCCAAGGCAAAATGTGTGATATAAAATAGTCTACATAACAAGGATATTGAGTTAATAATGGATTTAACCTCTACAAAATAAATTTGGGATAGATTGCATTTCATGCATGGAGTAAACTCTAAGGACTGCATTGTCAAGAAGGAGAACATATTTAAGAAGAAGAAAAATTCATGTCAATAGGAAAATGTTCAATCAAATGAGGTACCTACTAGTGTGAATGGAAGTAAGAACCATGAAGAAATTGCAGCCGAGGAAAAATCCAAACTTGACACAGCCTTGACTGAAATAGAAAGATTGAAGAATGAAAACAAAGACCTTAAGACACTAGTGCAAATATGTGATAAGAAAGAATATGAAGATAAGAAAGAAATTATTGGCCTGAAGACACACCTTGAAGAAGAAAAGAAAATAGAAGACACTCTATTGCAACAAATGAGAGATAAAAGTCAGGAATGTGGGAGATTGGAAGAAGAAGTAGTGAGCCTGAGAAAGAAATTTGAAAAGGCCCAAAGAGAATTATTAATGAAAACACCTCAAATGAAAAGCTCTGAAAAGTTGGACAAGATTCTAAAAGCTCAAAGGTCTCCTCTCATAAAGACTGGGATAGGCTATGAAGGAGAAACAAGTAAGTCCAAAGTAGAAGATAACAAGAATATCATCTTTGTAAAAGGTGTAAAGGATAATGAAGCAGCTCAGAAGATTCCTATAGAAGAAGAAGCCAACAAGAATATGAGTTGTAAAGAAACAAACAAAAACAAGCTGCAACATGAAAGAACAGAGAATGAAAGGAGGAAACGATCAACTGCTAAAGGTTCATACACTCCTGAATATGAATTGAATAAATTTGGAAGATGTCAAAGAAGGTTCTTTCCTCCTATGAGAAGTATCACTTGTTTTTCCTGCCACAAACCTGGACATATTGCAACATATTGTAAGATAAAGCAAATCAACTTCAACCAACAAAAGATGCAGCAAATGAGAAGACTACCTTTAAGCAAGCAAATGGAAAAGACAATATTTCACCAGGTACACAAATCATTTACGTGGCTACTGCTATGCATGCAATGAATTTGGACATAAATCTGTTAAATGTAAATTGTGTTCAAAAAGGGGAAAAAAACATTATACATCAGCTCAAACATACCTTGGTAAAATAATATGTTATGTATGCCTCAAGCTTGGTCATAAAGCGAAGGACTGTAAACTGCCATATACATTAAAGAAATCTAGACAGATGATGAAATCAAATCCAATCAAACAAAACTATGAATAAAAAAGGAGTGCAGACATTATGAAGAACCCCAATAAAGTATGAAAGGAAAAGAGAAAGGGGGAGCTGGTTACCTCTATAACATAATGAATCCATCATAGTCTCAGGGAGAGCTGCTCTAGGAAGCAACAAAAACATCCATCCAGTGATAGATATGAAGAAAAATCTCAAGGGGAGAGCAGTTCATAAATTGTCCCCACAAAAGTAGTCTAAGAAGAGCTCCATGAAATCAGAACAGCCATAAGATGTGGAAGTGAAAGGACAATGTCTCTAACAGAGAACCATAGAGGAAGAAGAAAACTCGAAGCACTCTATAGCCAATATATTGATGAGTAAGAGAAGTGCCTATCATCATTATGTAATTAGGTCATTCATCTATGAAAATTCCCCTTGGAGGATTGCAGTCAAGTAAGTGATAAATCTCTGAGTGATCTGTCCATGAAGACTCCTATTATAGAAATTGAAGATGTCTTCCCAAAGATCTTTATGTTAGAAAAATTGAATTCAATATAAAGCAGCAATGATTCAGGAGTAGTCCTAGAAAGGAACATGAAATGGCTTTCCTTTGAACAAAATGACAGAAAAAGGAGAATGGCTAATGGTTCCAAGATCAACAATAGAGCTAAAAGATCAGTATTTTGTTTACACTTGAAGCATTATATTGAGCATTGAAGTGGTATCTTTTTCTATATATAATTGCATGCCTTTCTTAAGTCAGTTCATATATATATATATATATATATATAGATTAGGCCTCTCTCTTGAAATCATTCATAACACCATGTGAAGTCTGTTTGCTGAGATATCAATTAAACATCTTGAATATGTTTTTTTTGAAAATCATCATGACAGAATAGTTGTGTTAATCTAATAGTTGAAGCTTAAAAGTTTGTTATTGATTCATCACAAGCATACTCCAGCAGAAAGGAATTGCTGGTATTTCACCATTGAAAAGAGGTTGATCAATTGACATACATACCCCCCTTATGTCATAAAGAAAATTGCATAGTTGACAAGTGAGACTGAACAATACATGGAATGTATCTAGTCTCAAGGGTTTGTTTTGAAAATACATTGTACAAGCAGGAAAGTCATTTGGTCTCTTAGATTGAAACATAACATCTAATCTCACAATAAGTTGTAAACTCTGGCTTGACTCATTGATCACATCAGTAACAAGGACCTTTCAGCTATTAACTGTAATATCATTATCAGCATCCTAGCTCATATCATCACCAACAGGCAAGAAAATTGAACCACAACGATAAATGATATATTGGCATCATCATCGTAATTGAACAAGTGTTGTACTGCAGATGTGTATTGTAGAAGAAGACATATTCCATCTACAATCTTCCTCAACAGATATGGATTTCTGATGAAGATAATACTAGAGACTGAAGTATATTTGAAGCTTTCTCAGTATTTTAGCTTTGATCCAATGATGCATCTCTGAATAGACAAGGCTCGTACAAGGTGTTCTATTCTTCACTTTCAGCTTTATACAAGTGAAAGGAGTCTGTGCTTCGGGATTGTATCAACTTACAGTGTATATTCAAGTTCAATAATCCTCAAAAGGGTTCTCTCAACAACTCTTGTACACCAGTTTGGAGTAGCAGGGTACAAAGCCAAAAGAAGAAGGGCCTAAACACAACTCAGAGAGAGTAAATGCAAAGATAGAATCCACACTAGGAAATGTGCAACCCTTTTCCATTGATGTCAAAGGGGGAGGAAAAGCAAAAAGGGTCTTCTAAAAGGCAAGTAGAGGAAGTGTATTGCCATCAATGCCAAAGAGGGAGACTGCTGGAAATGTTGTCATTGATGGCAAAGGAGCACAAAGGAGCAGCACCTGAACCTGTAATAAGGCAAAGTAGAAGACAAGAAGCAGAGGCAGCAAAGAGAGAAGCAAAATAGCAGAAGTAGCAGAGGTAGCAAAGAACTGTTCGGTACTGTTCAGAGGTAGAGTGTGAGAATATATGCTCTGTATAATTTAGTTTGACTTGTAATTTGGATGAATCGATCGCTAAAAGGATCGACTCAGTGAAGGATTAGTTATCTATCTCAATTAATAGATGACTAGTTGGATGTATTCTACATTGAATCGAAATAAGGTTCGATTTCTTTTGAATCCTTGAGTTATTATATTGTGGAAGAAGTCGAGTTATTAGTCCCTGTGTGAAGGGGCTTTAAATCCCCTGAGGAATTTATTCGATATTGATAACAATCTATGTATGAAACTGTTGGGTTCGATTTACATAATTTGATACCCATGCTTGTGAGAAAGTCGTATATAGCATTCAGTGGGATAGTTTGATTACATGCTCCACTGTGTAATGAACATCGAAGGGAGATTGGAAATATAAAGTCATTTGAGGGCTTTACTGTAATAGAAACTGATTAGAAAAAGTCGGATAGCTAAGGCGTAGAGGAAGTATGAATCGGAAGATTGTTAAGTGGAGAAATTTCAAGTAGAGAGTTAGAGGTGGAACTTTGATGTGAAGCACGATGGAATCATGGACAAGCATCACCGTGAACAAAGGAGTGAGAGTATGCAGTGTAAGGGAGCCGAATGAATGAAACGGAGACGAAGCACAACAGATGATGAATGCCGAGTGTTAGAAAGCTTTCAAACAAGGATGGTATTGGCACACAGTCATATTGAGTGAAGGAATTCGAAAAAATTCAGTTGCAAGATGGATTTTAAATGAATCGTGAAGTCAAAGTGTATAGGAGAGACTAATAACTAGTGAAGGCATTAAAGGAAGGCGGAGTTATGCAAAGAAGCGGAACCTTGATTTGTAAACAGTAACAACGGTTTTGATGAGAGTAAACCGATGGTATCGTGCAGCCTTAGAGCAGGCAAGTGGTAATTCAATTTGGAATGCGATGTTGCTAGGCATTCGACACGTCATCTTGTAGTGGTATCCAATTACCACTTATATCATGTGACTTTGGTGAGACAAGTATCGGAGGAGAAGGGAACGTGATATCCATCCGATGGTCAACCCTCGAGATCTAACGGTGGTCAAATTGTGCGATGTCTAAAAGTTAATAAAGTAAGTTAATTGTGGGACCGAGAACATTTATATATATATATATATATTGATCGAAACCATATGCATGAAAGGATGCGAAGTTTGTCGATAGTGTTGTGATTGAATACATATACACGCATGTAGTGCTAGAGCATATAACAAAGGTTCTAAGTGCATATGGTATAGTAAGCAAAAGGTAGTTTGATATGCCGAGTTTTTAATCCAAAGGAAAGGGTTATATTATGGCGACAAATGGTGTTGGACCAAGCATAAACTAAGTCGCAAGGTTGAGGATTAATTGTAGTCTTGTTATGTATTAAAAGAGTCCATCTAAATTGATGTGATGGCTTGAAGTTTTAATAAGTTGTGGCTCGAATTAAGGGTTATATGATATGGGTCCCAACATTACATGTAGTCAAACCCTTAATATATAACGTAATACCATACTTTGATATCGAATGCAATATGAAGTGTTGGCGGGGTTCATACCATGGAATTTATGCCATATTCATTACACGATGAGTTTAACACAAAGATAAGTAAAGTATAGTGAGGCAAGAATTAGATTATGGTTTTAACCATAGTATTTGAATACTAATTCGAATAAATTACAAGATCGGTTTTGTTCCAAAGTTTTGATTGTTGATTTGAATATTTGTGAGGTGGATGTTAGCATATGGTTCTTAACCATAAAGTTGTAAACCACAGGTCTGAAGCAAAAATTAAAGCTTCCGCATATTGTTATAGTTTGCCAGATTTAAATTTATTTGGGTAAAACTTGAAGCGCATTACTTTCAGATGCATAGAAATTAAAAAGTTGTGAGTTGCCCATATTGAAATAAAATTGGACATAAATTAGAAAGTCATTTTATATGCACAGTCAGAGGAATATGTGGGTAAGTAGGGATCCCGCCATCAAGGTCGAAAGTTGATTCGAATGCTCATAAGTGTATTGACTGAAGTTTAGAATTTGGATTAATAAAGTTGTAGAGAACATAAATGAAAATATTTGCTGAAGTGTGATTATTCCAAAGACAGGTATTGGTTCCATTTCATAAAGTGAGTTTATGGTTTATAACCACAGGTCTTTAAGGAAAAGAGAAGAAAATTTTGCACATTATTAATTGCCCAGTTCAGAAAATAAGAAAATCTTCTGCATACATTTATTTAAATTGCTAGCCCAGGAAAATGAATGGAGAAGCATTTTTATAGGAATGAGACCTTGAGATTTATTTGGGACTAAACTGGTAAAGCAGTTATATATGTACCAGATACACAATTGCTGTAAACAGCAGAGGTATGCAGAACAGTTACAGGACAGCAGCAGAAAAGACAAAACCAGTAGGCCAAGTCCTGGAAAGAGGACTGAGTGAAATTGATGTATGTAACTGAAAATGTAAATGTAAATGTTTTTAATTGATTTTGAATTGTTTGTGATGCATTGGCAAGTCTCTGGAGGAAAAGAAATATCCCACTGTAATATTGAAATTTGTACATATTGTTATATTTTTCCGAATGAGCTGCACAATGAAATGAGAAGGCAGAAAGAAAAGAGTCAGGGCTATTCACTTCGAATTCCCTGCGGAAAACAAACAGTCCTGAGGCAAACTCTATAAATGATATCACATTGATATGCATAGAGAGGTTACAGAATGCAGAAATGAAGCTATGAGGCAGAGAAGAAGAAGGAGCTGATAGAGAATCTGAGAAGATGCAGAAATGATATAGGGCAGATATGAGGATTGATGGATAGTAAAAAAGAAGGAACAGAACGGAGCTGATATCCAAGGTAAATCAGCAAGTGTTTTCTTTTTAAAGAGTAAGAAAGTTGGAGCTTCCCTATCAAGTTGTAGCTTGATAGATGTTAGTTGTAGCTGACTGAGGTAGGAGCCTCCTGTAGGTTGTAGCTTGCAGAAAATAGATGGGATTTGGTGCTTCCACATCAAGTTGTAGCTTGATAAATGTCAGTTGTAGCTGACTGAGATTGGAGCCCCCTGTAGGTTAGTGCCTACACAAAATTGATGGGAGTTGGAGCTTCCTTGCAAGTTGTAGCTTGCAAAATTGAGGTAGTAGCCTCCTATGGGTTGAAGCCTACAAAAAATCAGTGCTGAGAGGGAGTTGGAGATTGCCTTTGCATCACAACAATAATAAGATGTGATTTTCTCCCTTTATGGGTTTCCACTTATATCTGGTGTCTCTATGCATGATGTTTATGTGTTGATATGGTTTATCTGATCTGCTTAATACTTGCTGCTCACATATTAAGACTGCTGTTACATTATCTAATCTACTCATCACTTGCTGCTCACAAATTAAGATTGCTCACATATTATGTTGATCATGAAATGAAGGTGTCAATAAAGTTTAATGAAAAGTTTTTAAAAGTCCATGAATGTGTTAAACTGATTCACCCCCCCTCTCAGTTTAACTAAGGGTTCAACAAACCGCTCTGACATAATTCTATGGGCATAGTAGCAATATCTTCCACACATAAAAATCTTGTTATGTTTGTTTAGCCTACCTCGTGCCTTTTCTTCCATCTCTTTTGTAGTTGTTGACTTCATCTGTGCTTTCAACACAATACATTCACTGCATTTACTGAATTTGGTGTTCTTTGAAAATGCCACATCTCGAAACTTAGCATTCCATATCTTGCTCATTGTTGATTGTGATATTGATGGGTAATTGAGCTTTTGAAGAGCCTCATAGATCTCTTTTAACAGAGAATTTTGTGTGTAAGTCAAAGGAAGAAATATTAAAGGAGAAAATGTCCCATCTTCTTCAGCTAGATGTGTTTGGTTTGGTGAAAAATCTGAATTATCCATTACAATTTTGTGCAATGTTTCTATGGCTGCCACGGTGTGTCCTTGTGCTTTGCATGTGTTGGTGTTACCATCAATAGCTTTGATTTGTCCATTTTGGAAATATTTTTGGTAGTTATAGAATGTGCTTTGAGTAATCTTATGTATCTTATACCATGCTTTCTTACAAATAATATTCACATTAAATCTCATGTCCTTTACATTTCTAGCAATAGGTGGTAGGCCATGGCCATGGCCATGGATCCTTGACATGACTGTGTTTGACATGAGTGAATTCAAGACAAATTCCCTAATACCATTTTTATTTATTTGTCTCATACCCCTTCTAGCACCTACAATGGCCTTCCTATCCACATGTTGAAGACAATATTTTCTACAACATACATCTGCTGCCAAAAGTCAAATTTATTTCTCTTCATCTATATTTGTTTGACAATTTGCAATTTTTGTTGTAGCCGTAACTCACTTATTCCTTTTATATGGCCTTGTTACATGCATATAAATTGAGTTTATATCTTTTTCATTACAAAGATTCTCATCTCATTTGTTTAAGGGATTTGTGTCTTCTATAACATCCCATAACACCATTTCCTTGGGTGGCTCCTTGAACTTTTCCTTAACCCTTAATATCACACCTTTGTTGTCCACCAACTTATTTATTGGCCATCTAACCAAACAATGTATAGACTTATCCCCAATTCTTCATATTTTGCAATCTTCCAAAAAAAAAACCAAATTCCATTTCACCTAGTGTTTCACCTTCAACAATGTCATCCTCGTGGTCATTAACTAGAATTCCTTTGGCAATGCACATGATTGTTCCCATGCATTCATGTGTAAGAGAAACCTTTTTACATATGAATTTAACCCTATCTTGGGGAATATTTATGGCATGATCATGAAAATGAGGTTCCAAATCTTATTCTGGCCAAATATCATAAGATTCCAATGCACCCCCTAGTGTATGCTCAAATCCTGTTGGATGTGGTAGAGCAACATCACGTTTTAAAACCTTCGCAATTTTAACCTCTATGCATCCTTTCTTTACCATATTTCCATGCACTTTATGCCCAAGCTCTGTATTGAATATGGAGCCCTCACCAACCTTCACTCCATGTTGAAGAAGATCTACCTTTTCTCCAATAGAAAATGTAGAAGAAACATTTGCACCTATAAACGAATGTAAATAAGGTTAGTATTTACTCAAAAAATAGTATTATACTATCAATAATATTTGAACACATGCATCAATATTTTGATTTACCTATGTTGTGCCTCAAATCCCTGATCTTCCATGGATGCATGTCCCCTTCATCAACATCCTCAATCAAATGTGGTTGAGTGACATCAATTATGAAAATTGCAACATAACATGCATTAACCCTTTCTCCGACATAATAAGTTCCAGACTCTATAGATTCGACCCTTCCTAGCTCAACGACTTCATCATTAATAAGGAGATCAACATAGTCCCCTTTTGCTATATTTTCCATTATAGCTTGTACCAATTCTCTAACAACAATTAAACCATAAATTGTAATTAAAAGGCTGAACCATGTAAAGTGTCATTTAATATTTTTGCAAAAACACAACTTTCAAAAAGTAATATAGATGAAATAATTTAAATAATATGGTAGTCATATTGTATGTAATGAAACATTGTTCCCCACCATCTAGTGCCTACTACCAAAAAGTACTTCACATGCAAATTACAAAAAAAACCTATATGAAGACCATGCAATTAGAGATGTAGATAGTATCATAGAATGACAAATGTAAGCTCATATCAAATCACCAAGTTCATATTTAACTTTATAAATGATACTTGTAGTCTTAATGCATGTGTATTAATAATGATCATAAGAAATTTGTAGAATTTGAAGAACCAAAACATGGTCCATTGTAAAATCTAAGAAATTCCAAGATTGATGCTACATAAGATGTCTAAAAGCCCCATGAAAAGGATAAATTATTTTTTTCACTTAGTGAGGATGTTTATGTTTGAACTTGATAATCAAAAGCCAAACTAGAGGTTTTCTTCCAAATAAAAGTTTTGAATGACAAATATAAGCTCATATCAAACCACCAAGCTCCTATTAAACTTCAGAAATGACACTTGTAGTCTTAATGTATGTGTATGAATAATGATCATCAGAAATATGTAGAAGTTGAAGAAACAAAACATGGTCCATTGTAAAATCTAAAAAATTCTGAAATTGATGCTACATAAGATGTCTAAAAATCCCCATGAAAAGGAGAAATTATATTCACTTAGAGAGGATGTTTGATGTTTGAACTTGATAATCAAAAGGCAAACTAGAGGTTTTCTTCCAAATAAAAGTTTTGGTACTCTAAATACTAGATAATTCTCATTTTTATTCTAAAAGAAAAGAAATTGCATTTTACAAATCTTTAGTTCCAATGTTAGCACTCCCTACCTATACACTTTTAAGGACATACTATTGAGGATGGATACAAAGGGACGTTAACTTTAGGTCCTCGAAAAGTGTAGATTTGAGTTTTCCTATATTTTTTATGTTGATGAGTAAAAGTATTATATTATGCATTTAAACATTAGTGAAATTGTTTTTGGAAGTTCATAACTATACAACAAAATAGAGAGAAAAAAAAATACATGTTAAAAAATTATGCTTGATACTTTAAAGTTTCATACATTTGCATTGGAAGCAAAATATAGTATACCTCAATAATACATTTATTCATAAAATTCAAATTTATAAAAAGATCACATTATTCTCCATGGATCAAATAATTATGATTGGGTTATTGTTTGTGCCAAAAGGAAAGCTATACCATTATATTTCCTTCCAACTCAAGCACAAATGTAGTGCCAACAACAACATATATCTAAAAAAAATTCTTTTGCACTATCATTGATCTCCATAAATTGTTCCAAATTCAATAAAAGGGCACATCAAAAGCTATAACTCTAACCATTGTGATTATTGAGACAATGTCACCCCTAGAGCATTGGTTGCATAAGTGTAATGGTGTCTAGAAGAAAGCTAGTAATCACTAGGTATCCTTCTTGCATAATCACAAATGCACTGCCAAGAATAATTTCAGAGCACTAACCTTAGTGAGGGTGAAATCTTGATAGTTTTCCCTTTGGAACAAGAACAAATAAATCTAGTGCATTGTATAAATCCTAACACAAATACAAGCACATTTCCACAATAATGTTGCACTGTGAAAAAAATCAACAGATGCAAGATTTACTTCTATCACAAACACAAACACATTTTCAACAATAACATTGCAAGATGATGGAAATTTAACACATTATAACCTTCCTTCTAGCATAACAACATACATATTTCTAATAACAACATTACATTATGAAGCAAATATAATGTGTGCTAGTTTTCCTTCTATCACAAGTAGAATCCCATTTCGAACAACAACATCGCACCTTAAATGAAAGCTAACAATCAATACCATTCCTTCTACTACAAACATAAGCATATCGCTAGAAACAACATTACATGGTCAAATAAATCTAGCACATGCTAGATTTCCTTCTAGCACAAATACAAGCACATTTCCAACACCATTTTTGTAAGGTGTTTGAAATCCACCACATGCTAAATCTGCTTCTAGCGTAAATAGAAGCATGTTACTCACAAAAACATTGCAAAGTAAAAGAAATCTTACACATTCTAGAGTTTCTTCTAGCATAAACAAAAATCACATTGCCAAAAACAACATTGCAGGGTGGAAGATATATAACCTATGCTTCATTTACTTCTAGCACATTGTCAACAATAACATTGTAGTGAAAACGAAATCCAATGCATGATATAATTCCTTCTACACAAGCACAAGTAAATTACCAACAATATTGCATTGCAAAAGAAATACAATGCAGGTTATATTTCTTTTTATCACAAATACAAGCAAGTTGCCAACAACAATATTGCATTGCAAAACAAATCTATTGCATACTAGATTCTATTCTAGTACAAACATAAGCATGTTTCTAACACCAATATTACATTGCAAAAAAAATTAGGTGCATGCTAGAATTCCTCCCACCATACACAAACATATTGGCAACATCAATATTGTAGGGTAAATGAATCTATATCATGCTAGATTTTCTTCTATCACAAGCATAAGCATATTTCCAATCACAATATTGCAAGGTGAATTAGATCTAACATGTTATTTGTACTTTTATCTCAAACACAAACATGTCACCAATAACAACATTGCAAGGTGAATGAAATCTAACACATGCTAGATTTCCTTCTCTCCCAAACAAAAGCACATAATAATATTGTAGGGTGAAAGAAACATACCGCATTTTAGATTTTCTTCTAGAACAAACAAGCATATTGTCAAAAATATCTTATGCAAGACAAAAGAAATCCAGTATGGTAGATTTCTTTCTAGCACAAACACAAACACATAACATTGTAGGGCTTAAGAATCTAGTGCATGCCAAATTTTGTTATAGCATGAACAAAAACATACTACCAACAAAATTCTAGAGCAAAAAAAATCTAGCACATGATAGATTTCCTTTTAGCAAAATCACAAGCACATTGCCAATAACATCATTGTGGTGAAGGAAATATGGCACATACTAGATTTCCTTCTAGCACAAACAATTGAATTGCCAACAACAACATTGCAATGTGAAAGAAATCTAGTGCACACTAGATTTCCTTCTAACGTATATACAAACACATTGTCAATAAACTCATAGAAGGGTGAAAGAAATCTAATGTATGCTAGATTCCTTTCTAGCAAAAACACAAACACATTAGAACATTTCTAGATAAAAGAAATCTAGCACATGGTAGATTTACTTCTAGCGTAAACAAAAGCATAATGCCAACAACCACATTGCAGTGAAAAAGAAATCTGGCACATGCTAGATTTCTTTTGAGCCAAAATTGAAGCATGTTGGCCATAAAAACATTGCAAGGTGAAGAAAATCTAACATTTGTTATATTTACGCATAGCACAAACACAAGCACACAACAACATTGTAGGGCGAAAGAAATCTAGCATGTTAGATTCACTTCCAGCATAAACAAAAACATATTTCCAACAACACCATTGCATGGAAAAAGATATCTAGAACAACTTCTATCACAAACACAAGCACATTTCCAATAACAACATCACAAGGTAAAAGAAATTTAATGCATGTTAGCTTTACATGTAGCACAAATACAAGCATACTACCAACAACAACATTTCATGCCAAAACAAACCTAACGCATGTTATATTTCCTTCTAACAAAAACACAAGAACATTGCCAAGGTGAAGGAAATCTAACACGCACTAGATTTCCTTATATAATAAACAACCAAATTGACAACAACAATATTGTAGAGAAAAATAAATCTAGCACAAATTATAGCCCAAACACAAGCACATATCCAATAAAATTTCCAAGGTGAAGGAAATCTAACACATGCTAGATTTAGTTCTATCATAAACAACCAAATAGACAACAACAATATTGCAAAGCAAAAGAAATCTAGCATAGTTTATAGCCCAAGCACAAGAATTTTTCCAATAAAAACATTGCAAGGTGAAAGAAATTTAACGAGTGTTAGCTTTACATGTAGCACAAATACAAGCACACTACCAACAACAACATTGCATGCCAAAATAAATCTAGTGCATGCTATATTTCGTTTTAACACAAACACAAGCATATTGCTAGTAAGAACATTCCAAGGTGAAGGAACTATAACACATGTTATATTTCATTCTATCATAAAAAACCAGATTACCAACAATAACATAGCATTGTGAAAATTCCTTCTAGCATGTCAATAAAAATATTGCAAGGTGGAAAAAATGTAAGGTGTGTTAGTGTTGGAAATATTGAGAGGGGGGTTGAATCAATATTTCCTTACAATTTTTATATTATGCCAGTTAAAATCACTAGTTAAACCAAAACACAAGATGTGCAACAAGAAAATAATTTTATTAATGAATTTGAGGACTCTAAAAAACCAAGCTCCAACTTGTACAACAAAGTCTTTAACTCCTTCAAGGCTTGAACCCTGAATGAGGACTCTAATATTCAACTACAAATCCAAGCTCCAACCTTGTACGATGACTCCAATCCTCTACCGATCCAACCCTCTCAATTTGCTTCAATCCCTTAAGGTGACATCAATATTGCTTCAAGCCTCCATCAAAAACTTCAAATACTTCTAAAAAATGTATCCAAGATAGGTCTGGAAAGTGCTCTCAAATATACCTCTACAAAAACTTCATGTCTGCTTCAACAAAACTTTTATGGTTGCACCAACAAAACATGTCTTCAAGTGTTGATCTTCAACTATGCTCCAAGGATGACTACAATAAAACAAGTCTTTAAGAGTTGGTCTTCAACTATACTCCGAGGGTGATTGCTTCAACAAAAAAGTGCTCCAAGAGTGCTCCAAGAATACTCTAAGTGTCCAAGAGTGAGAGAGAGAAAGATAGAATAATGGGGGAGCTCCAAAAATGAACTAACAAAATCCTGCCAACTGATCCTCATAAGCCTTTTTATAGAAGAGGCCTCTATTTTCTTCATTTTCCATTATTTTGGCTCATTTTCCTCCTCACATGCAACCTATGACCTTTCATCTCCATTTTCTCCTAATTTCCATTATTTTCATAAATAAATGTGCAAAATATGCCATTTTGGCTTTCCAAAGCCTTTTCCTTTGCCTTTACCAATTTCCTTAGACATAATAACCGAAGTGAACACCCGCTAGGATGTTTTGCCCAACATTCAACTTGGAACAAGTGTCTCATCAACCACAGTTATTATATATTTTTACATGAATTTTTTACCAGGTATGTTACACCACTACAGGTAAGATTAAGAGGAGGCTATTGCAAAACACCAAAGAGAATTGGTAATAGGTGAGGAAGCGATCAAGCCTAGAAACATTGTGGGAGGGCCCAAATATTCTATTGTTGCAGGTGTATTTGAGGCTAGAAGGGATATGGTTAAAGCGCTTGAGATGAGATATGAGGTCATCCATGTGCTCCTGAAAGAGATCCCGAATAT
Source organism: Pinus albicaulis (assembly GCA_034641835.2). Lineage (NCBI taxonomy): Eukaryota > Viridiplantae > Streptophyta > Pinopsida > Pinales > Pinaceae > Pinus > Pinus albicaulis. The sequence goes on from CM076570.1 coordinate 1,315,909,411, forward strand.
GGATGCCTCCTTTTTTCTCCCAGCTTAGGCGAGTTGTATTGAAGTCCATACCTGATATTTTATTTGATCCAAATTTTAAATATTTAAATGCCATCAAAGAAGCCCAACATATCTTCTTATCTCGATAGTGGAAAAACATAGAAATATTGCTTACCAAACATACCTTGGTAGAAAAAAGATATAATAAGGAAGAAACTGTAGGATTTAACCCTAAATAGAAATTATCTACAAACGAATCTTAAAATAGAAAATAAACAATAGTGAGAGCATAAAACATAAAACAGATAGACACAGAGATTTTCCCCTGGATCCAAAATCGGGACGGCCAACTTGATTTTTCATTATATTCCTTTTAGTGTTACAACACATATATATCCATGCCAAAGCATACATAAACCCTAATCCATTAACCTTGGATTAGAACATAACCATAGTTCCCTTGACCAGATCTAAAAAATACCAGGGGCCAAAAACCATCAGCACAAAACCATGGGTAGGTCTGCCCACTGAAAAATAAGGCCCAAAATTTTTTTATCGAGGTGCTGCCACCCCCCCTGTGACCCCCTTGCTGCACCCGGTGCAACATACAAGGGGGTCTATTGCCACCCCTGTGATAGCCCAACATTCTCCCACTTGTTTTTTTCTTTCCGCAGGGGGCCACATGAGAGCTTATTCATTAGCCTAGCTTTGCAACACCCATTGTTTCTCTACACCAAGAGAACTTCTAAGTGCTCACAGACTTCGTCAATGCATCTGCAACATTCTTCAAGGTGTCCACCTTTACCAACAACACCCTTTTAGCCTCAACCATATCTCTCACAAAGTGATATTGAACATCAATGTGCTTTGTCTTTGGATGATAAGCAGGGTTCTTAGCCAAGAAAATTGCACTTGGCTATCACAGTCTATCCTTATAGCTTGCTGCACCAACCCCATACTTGAACACAATCCCTGTAACCAAATTGCTTCCTTGCTTGCATGAGTGGCTGCTATGTATTCTACTTCTGTAGTTGAAAGAGCCACTACAGACTGTCTTTTACTCATCCAACTGACTGCACCTCCAAATAGGCCAAACACATACCCACTTGTAGATCTTCTTTGGTCCAGATCTCCAGTCTGTTAGGACTCCACTATGTATCATTTTTGCTATATACTTTGACACCATTTTACTTTTATAACCATGATTAAAAAGGATTCCATTATCATTTTCATCTACGTTATCCCAAGGTATATAAAATCCTCTTCTTTATTATATGTTTAATCTGTTTACATATAATTCCATAATACTCTTATATTTTATCATTAATCGAAGTGCATTGTTGCTAACATAAGTCCAAAAGATCGCAGATAAGTTATATGCTTTGCTAGGAACAAGCGGTCGTTGCTGAAACAGTTGACTTAGTTGCTGAAACAACCATTAAGCACGCAAATTCCGTCACTCGTAATTTGCGATTCTGGAAGAGCCTTTTGTGGAACAATAGTAACAGCATGAAGACATGGTTACATGGATCATTCTGAAGATAGCATTCTTGTTGTCTTTGTTGTAACAATATCTTTTTTTGGAAGAACAGAATAGTCTTGTTTTGAGAAAGCGAACAGATTTGGGATAAACGTAGATTTGCTCTCATGTAATTGTAAAAGATGTCTCCTCTTTAAAAAGAGGAGACATCATCATTAGTAGGGGGTTCATTTTGAAAGCCACAGGAGAACATTGTGTGAGAACTGGAGCTAGACTCCATCTGTAATGTATCATTTCTTTTGACAGATGAATACAATCTTCTTTTGAGCGCTCCAATCTAATTCTTTCCCCGGGGAATCTTGTGAGAGGGAAAGGGCCCGCCTTCCTCACAAGATTCACCCTCCTGTTCCTGTAATTTGTTTAATTCTTTACGCTGTTTGCACTTTACTTTAATTCTGTTGTTGAACACTAGTTGCACAGTTCTGTAGTTCATCAAGTACTCTGTTTCCTTAACGCTGCATGTGTTTAATACATTCATTCTTGAGAAGTTGAGAAATCTATTTCTATTAATTGTGTGAATGTATGATGATGGGAAGCAGGTGCTGAAGATTCCTGTACAAAGGAATAGGGTCCTGCTCCCACTAATTGCCTTTCTTTTCCTGCAGTGTGATTAGAAACAAGAGAATAAGTGCTCAAGGTTCCTGTTCATAGGAATAGGGTCTTGGTCTCTTGAGCTATCTTTCCTACAGTGTGATTAGTGCCAGGCAGCAGGTGCTGAAGTTCCTAATTAAGGAATAGGGTCCTGTTCCTGCTATGGTTGATTGATTTCTTTTCTTGCAGATTGATTTTCCTTTACTTGATTTTTAACTGCAACATAGGAATTATTTCTGCTATAACTTAAGTGACTTCGGCATTGATTAAACAGAGTGTGAATAATTAGAATTGTGAGATTAATAATTGTGTGGCTTTTTACTACAACATTGTTCTTGCTTTTGAAATTGAGCATATCCAGTGCGTGATTGTCTTTGGAATAAAAAGACTTCCTCGGGTTGACAATTTATGTGGAGCTTGAATTGTGAAAACAATTAAAGCGACCAACATTTTGGCACCGTTGCCGGGGAAGGCAATTATAGATTTCAAAAGCATTAATCTTTTCTTTCTAAATGTGCAGATTGTATGAGAGGACGCGGAACCCAGAAGAAAACTAACCCCACAGGTGGCAAAAGCAAAGGAAGGGGAGGAAGAAAGACTTTCATTGATGAGATTGTATCAAAGGCTGAGTCATCACAGAGATTAAGTTCTCGGAGACCAAAACTTCAGCACTCCCCTCAATCAGATTACAAAACAGAGGAAGTTGTGGGTCCTGAAAATATAGGAGAGCCAACGATTGAAGAACCAGCAGTCAGTGCTGGAGAGTCAGAAGAAAGTGTTAGTAAATCAGCAGAGCACATTGAGGAAATAGTAGAGAGTGTTGGACGACTAGTGAAAAATGTTGAAGAGCCAGTAGAAGATTTTGACGATCGAGCAAGTGCAGTAGGACAGACAATGGAAGGAAACAATGAAGGCTTCTTCGGTGGAGGACGTGTAGACCCTGAAGGAGAAGGAAGGGATGAAAATTCCCTCTCTACCTTGGGATTTCCTATTAGTGATCTCCTTGCTGGAATAACTCCTATGAAAAATATTCCATTGTCTGCTTTACCTAACTTTCATGGTTTATCCTCTGAAGATCCGGATGAATTTCTTTTTGAATTTGATATATTATGCAGAAGTTATGATTATGTTGCTAATGCTCAAAAGTTGAAACTGTTTCCAGCCACCTTAAAAGGGAACGCTTTAAGATGGTTCATGAGCCTTGGAAGTCAGGTAATCACAACTTGGGAGCAGATGAAACAGAAATTTCTGCTTAAATATCAGGACTATTGCCGGACGAGAGAAAATAAGGATGAACTATTCAATATGGCACAAAAGCCGGACGAGAATCTAGAGGACTATATAGAAAGGCTGCAGTACAATATACAGAGATCTGATCATCCGAATATAAGTAAGGAAATTCGCAAAACAATATTACTTAGAGGTTTAAGGGATGATTGTTTAGATATGTTAAACATGCTTGGCAAGGGAGATATATCTAAGGAATCATATGATGAGATTGTTGAACTTTCTAAGAGGTGTTCAAGGGGAGCTGCAAGGAACAGAGTAAGAGATTCCACCTATTCAAGAGTGCAGAAATCAGCCAGTGGAGGAGCAACAAGAGCCGAAATAGGTAATTTACTTGAAGAATTTAAAACTGAGATGTTAAGCTCTTTTGCTTCACAAATTGACACTTTGCAGGTTAAGAAGAAGCAGGATGAAGCAGAAGCAACTCTGGCTGTCTTTTGCCCGAAGTGTAGAGACAAACATCCACTAAGGGAATTCCCAATGGATAAAATACCAATTTGTACCCTTTGTGAGAAAGACCATGAAACAAAACAATGTCCATCTTTACCAGGAATAAAGGCAGCATTACAGCCAACAGAAGAAGAAGCTGAAGCAGTTTATCTGCTAACTCAAAGAAGACAATGGCAACCAAAAGGACAAGGTATGAACTCTAGTATGCCATTTAATCGTTGGAACAATTATTCTGCTTTCGGTCAAACAAATTACCCTCCCTTTAATCAAATGCAATACCCACCCTTCAATAAAATGAATTTCCCACCCATGCAGCAATCAAACCCTCCCTTTGTTGATCCTTCAATGTGGACTCCTTGGCCCCCACAGCAACCATCTTCTTTTAACCCTTGGAATTCAAATTGGAGAAGCCAACAACTCCCGTACCCAAATCAATTGCCTCAATACCAACAACCACTTCCTCTGCCATCAAATGCTCCACCAAATAACCAAATGAGACCCCAGCTACCTGTACAACCAAATCCTAACCCCAATAATAAATTTGTGAAAGTCATTGATATTCAGAATCAGTCTATACTTCCTACTATGCAATGTAATGATATTCATTTAAGATCTGGGAAAATAGTAGAGCCTATTATTGATGATATAACTTCTTCTGATTCGGATAAAGATGAAATTGAGAAACACAAGAAAGCACAACCACCTTCTAACAAGAGTGTTGAAATAACGGAACTACCATTCCCCGAACGTCTGGTTTTAACCAAAACGCCTGAAACACTTGCTTTTAATCTTTTAGGGGAATTGCAAAATTTGTATGTTAAAATTCCACTGTTACAAGCATTAAGAGATGTACCAATTTATGCCAGAACAATAAAGGATATTTGTGTTAAGAAACCTGGTAGGAAAACTAAAGATCCCCTTACAGTACATGTGATGGGTGACTTATCTGCATTAATGTCCGGGAAAACCCCTCCTGTAAACTACGGTGATCCTGGCCATCCTACTGTGACAGTTCAGATTGGTAAAACAATGATTCCTCAAGTTCTGGTAGATTTAGGTGCTGCAACCAATATAATGACCCTTGAAACATCACAATTGTTACAGCTGAATAACACAATCAGAGAAACACCCACTATCTTAGAGTTGGCTGATCGTTCTACAATTAAACCTGAAGGAGTTGTTGAGGATCTACTTATCTCAGTTGAATCCTGGAAATACCCAGCTGATTTTGTTGTATTGCAAACTAAAACAAAGCTGGGGGGACATCCCTTAATTCTAGGAAGGCCATGGCTGGCCAGAGCCGATGCTTTTATCAGTTGCAGATCTGGTTCAATGAAAATTTCTAATGGTTATGAAACAAAACAACTTACTCTTTATCCTCATGCTACACCAATAATTAATAATGAAGATTCTATGTGGATGGATTATGATGATAATGTTGTTCAGCCTATTCTAACTATTGGACAAGCTTTAACTCTTAAAGACAATACAGAGGATGAGATAATTAATAATTTTATTTGTGAGCCTTCTTCTGTAATTGCTGAAACACATAATCAATTGACTGCAATTTTTGAAACTGATACTCAAGAAAACATTGAATCTGAAGACTTATCTCAGACATTAACCACTATCTCATCTAAAAGCATAACAGTTGAAATTGAACCTGGCAAGACATTAAACATAAATCCTGATTTAACAGTTAATGAAACACAGCAGTTAATGAAGTTATTGCATGAATATAAGGAAGCATTTGCATGGGATTACACGGATATGAAAGGTATTTCTTCTGAATTATGTACTCATCAAATCTATATTAAAGAAGGATGCCGGCCTGTTTGTCAACCCCAAAGACGAATGAATCCTAATTTACGAGAAATTGTTAAGGAAGAACTTCAGAAATTGCTTAATGCAGGATTTATATACCCTATATCTGACAGTGAATGGGTTTCCCCATTAGTAATTGTTCCTAAGAAAAACGGGAAATGGAGAGTATGTGTTGACTACAGAGCCTTAAACAAAGCTACTCAAAAGGATCACTTTCCCTTACCCTTCATTGATCAAGTGTTGGATAGTCTGGCAGGGAAGAAATTATTTTCTTTTCTAGATGGATTTAGTGGGTATAATCAGATAAGAATTGCACCCCAAGACCAAGACAAGACCACTTTAACTAGCCCTTGGGGAACTTTTGCCTATAGAGTTCTTCCATTTGGGCTATGTAATGCACCGGCAACTTTTCAAAGAGCTGTTATAGGAATCTTTTCTGATATGCTGAATGATTCTATGGAAATATTTATGGATGATTTTACTCCTTATGGTGTGTCTTTTGAAGATGCATTACAAAATCTTGAAAGGGTACTTAAACGATGTATACAAGCTCACCTCTCCCTAAGTACTGAAAAATGTCATATGATGATGAGTGAAGGAGTGGTGCTTGGACACTTTATTTCATCTCAAGGTATTCAAGTAGATCCATCTAAAATATTGGTCATTCAGAATCTTTCTGTTCCTAAAACACAAACTGATGTGAGAAGTTTTCTAGGACATGCTGGATACTACAGAAGATTTATTAAAGATTTTTCTAAGATAGCTTCTCCATTATTTGTGTTGCTTATGAAAAATGCCGAATTTAAGTGGACTAATTCTTGTCAGAAAGCTTTTGAAGAACTCAAGCATCAGTTGTCTACTGCTCCTATTTTGAGGGGGCCTGATTGGAATCTCCCTTTTCATATATCTTCGGATGCTTCAGACACTGCAATTGGAGCTGTCTTGGGACAAGAGGAAAATCATCTTCCTTATGCTATCTATTTTATCAGTAAGAATATGACCCCTGCTGAGCTTAATTATACAGTTACCGAGAAGGAATTTCTTGCAGTAATCTATGCCATTAATAAATTCTGACACTATATCACTGGTTATTCTACTTTTGTGCACACTGATCATTCAGCTATTAAGTATTTAATGAACAAATCTATCACAAATGCTAGAGTTACCAGATGGCTATTATTACTGTAGGAATTTGATATCACAATTGTAGATCGGCCAGGTAAAGAAAATGTGGTGGCTGATTTCCTTTCACGGTTAAAAACTGACAATGATATTCCAATAGATGATTCTTTTCCTGATGAGTATTTGTTTGCAGTTTCTGCTCACTCTCCATGGTATGCAGATATTGCTAATTATTTGGTTGCAGGAAAAGTACCATCACGCCTGTCATATAGAGAAAGGAGAAAAATTATTCAACAAAGTGCCAGGTATAGCTGGATAAGCGGGTGTCTTTTCTACACTGGGCTTGATCAGGAAATCTGAAGATGCGTTAGAGAAGATGAAGTGTATGACATATTGAAAGCTTGTCATGATGGCCCTTGTGGAGGGCATTTTGCTGATAAGAGAACAACACACAAAATTCTGAGGATGGGTTACTATTGGCCCTCATTATTCAAGGATGCAAAGAAATATGTAAGGGCTTGTGACAGCTGCCAAAGAATGGGTCAACCCAATCATAGAGATCAAATGCCATTAAATCCCCAGGTAATTTCTGAACCATTTGAAAGATGGGCCTTGGATTTCATAGGTCCCATTAACCCTCCATCCAATCAAAGAACTTATATATTAGTCTGTACAGACTATATGACTAAATGGGTGGAGGCCAAAGCACTTATTAGAGCTAATGAAGAGGCTGTCCTAGCTTTCTTATTTGAAGAGATCTTCACTAGATTTGGAATTCCTAGAGAGCTAGTTACAGATGGAGGACCTCCATTCACTTCTCATGGTTTTAAGTCTACCCTTCACAAATATCATATTCAACATAGAATGACTACACCATACCACCCCCAGGCCAATGGGCAGGTGGAAAGTACAAATAAAGTATTAGAAGCCATTCTAACTAAAACAGTGAAGGACAACCGGAAGGATTGGTCCCAAAGGCTCCCTGAGGCATTATGGGCTTACAGAACTACTTGGAGAAACACTACATGTTTTTCTCCCTATGAATTGGTTTATGGTAAAAATGTTGTTTTTCCTGTGGAATTTGAGATTAAAACTCTAAGAACTGCTTTAGCTGTTAATCTTGATTTGACTGATGTGCAGACAGCTAGGTTTCAGCAGCTTCTTGAGTTGGATGAAAAGAGATTAGATGCCATTCATCAAACAACCATGATACAACAACAAAGGATGAAGTGGCATGACAAAATTATCAAACACAAGCAGTTCCAAAAAGGTAATTGGGCCTTGTTGTATGACTCTCGGTTTGAAAATTTTCAGGGTAAGCTACGTACACGCTGGCTGGGACCATATGAGGTAGATGCTGTTTTTCCAAATGGAACGGTAAGACTTGTAACAATTGATGATTCTAAAACACCTCTACTAGTCAATGGTCATAGGCTCCGTCTATACCAGCGCCCTGTTTCTAAAGAAGACTTCAAGACTGCTTGCATGACTGATATTCATTATCTTTTTCTAGGGGAGTCTTTTGCTCCTCACAGCATTTAATTTTCTGCACTGTATTTTTAGTATTAGATTAGATTTAGTACTAATAATCCCTGTCAAGGATTTGCATATTGCAATTGAATTTTGCAGATTCTGGAAAAGCTCACTAAGGAGGACAGATTCATCATGAGAAGATCTGAAGCTTCAATCACAGAAGCTTGTTCCCTTCATTTTACCCCATTTCCTAGCAATATCCCTTCACCCCCACTTCTACATTATTGCCTTTTTTTCCATCTTTCCCACTCCTACCATTCCTGAAATATCATCCTTCAACTAGTATTTCCCATCCCTTACTGTTGAAATTATCCCTTATCAAATACTTCCCCCACTTCTTTCAGACCCAAGTCATTTGTCCCATTTTTCTGATTTTTCCCGTTGCTGAAACACCAGTTTCAGCAACGTACCGTTCATTTTTCCGTTGCTGAAACACCAGTTTCAGCAACCTGTCATCATTAAAACATCATTTCTCTTCGCTGTTCTACAAGCTTTTTAGTTCTCCACGCTTATACTTCAGATCCTTTGGGTGAAAAATTATTCAGCACTGACCAGATCCTGTTACACTCCTGTTCTAATTTTCAGAGAAATCTACAGATTCTTCCATGTATATTAAGCCATTTTGAAGCACTTGACACTTCGAATTATTAAACTAAAGGTAAAAAAATGTAAGGTATGAGGTTTTAGTGTAATACAGTTAAATTATATTAAAGAGAGGATTTCATTCATAATGATTACAATCTTTACACGCCCAATCATCATTACACCATACGTAGGGGGGGGGAATTTCGAAAATTGAACAATCATTTCGCATTAACCCATCCTCCGTCCTTTGTCATATCCACTTCTGCCGTCATTCAAACTCTGCAGCCTCTGTTGCAACAACTAGCGCGATCAAAGTCTGTGTTTACTGTCTTCTGTGCCTCTGCATGTAACTCAAAGCTAGAGCCATGGGAGGGTCGGCCATCAGACACGAGCCTGGTTCCATAAATCTTCTTCAATTGTTCCCCGAAGCCTATCAAATTTTCCAACAAGCGGGATGGACAGTATATTTTGAAAGGTTGGGCGAATTTGATCAGGAACAAGTTTTAGAGTTTGCACAAAACCTTCAAGGGAATTTCTCAGTGGTTCAAGGGTCTGCATTTCAGTAACAGAGGAGGACATAGTTCAAGTTTCAGGGTTGCCAGCTATTGGGACTCGCTGGTTCAGTAGAAAGCAGGTTATTTTGAATGCATAGCAAGACTTTTTTCGTCCAGATGAACCAGTGGAACTTAAAGGCCGCGGTGTAAGTCTGCACTCACTTCCTCGACCATGGCCATCAGTGGCAGAATTCATCAAACACTACTTAACATGCGAAGGGCATTACCAGGTAGTGTACAACCACGACTTTGTTTTGATGAATCATTTGAGAAATGGTCGAATGATTAATATCCCCTATTATCTGCTTGGTTGTATTAGAAACATGTCTTATTATTGTAGACGGGCTAAATTCCCAATGTTATCCCTCACCCACCATCGCTTATGCCAATTGTTAATTCAGAGGGGTTTTGCTCAGCAAAATCCCCCTCTGAACAATCCGCTCCCTGTTCCCCAGCTGCCTGAAATTCCTCAGCAAGATCAAATGTCCCAACAACCCGAAAGTTCCCAAGATATTCCTGAAATTCCTTATGAAGGGCAACGGGACGATATTCCACACTCCCCAGTAACTTCAGCCCCAAATTCAGTTGACCCACTTAGTAGAGTCAACTGTCCCCACTATTTCTGTCCCTAGTGACGACTCTCTAACACCCCCATCCCCACCTACTTATAAAAAGAAAAGAACCCCAACAGTCTCCGTCTCCAAACGCCGGACAAGGGCTAAATTTCAAATTTTTACTTCTTCTGAAAGCCCTTCCCCCAGAGAAGAATCCTCCCTCACACAGAAAATGAAAGACAGTGATTTCTCTGCTTTCCTACCAAAAAGGAAAATGAAGATGACTGTTGAAACCGGACTTACCCCCATTTCCCCTGACCCCGCCACTATTCTGTTAAGACTCCAATCTTCATCCCCATTTCAAGACCCCCAACCCGTCTTGTCCGGTGGCACTGCCACACAAGAACCAGTGCCCCGGGATAATTCGACATTGTTTTTGGCTCAAACAGTGACTGTTACACAAGAACCAGTCACTTACCCAGAGGCTGAAACACAAGAACCAGCCACTGTGGTACAAAAATACACCAAGCATGATGATATCGGGAGACCAACTGTAGCTGCCCCACAAGAACCAGCTACGGCTGTGCAACAGTGGACTACCCCAGCAGAATCGACCAGAACACAGGATTTACATACTATGACATCTTTATTGGAAGAGAATGAATTCTTGAAGTCTGAACTGGAAGCCTACAAGAATGAATTAATCATGGCACGAGAAGCTTTCGATAGAGAATTGAATCTCTATATGTTAGCACACACAGCATCAACGCAAAATAAGGAGCCATGCAAGGAATACATGTGCCATGAATGTGGTAATATTTACTAGCAGGCAGGCTACAAACTAGTTAAAGTTCAAATATCTGAGGCATCTACATCAGCTGGAATAAAAGAGGGATGCCCTACTGCTCCACAAGAACCAGTAGGGCTTTCAATAAATGAAGAAAAAGAAACTAAACCTCAGATATCTCGCCCTGTGCTAGTTAGTGCAGCCACTCAGACAGAAACACCACCACAGATATCTCGCCCTAAGTTGGTCAGTATAGCCACTCAAACAACGTCCCAACCCAGTACTTCTGATGCCAGGACACAGACCCTGCCATGGAACCAATTAGAACTGATGGACAAATGGAAGAAACAATATGCTGAAGAACAAGATACAATATTACGCCAGCATAAGTTAGCATGGCAGAATCAAATGTATGCCAACTGGGATAGTTGGGAACAGACGTTACAGCAGCTCAGAGATTCCAAGAAAGAGGTCAAGGAATCAAAGGAAAAGCTGGTTTTAATGTTTTCATTAGTACAGAATTTGATGGCTACCCGCAAACCCTCTGTAAATTACTCTCTTTTCTTTTCTGAACGTTTAATTTATTTTCAATTAAAGTCAATAAAAGATGGCAGACCTTATGAATTGATTACTTCAGAACAATTTGTTAAGACTTTTTCTGAGGCCCCTGAAAGTGACCAGCATTTGCTGTGCGAACTTTACCTCCATAATGAGGCCATTCCCGAGAACAGAAGAGTCAATCTCATTCCAATTGCAGGTGATATACAAATAAGAGCATTTGTTTCATTTTTGGCCAATCAGCTCACCTGGCAAACTGCGTTTGTTGCAAGTAGTCATAATGAGGAGAATAGGCTCCTTTGGATTAGATCGGAACCTTTAAGTCCGGCTATGTTTGTAGCACAATATCACCAATTCTTAGAGAAACCAGGAATGCATAGGTACATACAACAACTACAGGCTTCAAAACTTTTTAAGTGTCAACAACAAATCAGAGTAAAGGGGGCTGCTGCGTTGAAGGCCAACACTATGTTTTGGCAGCAGTCATGTAAAGAAAGACAAGATTATCACCCTTTTAACCCTGACAATCTTCAAGCTGCACTTTCCAGGGTACCTAATTATATCAGATGCATTCGACATTGTGGAGAAAACTGGATTGGTTATCATTTTCATTTTCCAATTTTATGGCTGCCTTCAGAGAAATATCAGTGTCACTACCAATTGGCTGATAGAGATGAAGCTTTAGCATGGCAGCACTTGCAGAACAATAGAGGATTCCGAGCTCCTACAGATGCCACCTTCTCCAGCTACTGCTTGAGCAACCTGCATGCACAGAATCAGTACTCAGACTCTGACTCAGACTAGCAGTTGCCTGAGGACATGCAACATTTTCAACTGGGGGGGATGTTAGGACTCCACTATGTATCATTTTTGCTATATACTTTGACACCATTTTACCTTTATAACCATGATTAAAAAGGATTCCATTATCATTTTTCATCTACTTTATCCCAAGGTATATAAAATCCTCTTCTTTATTATATGTTTAATCTGTTTACATATAATTCCATAATACTCTTATATTTTATCATTAATCGAAGTGCATTGTTGCTAACATAAGTCCAAAAGATCGCAGATAGTTATATGCTTTGCTGGAACAAGCGGCCGTTGCTGAAACAGTTGACTTAGTTGCTGAAACAGCCACCAAACACGCAAATTCCGTCACTCGTAATTTGCGATTCTGGAAGAACCTTTTGTGGAACAATAGCAACAGCATGAAGACGTGGATTATCCTGAAGATAGCATTCTTGTTGTCTCTGTTGTAACAATATCTTTTTATGGAGGAACAGAATAGTCCTGTTTAAGAAAAAGAACAGATTTGGGATAAACGTAGATTTGCTCTCACGTAATTGTAAAAGATGTCTCCTCTTTAAAAAGAGGAGACATCATAATTAGTAGGGGGTTCGAGTTTGAAAGCCATAGAAGAACATTGTGTGTGAGAACTGGAGCTAGACTCCATCTGTAATGTATCAATTTCTTTTGACAGATGAATAAAATCTTCTTTTGAGCGCTCCAATCTAATTCTTTCCCTGGGGAATCTTGTGAGAGGGAAAGGGCCCGCCTTCCTCACAAGATTCACCCTTCTGTTCTGTAGTTTGTTTAATTCTTTACGCTGTTTGCACTTTACTTTAATTCTGTTGTTGAACACTAGTTGCACGGTTCTGTAATTCATTGAGTACTCTGTTTCCTTAACGCTGCATCTATTTAACACATTCATTCTTGAGAAGTTGAGAAATCTATTTCTGTTAATTGTGTGGATGTATGATGCTGGGAGGCAGGTGCTGAAGATTCCTGTACAGAGGAATAGGGTCCTGCTCCCATTAATTGCCTTCCTATTCCTGCAGTGTAATTAGAAACAGGAGAAAAAGTGTTGAAGGTTCCTGTTCATGGGAATAGGGTCTTGGTCTCTTGAGTTACCTTTCCTACAGTGTGATTAGTGCCAGGCAGCAGGTGCTGAAGTTCCTGAATAAGGAATAGGGTCCTGTTCCTGCTATGGTTGATTGATTTCTTTTCTTGCAGATTGATTTTCCGTTATTTGGATTTTAAACTGTAACATAGGAATTATTTCTGCTATAACCTAAGTGACTTCAGCTTTGATTAAACAGAGTGTGAATAATTAGAATTGTATGATAATTGTGTGGCTTTTTACTACAACATTGTTCTTGCTTTTGAAATTGAGCATATCCAGTGCGTGATTGTCTTTGGAATAAAAATACTTCCTCGGGTTGACAATTTATGTGAAGCTTGAATTGTGAAAACAATTAAAGCGACCAACACAATACAGTCTGCATCAACAAAACCACGAATTTCCAACATTCTTTCCAATCCTGGTCTTCCCTGGTAGCACAAGCCATAATCACTAGTGTCACACAAATATCTGAAAACCTGCTTCACTGTTGTCCAATGCTCCTTCCCTGGGTTTGACATAAACCTACTCAATACTCCCATTGCATGTGCAATGTTTGGTCTAGTACAAACCATTGCATACATCAGGCTACCCACTGCACTTGCATATGGAACACGGGACATATCCTCCTCTTCTTCTTGTGTCTTGGGACACTATTCAGCATACAACTTTACACCTACAGGAATCGGAACATTCACCGGTTTACTATCCTGCATATTGAACCTCTGCAATATAGTCTCAACATACTTACTCTGGTTTAACCAGAGCTTCCTCTTTGCTTGATCTCTCTTAATTTCCATGCCCAAAATATATTTTGCAGCACCAAGATCCTTCATGTCAAACTTGGAGAACAGTTGAGTCTTCAAATATTGGATAGTTTCTTTGTCATTTCCAATCATCAACATATCATCCACATACAAGACCAAATAAATAACACGGTCACCAATTAATTTAAAATAAACACAGTGATCCTCCTTGCTTCGGTTGAAGCCAAGTCCTTGTATATAGGTATCAAATTTCTGATACCACATCCTTGGTGATTGTTTTAACCCATACAGATACTTCTTTAACCTGCATACCAGTTCTTTCTTCCCCTTCACGATAAAGCCTTCAGGTTGTTTCATGTTGATCACCTCTTCCAGATCCCCATGAAGAAATGTTGTCTTCACATCCATCTGTTCTACCTCAAAATCAAATGCAACAGCAACAGATAAAAGTAGTCTAATAGAAGTAACTTTCGAAACAGGAGAAAAAATATCACCAAAATCAATTCCCGGCACTTGGGAATAACCTTCTGCTACCAACCGAGCTTTGTATTTCTCCACCTTGCCTTCTACATTCATCTTCTTCTTAAACACCCATTTGCTCCCAATGGGCTTCCTTCCAGCCGGCAACTCCACCAGATCCCATGCCTCATTTTTTTGCAAGGATGCAATTTCATCAACCATGGCCTCCTTCCAGAGTTTTCCATCCTCTAAATTTACTGCCTCCCTAACAGTTCTAGGATCATCATCAGTTATAGTTAAAGAAAAATTTGAACAGAAAGCAGATGGACTATACCTTTCTGGTTGTCTTCTTTCCCGAGCTGATCTTCTCACAACTGGAGTTTGTGGCTCTTCTTCTTATGAGTCTTCTTCTGTTGTAGAGTCTGATTCATCCTACTTTAGCTCAAACTCTATCTTCTCAGGTTCCCTTTGTAGGACTTCATGTTTAACAACATCTTTCACCTCTCTAAACACCACATCTCGGTTGTACACAACCTTCCTTGTTTTTGGGTTCCAAAGCTTGTAACCCTTTAAAACATCCTTATACCCAATAAAGATGCACCTTCCAGATTTATGATCCAACTTCGTCCTTTTCTCCTTTGGAACATGTATATATGCATCACATTCAAATACCCTCAGATGTGAAAGAGAGGGTTTCTTACCAGTCCATACCTCATGTGGAGTCTTATCCTCCAATGCTGATGAAGGTGATTTGTTAACTAGGTAACATGGAGTCTCCACTACCTCTGCCTAGAATTCTTGTCCTAACCCGGTACCACTGAGCATGCTTCTTTCCTTTTCCATCAACGTTCTATTCATTCTTTTTGCAACTCCATTTTGCTGAGGTGTGTATGGAGTAGTCTTCTGCCATGGTATACCGCACTTCTTACAGAACTCTTCAAATTCCTTCTTGCAGAACTCCCCACCATTATCTGTCCTCGGCACCTTTATCTTCTTCTCTGTCTAGTTTTCCACCAAAGCCTTAAATTCTTTAAATTTGTCAAAGACTTCAGATTTCTTCCTCAAGAAATATAACCATGTATTCCTTGAGAAGTCATCTATGAATGAAAAATAGCACACATACTTACCCAGTGATGTAACCGACACAGGTCCAAACACATCATTGTGCACAAGCTCTAATATCTTGTTCGCCCTCTTAGCACCAAAAGGAAAACTCACCCGATTCTGCTTCCCATATACACAATTTTCATAGAAATCAAAATCCAGAGAGCAATTAGACATACCTTCTACCATACCATTTCCATGTTGTATCTGAAGGCCCTTCTCTCCAATATGTCCAAGCCTTTGATGCTATAGCATGGTCTTTTCTCCAGAGACCGCTAGGCTATACGCTCCACCTTCAGGAACCACAGAACTATTGCACTCATCAATAACAGTGCTTCCCTGAAGCTTGTACAGAGTTCCAATCCGAACTCCCAGCATTAATACCAATGCTCCCTGAACCATCTTACAGGTATCTTTCTCGAACATTGTTTTTACACCTGCATCATCCAACTTGCTTACAAAAATCAGATTTTTGGCCAATGCAGGAATGTGCAAAACACTAGGAAGTGTTCTAATCCTTCACCTTGCAGCTTCAACTTGACTTTTCCACGTCCGATGATTCTGGCCTTCCTATCATCCCCTAGGAAGACATCACCGCCATCATATTTCTCATACTCGCAGAACCACTCCCTATGGGGATTGAAGTGAAAGGATGCACCCGAGTTAATCAACCATGACTCATGATCTACATGTGTATTTGAAGAAGAAGCCAAATACACATCCCCACCTTCATCCGACGTGGTTTTTGCCTCTACAGAAGGAGCATCATCATATCCTTTTCCTTTCTCAAGAGCTTTAGATCTGCAGTCCTTTTTGAAGTGCCCTTCCTTTCCACATTTCCAGCACACCTTTACAAACTTTCCAGGAGATTTAGATCTCCCTCTAGATTTAGATCTCCCAATCGAAACCTTATTCTTGTTTCTATTCTGGGACCTTCCTTGTACAGATAAGGCATCTCCATTCTGACCCTCCATATTTCACCGACTCATTTCCTCTAATAGCAAGGCTGAGACAATGTCATCAAAATTCAAGGTAGTTGTATTGCTACCTATTGCAATAACGAGATTGTCCCACAAGTCTGGTAGAGAACAAAACAAACTAATGCACTTATCTTCATTTGATATTTTAATATCGACAGATGACAGCTGACTTACCACAGTATTGAAGGCGATCAGATGCTCTGTCACCGAGTCTCCATCCTTCATCCTCAGGTTATACAGCTTTTTCCGCAGGAACAATTTATTCACCAGAGACTTAGATTGGTAAAAAATCCCAAGTTTTTCAAACAAATTCTTCATCGTAGCTTCCCCAGATACATTCAAAAATACCGAATCTAAGACACACAACTATATTGTGTTCTTCGCCTTCCGATCCAACTTCTTACACTCTTCATCTGACATTGTCGTTGGTTTAGTACTTGGATCTACCATGATCCATTGATATTTATTGACCAGTGGGTCATCCATCTTGAGCTTCCACAACTCAAAACTCTAACTATTAAATTTCTCAATCTATATAATTTCTCAATCTCTATCTTTCCACTGCTCGCCATCTTCTTTCACCGCAAGAATAGATTCCGCAGATCTCCCACTGAACGGGGTCTACCACAAGCCCGAGCAAAAAACCCTCACTAGCAAAGGTGTCCCCTTGAAGCCGAAACAACTCTGATACCAAATGTAGGTTTTAACCCTGAACAAAAATGATCTACAAACGTATCTTAAAATAGAAAATAAACAATAGCGAGAGCATAAAATAGAAAATAGATAACCATAGAGATTTTCCCCTGGATCTCAAATCAGGACAACCAGCTTGATTTTTCATTATATTCCTTTTAGTGTTACAACACATATATATACATGCCGAAGCATACATACCCCAATCCATTAACCCTGGATTAGAACATAATTGTAGTTCCCTTGACTGGATCTACAAAATACCAGGGGCTAAAAACCATCATGCCCCAAAACCATGTGCAAACCTATACACAAAACATGGGTGGGTCCGGGGGCACTACCGCCCCCCTACTGCACCCGGTGCAATGTATAGGTGGGGCTATCACCCCCCTTGTGACCCCCCCCCCTCTCCCGCGTGTGACTAGTCGTGGAAAGAATATAACACATACCCAACAGAAACTATCTAGTGGTGGTTATCGAGGACATTAGAGAACTATTGAGGTCTAAAATGGTCCTCCTAAGAAAAATGTACAACCAAAACAAACTTTATAAGAACCAATATGATTTAAGATGATGATGTTAACCATGGGTGACGATTCACCATTTTTGTGGTAAAAAAGTAAAAAGATTAAAAATAATAAAATAATAAAACTGCTTTTTCAACTTATCTCCCTATGATTTTACTCAAATTTTCAGCAGGAATACTCGTTGGATGCAAAATTTAATTCCTCATCCAGGGAGTACCCATGTTGCATACTTTTTATGGACCCTACTACATGAAAAATGATAAATACATGAAAAAACGTTATTGCAATCACGTTTTTCATGTATTTATCATTTTTTGTTTACTAGTGTCCATCGAAAGTATGCAACATGGGTACTCCTTGGATGAGGAATCATATTTTGCATCCAATGAGTGCTCCCGCTCGAAATTTGAGTAAACCCATATGAAGATAAGTTGAAAATACGAGTTGAAAAAGTAGTTTTTTATTTTTTCCCTCTAAAATTTGATGATGTAATCAAATCTAACTTTATTATTTCCAATATTATTTTATAATTTCCTTAGTGGGCCAAAGACCCATAATTTTTCTGATCAGACACCGATATGAAAATTGGAGAGCTCAATGGCGAACCTCAGGTTCTGTAATCTTGATCTTAGGGATATCATAGAGCTTTCTGACAAAACAAGAATCATAGGCTCTTTGGAATGTTGGTACATTAGATACCAAATAATTAGATGCTTCAATCTCTTGATCCAATGGAGAAGGGGATGTCGAACCGCCCATTGAATACTGATTTCCCAGGGAGGGCTTCTAATCACATTATAGTTTGGAAGATCCATAGGAAGACCCAGTGAGAAGAGGGAGTGGATCAATATAAAGAGGGGAGAGCAGATTAGGTTGTCTTGGAAAATCGCCCAAGGTTGCAAGGTCGCTGAACACGAGGGTGAGGAGGTCTCTGTAGGGATGCATGGATTCGATCAAAGAGATTTCTTTGATTTTAGTTGAAATTATAAATTCGTACAACTTCAGGCATGAAATCTTGTATAATTTGAACTCTTCCAAAAAAGGAAGATAAAAATTCAATATTGTAATACATAAAATATAACAACTAAATAGGAAAAGTCATAGTCACAGTCATGTGGATAGAATCAGTCAAGGGCTTTAGGTTCATTTAACCTAGAAGATGCAAGTCGAGAAATTTTTCATGAGTTTAAATATATCTAAATCTTTCCTTTGTAGTAAAAAAATTGAAATCTCATGGAGATTGTTGGTACGTACAAAAAACAAGAGAAATTAGAGAAATTAGTCTTTATACTATAATTTCTAAACAAATATAAAATACCCATGTGAATTATAACTATGTCTAAAAGAGGCTTTTTACCTGTATAAGAATTTCTCTTCGACTAGTAACAAATTCCTATACAATATAAGAGTATAATGTTAATTGTGAGGATACTTAAGTAGTTCCGATAAAACTCAGAATGTCAATGAACAAAATACTTAAATAAAAAAGAAAGTGAAATAGAAAGTGTTTAAAAACCCTATGTAAATTTTACAATATAAATAATATGCATTTATAAGTAACATTTACAAGACTTGTAAAACTAAACAAGGATTTCCATAATAACCCAATGTGAACTAGTAATATGCAAAGAATTATCCAATGTTCAAAAACAAAAATGCATTAAGTCAAAACCCCATTTAGTGAGAATTTAAGTATTTAAAGTAAATAAAACAAGTCCAAAATATACCAGAGGCATTAGGGTTCTCTTTTATAAACCCTAGTTAAATTAACACTCTATTGAAGGAAAAATTAAGAAAGAGATCTAGAATACTGTAAAAACCCTTGTCACATAATAGGAAATAATATAAAAGAGAGATTACAAAGATATTAAATACATGCGGGTTACCCGAAGATTAATAAGCCACTCACCAATGGAAATGCAGCTAAATCTGTAAATAATTCCAAATATGTAGAAATTAAAATCCCAAAATATTTTACCTATAATTTGAATAAAATACCAAGGATATGTAATGTTTTTATCTCGAAAATTACCTTTAGAGGTGTTGGCTAGTGGGAATCCGAAATTCAGTGCTTAGAACGTGAAATTTGAAATTTCTCAACATAAACACTAAAGAATTTTAAAATTTTCTTTATGGCCAAGGGTCAAAATCCATAGAAACAATTTTCAAAGAAACATCCTTGTAGTAACTACAAACACTTACTAAAAACCAAGTTAGAGAGAGAGTTAGTGTACCGAAACCAAAACCTAAAATATATATCAACGAAATATCCAAAAAAAAATGAAATCCGTAACATAAAAAAAAAGGTTACTTCTAGAATATTCCCCATGAAACAAGTAATTATTTTTTTTCATAGAAAATATAATGAAAAAGTAGTTTCAGAGGCAAAACCTTAACCCTCTACACATCGTCTTCAAGTAGAAAAAAACTTAGGAAAATTAGATGTAGAGTGATAAAGTCGTAGGAGGAAACAATTAAATGAATGAATAGTTAGAGAGTTGTTGGAGTAGTCATTAAACCATAAAAAACCCTCAGCTCTCTAATCGTTGTTGTTTTGAAGAGATTACATTGCAATTGTTGATTGGGTATGTCAAATTCATATTCATTTGGCATAAAAAAAAAAGGTGACACGTATACGCAAAAGTACGACCCATGGAATGATCTAGAGGAACATTAATACACATTTCATCACACATAAGTCGAAACATAAGGGATAATGAAATATATACCACATTGAATTGGTGACCTGAGAAAATGTCTCATATTAACATATTGAAAATGTAATATAATTCAAAGTTCACATATATGACTAGTTTTGATATGGTTGACATATAGTAACATGTTCTCTTATGAGCGAGACACAAAGGTTATGGGTAATGTTATTAGTATGTTAATAGTTGTATTATAACTATAGTAATAAGAAAATCGAGTAATAATACATATTAACCTGTTCTCTTATGAGCGAGACACAAAGGTTATGGGTAATGTTATTAGTATGTTAATAGTTGTATTATAACTATAGTAATAAGAAAATCGAGTAATAATACATATTAACCTAAGTGTGTTAAGGAAATAAAAACACACTTTTGTTAATAGCATTAATAACATATAAAATACAATAAACTAATATAATGTGGATAAATGAAGTGTTAATTGGACCTGAAAATTATAATTTTGTATTCAAATGAATTATTCAAGAGAGTTAGTACCAGTTCAACTTAAAATGAGTTAAAACAATTCTTTAAGGGAGAAGGATTCTTTGGTACCACATATAAAATATACTAAAACCAATTATCAATGAATAATGTTATGGAGAATATAAATAAAAGGATTATGGAAAAATAAGAAACAAAATATAATAATAGATAAGAAGATTTTATGAATAGGTGACAAGTTAATATTTTAATATTTCATTACTTATCATAGTAAAAGTGCAGTTATATAATTTATTAAAGTATGGTTTCTCTAGAGAAAAAAGAGAATAGTTAAAGGGAATTATGCTTTTCTAAACAATTAGCTATATATTAAAAAAAAAAAAATTAATTGTATTAGAGGAGTTTCATTACACACAACATTAGATGATGATGATGATGATGATGATGATGATGATGATGATGATGATGATTAACGTCCACTGAGACCAAAACTTTGGTCTATCGGACCTATAATTTTCTCAGTTCTTAATTGTCTGGGTTCTCGTCTTTCTTGGCGAGAATGGTGTTGTAGCTTTCTTTTTTTTCTCTACAATCTTCCAACTTTCTTTATCTTGCACCTCCTTCATCTCTTCTGATTCTTGGGACACGAGTGTCTTATCTTCGGGATCTGGGAGATCTGCTTTGCTGCTAAGTGGAGATTTATTTTTCACGATATTCGAATCCTCATACTTGTTGATGCTTGAGGGGTTTTCGAGTTCGTTTTTTGTTGTTGGGCGGGGCTTTCCCCTTGCTTGTCTTGAGGGTTGTTTCTTTCTTGCATGATTTCTTGTGATTCAGAGTTTTCTGGAGAGTATTCTTCCTCGATAATAGTGTAATGTTTCTTTTGTGCTCCTTCCCACCATGTAGATCTATGGTGATTCTTCCTAGCAGAATTTTTCTGGGAGACTTTTGGGAAATTTTTGGCAAGATGGCCTGTCTCAAAGCAGGATCGACATTCGAAGAGGACACTACAAGCTCTCTCTACAAAAAATAAGCAAGTGGAAAATCTTGTAGAACGGTATAGAGACATAATTACCTCATCTAAAGTGGTTCCTCTACGCTTTTATCTCCAAAATCCACATATATGCAATGTGATCCTTCTATATGCTTAACATCTCTATAAAAAATCTCTCCATATCTCCAATAGCGACGTCTCTTTTTAGATGTGCTTGGGGTTCTAGCCATTAGCCTTGATTGATGTGGTTTTATCTGTTGCATGTTCATTGACAGAGTCCTCCCACACTCAAACTAAGGAAAATCATGTAACAATTTTTTTTGAATGGATCCAACAAATCCAAAAATAGGTTCATGATATCTTACAAAGGGCTAATGACAAGTACAAATGGTACCATGACCAAACTTGAGTTACACAAAAAATTTAGGTTGGAAATAAGGTATGGTTGCATTTAAAGAAAGAACACCTCACAGTCCCCCATCAAAATCTCATACCACATCAGTATGAGCCTTACACCATAACAAAGGAAATGGGTAAGAATTATTTTTAATTGAATATTCTTCCTTTCCTTGACTTGTACCTAGTATTTAATGTGGAGCTTCTTCAACCATATTTATTGCCTCTTTTGGATACCTTAATGATGGTTGAACACTTGGCCCCTATAATGAGCAAGTTATAATGGATTAGATCATGGAAACCAAAATGGATTAAACCTGACAATAGAACATACAACTCTATCAAATTTCTAAAGTAGGAAAACGTCTAGAACAAGAACAATATCTCACGAGGACTTAAATTCTAAGTTTCCTCATTTCCAATTGGAACATGAAGAAATGGGTACCATTGTTTCCTTCGGGGGGGGGACTATCAAAGTGAAAATTGGTGGCTCCCCACTTTTTCCATTAAATCACCAGGACATGATATTTAATTTTTATTAATCATAGGTTACCATCCCATGATTTTAGAAAAATATGGTATTCACCATGGTATTTACCCATGGTATCCACCCATGGTATTCACTCTTGGTATTTAATAATAAAATATGAAAGGATGTTTCAAAATGAATAGAACCCCAAGTGTTAGCTCAAGTGGTCTAGAGCCAAATGTGAAGTTATTTGATATTATTGTTAGTTATTTTTGATCACGAGTTCGAATCTCTTCGATTCACTGGGGGTGAGTCCCTATAATAAAGTATGAAAATTTACCTAGTTTACCATAAAAAAGGTGGGGAAGTACTTCGGGGTTTCCCTATTTCGTTTCTTTTTAATATTATTCCCTCTACTTTATTTTCTATGAACTTTTGGTGTATTCTATTATCGATATTTTATCTTGTTCCTCGTGCAATTTTTATCATTCCCACACTTTACATATGTGTAAACACACATGTTGAAGGATTATGGAGACTTACTGATAGATGTTGGAGCCCTTTTGATGGAATTGTACCGTATGCTTAACATTGAGGTCTACAATGATGATGGGGCAACAGTCAAGAGAGATCATGAAACCCTTATTCTTGATGATTTCATGATGGTGATGGAGGACATTGCATTCTTGATGCACTGCCACACTTGGTTGGAGCCATCCTATAATTTTTTGTAATGAGTGGGAACTTTTTGGTGATGAGACATGTCCCTTGAGTGAGGAGGCATTACATTTGTTAAGGCATCACACCCTTTTGGGAAGAGACATGTCCTTTGAAGAATTTAAACCCATTATGGAGATGACGCCACTCTTATGAGACTTATGCACATGAATATGTGGAAATTTGGAGGGCTATTTTCATGTTTTAACATTGTATTTTCATGTCAAAGGCATATTTGTGGATCAACATGAGACCTATCCACCTTGTGTCATGCATTATGATGTTGTAGGGGATTTATCCAAATTTGAGTTAACGAATTTGGTTTCCTAGTGTAAATAGGGAAGCACTTACCCTATTTTGGATCATTGCATATTGGAGAGAGATCACTTTTATTGTATAATTGTCTTTTCCTCTAATTTGTTATGGAGCACTAATTGAGTGACTTCTCTTGGAAGACTTTGTGATGTGGATGGTTCTCGTTTCATGGATGATTATTTGTGAAATTTGTTGCATGCTATTCAATATGATTTATCTTCTTACATCTCATATACTGTCGAAGGATAAGGGTTATTAAGTATTTTCCATAGTTTTATTGATATTTTTATTCTCCTTAAACAAGGTTTTTCATCAAATTCTTTGAGGTAATCTAAGTTAATGTCCCTCCCTTATTTGTATTTGAAAATAGAAATACACTAGGGTTATAAGTCTAAATAACACAATTTAGTCCATAGTTGTTACTCCTCGACTCCATTAGCCCAAGATGATAAATAAACTACTTTTATCTCTTGGGTCAATTATTGATATATTTAAAAATATTTTCTTTTAATTTTTTAAAAAAATTGAATTAGAGTTTAATTGCAACAACTCCAATTATTTTTAGCGTTTATCGAATTAGATGTTATTGGCTATGGTTAAAAAGTGGTTAGAATGTGATTACAGGATATCAGCGCGCTCCAGCTCCAAGCTCTGGTTAGGGCTTGTTTCGGTGTTTCGGCACACAGGCGCGGCGCTCGGGCCTGGCCTCCTGCCCGGTCTCACTATTCCAGCTCTTTCATCCCACGCGCATCCGCATGGGCCTTCTGCTGTTGATCTAACAGCGTTGTCCGGCTCCTCCCTCTCCGTGAGTTTCTCATGGACCTTGGCGGGGGCTCGGCTGCTTCCCCTCCGATTCATCCAGATCTGGAGGCATTCAAAACCTTGATCGTTGCCTCTGGGAAAAGGTCAAATGGCGCTCAGTCCAAGTTTGTCAAAAAACTAGGAAGCATCCCCACAGTGGCTCTGCCTGTGGACGAAACATGCAAAACAGCGTTGAATCTCGCCGAAAGAGGTCTTATTGGCCAGTTCAAAGGGTTATGGCCATCCCCGAAATCAGTAGAGGAATGGACAAAGCGAAACTGGACACCGTTGGTCAAAGAAGGAATAAAGAGTCACTTCGTAGGCAAAGGCTTCTTTGTGTTTGTGTTTGAAAACACTGAAGATAGAAGTCTGATCTTCAGAAACGGGCCATACTTCATGGGCCCCCAAGGACTCTACCTGAACAAATGGTCACCCGATTTCGATCTTGCTCAAGACGTTCCCACAGCGGTTCCTGTCTGGGTGCGCCTCCCCCACCTTCCCCTCCACTGCTGGAGTCAGAGTTCGCTGCAATCCATTGGCAATGCTCTTGGCAGATACATTGACCAGGCGCCGAGGAAGGACCAATACTCCTGTGCCCGTATCTGCGTTGAGGTCGATCTAGAGGTCGGTTTACCCGAAGCAATCAAACTCTCAGTGGCGGATTGGACTCATATCCAAGAGCTCGACTATGAGCAGCTGCCTTTTAAATGTCGACACTGCCACGAATACGGGCATTTCGCAAGATATTGCAAGAAAAAAAATGAGGAAACTGCAGAGAAGGAAAAAGGAGAACAATGGAAACAGGTAAAGAAACCGGCAAACAGTAGGCAGAACAACAAAAACAAAGGCAAAGAGACAGGGAGCAAACCAGGGCAAGAAAATGAACGCACTCAAATCGCCGGAAGCAAGGAAACCATCAGCATAGAAGAGGACAAAAACCCTTTTGAATCACTCACTCCACCATCTGATCCTCCAAATGCAGACCGGGAAGACCTCCCCCATCAGAACAACATCGAACCCTCAGATCCAGGTACTACTCCTATCTTGAATCCCAACAATAATTCATCCCCTTCTTATGCTGATATAATCAAACAAAAGAAGAAGCTTGTTGAAAATGAGGGCTCTTCGGATGAAGAGATCTTAGAAAGAACTTCAAAGCGAGTTGGAAGGAAATCAAACAGAGAAACCAGGGAAGAAGAATCAGAAAGACAAAAAACTCTGGGCAGTCAAGCTACCATAGAAATGACCCTCGGAAGGAACACCAGGCCAAGAGCTCCTAAGGGAGGCGGACCTACCCCAACATGTTATAAATGATGCAACTAGTCTCTTGGAACTGTAGGGGTTTGGGGAATCCCACAAAGGCAGAGACCATCAAGGATTTATTGAAGATGGAATCCACAGACATACTCATGCTCCAGGAGACAAAAATAGAAGGGGAAATCCTTCTAAACACCAGCAGTACAAGATGGAAATTCGACTCAGGAAAGGTAGTCAGTGCAAGAGGCACAGCGGGAGGTATAGGCACATTCTGGTCCAAGAGCTCCTTCTCCTTAGAAAGCTCCTTTGTAACCCAACACTGGATATTCACAGAACTGCGCCATATAGCAAGCAATATGAAGATAGCCTTGTTCAACTTGTATGTTCTGGTGCACTACGAGGAGAAGAAAGAATGTTGGAATACACTTTCGGACTATTTGGAACTCCTCACCCCTATGAATATAGTCATTGGAGGAGATTTGAATATAACTTTAGATCCCAAAGAAAAGAGAGGAGGGACCTCTTTGAGAGACCCCTTCCTCAACACAGTGGAGAACCTCATCCAGTAATGGGACTTAGTAGATTTCAAACTAGTGAAAGGAGAATACACCTGGACTAACAACAGAACAGGTGAACATCACATCTCCGCAAGGTTGGACAGATTCCTCACCAGCAGCTCAATTATGATGGACAGAAGAATTGTTTTTTCCAAGATTCTCCCTAAGCTTACTTCAGATCACAAGCCAATTCTATTATGTCTTAAGGAAGAAGAAGATCTCGGTCCCCTCCCTTTTCGCTTTAGCCCTCTTTGGGCAGAAAGAGAAGGGTTCTATGAAACTGTTGAAACAGCTTGGAGAATAGAGGTTCCTGGCTCACCAAGCTACGTATGGGAACAAAAAATGAAAAACACTAAAAAGGTATTAAAAGACTGGATAAAACAAGACATCAACACTCCCACTAGTCAGCGAAAAGATGCAGTCAATCAGCTGGAAGATCTTCAAGTGGGATTGGAAGAGAAAGACATCTCACCCAGGGATCTAGCTAACGAAAAAATTGCTCAAATGAAAACATATAAAGCTTTCAGAAACGAGGAAGAGTATTGGCGTATCAAATCTCGCAGCTTGTGGCTCAAAGCTGGAGATAGGAACACCAATTATTTT
This sequence comes from Pinus albicaulis, assembly GCA_034641835.2. Taxonomy (NCBI): domain Eukaryota; kingdom Viridiplantae; phylum Streptophyta; class Pinopsida; order Pinales; family Pinaceae; genus Pinus; species Pinus albicaulis. Next base: position 1,315,936,475 of record CM076570.1, read on the forward strand.
CACAGGCAATACAGGGCGCGCCTTTCGCGAAACCACATTGTTGAAATCATCACAACTAGTAGCCAGGTCTGCAAAGGATATGAGCAAATCAAGGAAGCAGCGGTGAATCACTTTCATAATCTCCTTAGTGCAGGAAAGGATGGGAGCGAGGAAGATATAACTGAATTCCTCACAAACATTCCAAATCTGGTCAGCGCAGAAGACAACAACACTCTAATGAGTCATGTCACAGAAGAAGAGATTGCAGACATTGTTTGGTCCATGGAGCCGGACAAAGCTCCCGGGCCCGATGGGTTTTCAATACATTTTTATAGGAAATGCTGGGACCTTATTAAATCTGATCTCCTGAGAATGGTTCACGGGTTCATGAGGAAGGCTAAGATAGGAGGAGGTATAAACTCCACCTTCCTCGCTCTAATTCCAAAGGAGGCAAGCCCAAGCTCTTTTGAAAGATACAGGCCAATATCTCTGTGTAACTCATCCTACAAGATCGTGGCAAAGATGTTGGCGAAAAGAATTAAACCCCTCCTGCAAAAATTAATCTCCCCTGCCCAAGGGGGATTTGTACAAGGCCGACACATACTGGATAACGTCATACAAGTTCAGGAAGCTCTTCAGTCCAGTCACTCTTGCAAAGAACAAGGTATGCTCATAAAACTTGATATGTGCAACGCATTTGACAGAGTCAATCGTTCATTCTTGTATAGGGTCCTTTTATCCTTTGGGTTCAGTCAGGAATTCATTAATCTTATCAAAGCATGCCTGGAAAGGATATGGATTGCGCCCATGATAAACGATCGACCAACTAACTTCTTCTTAGCCACCAGGGGTTTGAGACAGGGCTGCCCCCTCTCACCCTTCCTCTACATTCTGATGGCAGACTCTTTGAGTAGAAAACTGACTCTGGAAAAGCAACAGGGCAGCCTTCCAGGGATTAGAATTGTGAAAGGCTATGAACCAATGAATCACGCTCTGTTCGCAGACGACTCATTAATGCTCGGAGGGGCATCGCCAAGAATAGCAAAATCCTTCAGAGCTATACTCCAGAAATACTGCAGTATCTCCGGGGCATTGGTGAGTGAACGAAAAAGCACCGTGTATGGGTGGAACACTGCACAACATCAAATCGAGACAATTGCAAATGAACTGGGGTACGCAGGTCACACAGATTGGGAAAAAATTAAATATTTGGGACTTCCTATCACGCTTGGCTCCAACAGAAACCACCTGTGGGAAGATGTTATATCGAAGTTTAAGAGGAAGATCACTGCGTGGGGAGGCTTCTGGCTAACCTCAGGGGGCAAATTAACGCTCATCAAAACAGTGCTTTCTGCCCTGCCCACATATCAAGCGTCCCTCATGCTGGCTCCAAAGCTTATTTCTGACCAATTTTCCAGACTCATGCGTAACTTCTTGTGGAAGGGCGGGAGAGGAAACTCCAACAGGTTCCACTTAATAAACTAGGAAACGGTGAAACGTCCGCTGGCAGAGGGAGGTCTTCAAATTCGAGACCCTGTTCATGCAAATATAGCTCTAGGCTGTAAATTATTATGGCAATTACACGCAGATCCTTCTCACCCAGTGAGCCAGATCTTTAATCTGAAATACCTCAAAAACCAGTCTATTAAATCCTTCAAGATAGAGAAACCTCCAAAAGGCACTCAGGTATGGAAATTGTGTTATAAAGCGATCGAATTTTTCAGATCCCACATATACCGGATCCCTGGCAATGGGAAAAAAACAAAATTATGGACAGACAGCGTTATGGGGCACCGCCCTCTTGTAGAAAACCAAGAAATTAACGAGGTAAGAGTCTGGTTACAGTCTAAAGGCATATGGAAAATTGAAGACATCTCCAGCTGGGACAGAAATGGGAATTGGCAATGCTGGTCTTTTCCTAGAATTCCTGAACACTTAAACACACAGCTTGACACACTTCAAGCTGCAATCTCTGATTTCGCCCCGGTACACACAGAAGATGAAGATGTTTGGGGCTGGGGTAGGACAGGAGTTTACACAGTCAATCATGGTTATTACCAGTTGCAGAGTCAAAAAGATTCACCACACCCAGAATCTGTGTGGAAAAAGATTTGGGACTGCTTTGGCATTCCCAAAATCAATTTCTTCTTTTGGACCCTGTTTCACAACAAAATCTTAACTGGAGATAATTTGTGTAAGAGGAACATAGCAGGACCGCATAGATGTGTCCTTTGCAAAAATGCTTCGGAATCTGCATCTCATATGTTCTTAGCCTGTGAATTTTCAAAGGAAGTATGGTCTTTCTTCCTCGCAGGTCTGAATGTCTACCCCCCATCTCAAAGCACAATCAGCAACATGTTCTCCTCTTGGAATGACAGATATCCCCTCAGCATAGCCAGCAAGTCAATTTGGCAAAAGGTGTGGACAGCTGCTCCAAAGTACGTTTGTTGGAAGATTTGGTTAGCAAGGAATGAAATAATTTTCAATAATACTGATTTGCCTGTAGCAAAAGTGGTAGACCAGGCAAAGAAACTCCTCTTGGAAACTCTGCACCATTCCTCAGCCAAAGACGACAACTCCCTACGCACCGAAGAAAGGGTGTGGTTGGATGGATACACAGGAAACCCCAGTCCTCCTGCATTCCACCGCCCTATGCACACAGGAAAATGGCAAATTCGAGAATCAGAGGATAGCTTCCAGCAGTGGTGGAAATCTCAGGGCAAGTGCTCCATTTTTTTCGATGGAGCCTCAAAAGGCAATCCAGGGAGGGCCGGTGCAGGTGGGGCGATCTTCTTCCAGAATGGGAGCAAAGATGTCTTCAGTTGGGGCCTTGGAACCAAAACCAATAACCAAGCTGAAATTCTCAGCCTCCTGAAAGCCTGTCAAATGGCAAGAAAAGGAAATCCAGATGAAATTCTAATTTTTGGAGATTCAGAGCTGCTGATAAAAACGCTGGTTAACAAGACAAGGCTCAAGGACCCAGTGCTCAACAAAAAAATTTCAAGAGTATTCAGAATTCTGAAAGATTTCTCTTCAGTTCAGCCCTTCCACATTCTCAGAGGCTTAAACAAGGAAGCTGACAGCTTGGCGAACATCGACTGCTCTTTACAGGACAGGACGATTAGCATCAATGCAGATTCACCGATCACAGCAATCATACCTTAAGCAGAAAGAAAGCAATTGTAATTTCTGAAAATTGCACTGGTTGTTAGGCTATGCCCAACCTGTTCTCTTTCAATAAAATAACCATTTCAGTTATAAAAAAAAAAAAAAAAAAAGTGTTTAGAATGTATTGAAAAAAACAAAAAAGTCATTTAAGGTTACATTTTCAACTGCAAATTAGGGTTGACATCTAGGGTTTTAAGTGTTGTTCTATTCTATTTAACTATTAAAAATTATCTTCTTTACTCTTATTTTTATGTCAGCTCAATTGTAATCAATATATTTGTAATAATTTATCCTTCCTCTTAACCCAAAGTTATATTTAGGAACACTCAAAAAAGAGGTATGGTAAATAAATAAAAATATAAATAAATCTGAGGTATGGTAAATAAATAAAAATATAAATGAAGAGACATTGTAAATAAATAAAAGTATAAATAAATATCATGTATGGTAAATAAATAAACTTATTTTTATACTTACTTATGGTAAATAAATACAAATATAAATAAATTAGAGGTACAATAAATAAATAAAACCCCTTTTTATATTTACTCCATAAACATCTTTATATTTAAGAAAACTAAAAAATGAGGTTTTATATTAAATATAATATTCATATTAATATATTATAATATTAATATTATTAAACTTAATAACTTTGGATTAATACAATATTAAATTTATTATATTGTAATATATATTAATATGCCATGATATATATTAACTCTCTCTATATATATGGGAGGGAAGAACAAAGACATAGAGAGTGAGAAGTGGAGAGAGAGAGGGAGTGACATGGGAGAGATGGAGAGAGAGTGTGTATGTTTAGGGGCGAGATGAAGAGACAAAGAAGGAAATATGGAGAGAATAAGGGAGAGAAGGAGAGAGGGAGGGATATAGTAACAGAGAGAGAGAGAGAGAGAGAGAGTGATGGGGGAAGAGAGAGGGAGGTGGAAGAGAAATGGAGAGAGACAAAGGATGAAAGAGGGGACTTTAGAGAGAGGAGGAGAGAGAAATGGGTAGAGAGATGGAGTTGGAGGGGGAGAGATGGAGGGAAGAAAAAAGACATAGAGAGTGAGAAGTGGAGAGAGATATGGAGTGACAAGGGAGAGATGGAGAGAGAGTGTGTAAGTTTGGGGATGAGATAAAGATACAAAGAAGATGAGATGGAGAGAAATGGGGAGATCAGGAGAGAGGGATGGATATAGTAAAAAATTTGGAGGGTGAAGAGAGAGAGTGAGAGAGGTGGGAGAGAAAGGGAGAGAGAGGAAGGAACATAGAGGACATGAGAGAGTGGAGAGAGGGAGGCAAAGAGAGATTGAGTTAGAGGGGGAGAGAGAGGGAGATAAGAAGAAAGACATAGAGAGACAAAGGTGGAGAGAGAGAGGAAGTGTTAAAGAATATGGAGAGATAGGGAGAGAGGAGATCCAGAGGAAATAAAGATAGAAGTGTGGGAGAGGTAGAGAAGGGGAAGATAGAGATATAGATGGAAGGTGAAGAGAGGGAAAAAGATTGAGATGGAGAGAGGGAGGGAGGGACAGAGAGATTGATAGATATGGAGTGAGAGATTGTATGTGTTTTTTTTTTTGGGGGGGGGTGATTTGATCATGGGCAAACTAGTTTTGTTGTGCTAGCTCCCTCATCAGTTAAATAAAAATGTGTTTAGGATCGTCTCAAGTTAGCCAATTTTGAAGGGGTTTTGTGTCAAGTTTTTAAGTGTCTTAATGAGAAATTTATGAGTTAATTGGCTTTTAAAAACTCATGTAAAACAAATAAAATGCATAGAAATAACACATAGCAAACACACTACACAATAGATGATAACGGAGTTCACCCCTCTTGGGCTACATCTCCATGGACCTGCTTCAACTAGTCAGGCCCTCTTGGGATTAATGGTAAATTGTCTAATTACATGCACCTATAGTGACCCAATGGATTTTCAACCTGCTCCATTGTCTTTAGAATACCCAAAAACCTCAAAATAGACTCTACAATCTCATAAAATGGTCTTTAGATGATCTAGGCATGACCTCCTCTCTTGGTGGCCCTAGGCTTCTTTAATCTTAAAAGTGGAAAAAATACTTTCAGAAGTTCTCCAACGCCTCTACAACCTATTCCATCATGCTCAGAGCATCAAAATAATTTATGAATGACTCTTCTTGAGCCAAAATTGGTCGAAATATGCAAAATTTATTCTTTCTTCAATATTTCCCTAGAAATATCCTCCAAATTTGGAACATCTCTAGTTAAGTCCACCAAATGTGGAAATGGCGTCGAACTTAGCAGAACTACCAGTTTTTCCACCAAAAAAAACTCCAGTTTAATTAATTTTAATCGGATATTAAATAGTGATACGTATGGTTTAGGCACATTAAGCACGCTCTAACCAAATCCCATTTTAAATGAAGGATTAGTGCTAACCTGGGTTTAATGGTTAATAAACCATATTAAAAAATTAATCTGTGCCATTAAATTGATGCCTCTGCTCCTGGTTCTGGGCCACGGTCCTGTGGCATCAAGGGCTGGCCCCTTTTAACTCTGCTCGAAACTTGTATAAGCAATAAATAGAAAGTGCACCCAAAGTCTATTAAGACTTGCACACGTTGTATGGCGGTAAGATGTTTTTGTTGTGTAGGGGAGGTTGCGGGTTCGACCTCAACCTCCACCCAAATATTTTGTACCATAATATATAAAGCCTAACCTTTATAATTTGAACTTTGATAAATGTAAAGCCAAACCTTTATAATTCAAACTTTGGTAAATGTAAAGCCCAACCTTTGAAGTAATCAAAAATTCGACATTTGAACCATCATTCGGCCTTAGAGGAGGGGGGGGCACATGGCAACCTCCGGGCTTGTCACGTGTTCTCTTCCTATTGGCTTAAATTAAACCAATAAAAAAAAAATTCCATGTGCCTAAATTCAAGCCACTTACAATTCGACACTTGTCATCCTGTCATTGGGTGAAATGGAGGAAAACCCAAAATTTTGACCTTTGACCCTGTTTGACCATCTTTAAAAAATTCGCCTGTTTAACATGGCGATCAGTGGGCTCTAACTTCCTCATACAGACTTCATTTTGAGTGAAACGAATTACGCTAGATTCCTGGTAAAGGGCCCAATCCAGTCATTCTAGTTTGGTGTGATTCTGAGCAATTTGAAATTTTGTAAATTTTTTTCCCCAATCCAGATTCCGATCACTCCTTCCCACTGACAGGATTTTGGACCCACAAAATTTGGTTATCTAATACGAGATGAGTACTCCTCTCTTTTCCAAGTTATATCATCTTGATTCTACTCGGAAAACTCTTCATGACAACCACTTGGGTTCACTGACATGCCTTTCTTTACAAATGGCTTGGCGTTTCAACCAATGCCCTCCTTTTTCTCCTGACCCAATCCAACACTTGTTGGCTACTTACTATATGATAAAACACTTTTTTGTACCAAAGCGTCCCTCGGTGCTTGGAAATCTAACTGATGTCCTTCCCACTGAGAATCATGTTCCTCCTTTGCACACACATGCATTTGATGTAAGCTTCTCCTTGGAAACCACTTTTCCAAGTTAAGCCCATCTGATTGAAGTACAACAATGAGTTCCAACATCAGTAATAACAAGAAAATAAATGACTATTATTTTACCTCCACGGTACCATATTCCACATCTGGAAGAATGCATTCGCCACCTCCTTCGCTTCTTGGCATCAACACATAAAATGGTCTACAATGGTTGCAGATTTTTTGCTCCAATATTTTTGGCATCTTTTCCCTCTTATCCATCATCCTCCAGTATTGACATGTTTCTCAGGCCATGAGTTGAGAATGAAGGCTAATCACGAACCTCCTGCTCAAGAGTGTACCTTCAAAATTCCTATGGTAACTTGTCACAAGCACAACCATCAATATGAAAAACACATCATGCCAGAAAAATAACTTGACGACATATCCTTTTGCTCCTTCAAAGCAAAAAATTTTGCATCATGTGAACATCGCCATGTACTCTTACATCTCGGTGTACAAACCATCAACCAAACACAAGTAGATAAAACATGCTTCTTAAAACAACTGACTCTCAAGTCAAACAAAAGCATGTATGAAAACTCTTAACTCTCTCAAAAGTGCAGTTACAAGTACAAGAATCCCATTTACATGTACAAGTACTTAAAGAGCTGAAATGATAAATCTTGCTGCAACAAAGTGAGTCAACATACTCCACTTTCAAAACACCTTCCTGGCATAAACATGCATCATGCATTCAATTGGAAAAGAAATGCATCAAACATCAAAAAGACATGCAAGGCATTAATTGGATAAGAAATCTAACCATTTCCTACCAAACCATTTCAATGGCACTTCTTTCAGTTGCAATCATCATGTGAATCATCCTGACCCACATCAATTATGGAATCCTCCTTTCCATTCTTATCAAGATCTCTCTCCACCTTCTTCAAATGTTGTGTCTGACTTGCTGGATACAAAGTCCAACGCTTGTGTACAAGATGACCTTGCTTATGGAAATGAGTGCAAAACAATTACATCTTCTTGTCAACATGTTTCCATTATCCAATGGACCTTTGGCTTTCTACCTCCTTTTTTTTTTAAATTTTCCTGTGCCTGGATATCTTCTTCCAACATCTTGAAACAGTATGGTTATTCAAACCACAAAATTAACATGCAATTTTTCTCCAAATCTTATGTGAGAATTTTCCATGTTTATCATAATCGAAAGCAACTTGATTAAAGGCAAATTTATACCTTGCACATTCACCTTTTTCGCCTTCTTGAGGAGGTGAATTTGATGAGGTAGTGGCTCTCTTTAGAATACCAAATGACATCTTCTTGTTCGACATTCTCATTAGCTGCATGATTATGAGAATCTTCATGCAAAGTGGGTGTAAAACTTTTTCATTCCTCATGAACACAATCTTCACAAGCTTGAGGTAATGAACATGAAATGAAAGTCCTTCTTAGAACACCTTCATGCGCCTTCATGGCTTTGGAGCATTCTCCATCATGTTTTCCATCACCAAGACCCAAATACCTAGGCCTTTCCTCAACAACAGTTCACTCAACTATGCCTTGTGCATGTTTCCCCAATCCTTTACCTTCATAGCACGTTTTCATCAATAATTTGGACCCTATTCCTCTAGTGTATCTTTCAAAAGCACCTACACATTCATATTGAGAAGAAATATAAGATAAAATTGAATTACATACGTCTTTTTCATGCACATACTTGGCTAAAGTTTATTTGGAATCATGGAGTTGAGTCTCCATCTCATGAATCATTGCTAATTTTTCATTTGCAATATGGAGCTGAGTCTCCATCTCATGCATCTTTTCAAGAAGCTCTTTCTTCTCCTCCTTCATGGCCATCAACTGTTGTTGAAGTATAGTGCCCTCCTTCTTATCTTCATACATCTCTTGCACCATATCATCATTATGTAGAGCTTCTATGACCTCTCTTTATCAAAGAGTTTTGCTAAGGAAGGTTGACTATAAACAATTCTTAATGAAGCTTCCATCACACTTTGCAATGCATAAAAGCTTTCTTGCTGTGATTTGAGAACTGAGCTCTCAATCTTACCTTCTCTTCACACACATACACTTGCACACAGTTAAATTATCCTTGTACAATTACAAAACCAATAGCTAATTTTTCTAGCTAACCTTGGCTAAATGAGTTAAACTATGCTATGATACAAACTTGATCTAAACATGGGCAAACTAATTTTTCTATGCTATCTCCCTCATCAATTAAATAAATATGCATTTAGGATCGTCTCAAGTTAGCCAATTGTGAAGGGGTTTATGTGTCAAGTTTTTAAGTGTCTTAATGAGAAATTTATGACTTAATTGGCTTTTAAAAACTCATGTAAAACAAATAAAATGCATAGAAATAACACACATCAAACACACTACACAATAGATGATAACAGAGTTCACCCCTCCTGGGCTGCATCTCCATGGACATGTTTCAACTGGCTAGGCCCTTTTGGGATTAAAGGTCAATTTTTTTATTACATGCACCTACAATGCTCCAATGGCTTTGAAACATGCTCCATTAGCTTCAGGAGACCCAAAAACCTCAAAATAAACTCTTCAATCTCTGAAAATGGTCTTTAGCCGATTTAGCCATGAACTCCTCTTCTGGTGGCCCTAGGCTTCTTTAATCTTCAAAGTGAAAAATTCACTTTCAAAAATACTGCAATGCCTATGCAACATGTTCCATCATGCTCAGAGCATCAAAATAATCTAGGAATGACTCTTCTTGAGCCAAAATTGGTCGAAATATGCAAAATTTATGCTTGCTTCAATATTTCCCTAGAAATCTCCTCTAAATATGGAAAATCTCTAGGTAAGACCACCAAATGTGGAAGTGGCATTGGAATTAGCAGAACCACCAGTTTTTCCGCCAAAATAAACTCCATTTTAATTAATTTTAAGTGGATATTAAATAGGGATAAGTATGGTTTAGGAGCATTAAGCACATTGTAACCAAATCCCATTTTAAATGAAGGATTAGCGCTAATTTGGGTTTAATGTTTAATAAAAAAGATTAAAAAATTAATCCGCGCCATTAAATTGGAGCCTCCGCTCCTAGTTTTGGGCCACAATCTCGTGACATCATGGGTTGACCCTTTGGGGCTGGCCACTTTTAACTCTGCCTGAAACTTGTTTAAACAATACATAGAAAGTGTGCTCATAGTCTATTAAGGATTGCACACATGGTATGGCAATAAGATGTTTAGGTTGTGTGGGGGAGGTCGCGGGTTCGACCCTGACCTCCGCCCAAATATTTTGCACCATAATATATAAAGCCCAACCTTTATAATTTGGACTTTGATAAATGTAAAGCCCATCCTTTATAATTCAGAATTTGATAAATGTAAAGCCTAGTCTTTAAATTAATCAAAAATTCGACATTTCAACCATCATTCAGCCTTGGAGAGCGGGGGGGGCACGTCGTGACCTACAGGTTTGCCACATGTCCTCTTCCTATTGGCTTAAATTAAACCAATAAAAAAAAAATTTCCATGTGCCTAAATTCGAATCACTTAGAATCTGACACTTGTCATCTTGTCATCGAACGAAATGGAGGAAAACCCAAAATTTTGACCTTTGACTCTGTTTGACCATTTTTTTTAAACTTCGCATGTTTGACACGGTAATCAGTGGCTCTAACATCCTCATACGAACTCTGTTTTGAGTGAAAAACATTGCGTCGGATTCCTGGTGACGGGCCTAATCTAGTCATTCTAGTTTGGTGTGATTATGAGCACTTTGAATTTTTGGCAAATTTTTGCCCCAATCCAGATTCTGATCAGGGGGGTGATAAAGAGAGAGAAAGGAGGAGATATGGAGGGAAATATAGATATAGGTGGAAGGGGGTGAGAGGGAAGAATATTTCTTGCATTATATGCATTGATTTTGTTAGCCACCTATAATATTTTGTTATACCAAAAGGTGGCTAAGACTTTTGGAGCCTCCAAGGAACAAAGGTGGCTAAGACTTTTGGAGCCTCCAAGGAACAAATTTTATCACTAAAAATTTGTTGGCTCTTGAAGACTCCTTGTAGGCCTCATGCCTCTGTCCAAAATCCTCATTACTGTTCCTATTAATTCTGCTGATTTCCTGTAAGAAACTGCTGAAGAAACCATCATTTTTCCCCTTTCTCCCACTCATAACTAACCTTCATTTATTCCCCCTTTTCTCCATATTATTTCCCTACTTTTCATAAGTTTCTCCCTCCATTCGTGAAAATCCTCCTGACATGGTTTAAAACTTCTTTTTGAGCTGTGCCGAAACCCCCAAATCCATTTAAAACCTTGAAATTATTCATTAAAAAACAAATTTTTATTGCTATGGACCTAAGCCCCTTGGGCTAAGTCCTAAGCCACTTCCCCCCACATGCCCATGCGTCAAAACCAAATGCCAAAGCTTGTCGGCGCTAATCGCATCGCAAATATCCAAGGGTGCATGTCTTTGAACCATTGCAAAACTCCGATTGCGATTAACCTTTGCATATAAAACCCCCGATCATATTATTTCTCATATAACCATAGAGCCCGCAATCGGGCGCTGAACCATTGAAGGGCCCCTCTCCGATCAATATTTTCCTTTGTAAACCCAAAAACCCACTTTCCGAAAGTTTTAAGTTAAAACGTAAAGTCACGTGATAAATATAAAATGGGTTGATCAAAAAGACCGATCGCGCAATCGCAATCGGAGAATTCACAATGGGTAGATCGGAAAGACCAGGCCCACGGTTCCGATTGCGGTTGGCCTTTAAAGGATCAGGCCCCGGGCATATACAATTCATATATCCCACGGCCCCGCAATCGGGCGCCTTTTCCCTTTACTTATATATTTTCCGCCCGATCCATTATAACTTGTTTTTATTGCAAAAACTTTGGTTTTCATATGTTTAAAGGTTTTTCCGCCGATGCGTAAGTCGAAGAAATCCTGACCATTGATATAGTCCTTCGATCCAATGGTCTGCGCAAAATCGCATCGCAAGTTTCAAATCGCATCGCAACTTTCCCCGATTGCGCAATCGCATGCCCATGTCTGCAACCTCCGATTGTGATTCCTCCGATTCGCTCCCCGCCGTTGATCTGACCCTCAGATCTAACGGTCAGCGCTTAATCGCAAGTTTCTAACCGCAACTTCCGATCGCAAGTCCTCTCCCAATCCCCCGATCGCAAGTCCTCTCCCAATCCCCCGATCGCACTGCCCCTCCGATTACATCCCCGCCGTTGATTTGAACCCGAGATCAACGGTTATTGCTTAATCGCAAACCCATTTCCGATCGCAATCGCAAAGCCCGGTAGCGCCACCCCGATTGAAATCTTTCGATTTGATCCCGGCCTTCCATCCCCTTTCTGATCCAACGGTCATCGCTTGATCACACTAGTCCCCCGATCGCGCAATCGCATCCGCATTTTCCAATCGCTCCTTTTGTTTCTCCCCTCCGTTACAATCCTCCAATTAGATCTGGACCGTCCACGTGTCCGGATCGGACGGTCCAAAACCACCCCGCCTTATTTCTTCTCCCCGCTCTCATTTTCCTGTTTTGCGCCGATCTCCACCGTTAGATATTTTTATCCAACGGCTACGCTCTTTCCCCTCCATTTGAAGCAGTTTAACCTATTTTCGCAGGATTTCTTAATTGTTTTGTGTTTGATGCAAGTGTTTTAAATGGTTTTCCATTGTATCACGAAGAAATGCCGAGGGCTGGGAATGACGATTCTCATGCCCTCGTTTCAGTAAAGAGAAGCCATCCACGGGGCTCCATTCCATGTTTCGTTAGTACTCTATGAGTATTGGTGCCGTAAAGCCCAGCGCGGCTCTACACATTAACAAGACACTGTTTTAATTCAAACACAGTTAAAGGGTATCAGTTTTGAAGACAAAGCACAGCAGATGAAGATCGAAGATAGTTTTTATAGGGATTACGGCTAAGACAGTTATCAAAAGCCTAATCCCCAATCTAAAACACAGTTTAAAAGAAAACCTAAAGTGTTTTATCAGACAGAAAGCCTCCACCGCCACATCTGAGGCAAATTGATTCCTCAGCTACCATCGAGCCACCTGTTTCCTCAAAGCATTCAAATAGAGGCCGAAGTTATCGAAGAAAATCTGATATTCGCCTCCAGCGCAGCCAAGGAGTTACTCCACACAGCGTACAGAGCCTCAAAGTCAAATAAAGTTCCCACTGAGCTTTGATATTTATTGTAAAAAATTTAATACAGTGATCCACCTGTAAATTTCTCCCTCGAGCCCCTCAAAAGGCCGAGAAGTCTTGAACCTGTATTAATTATCCTGAGAGATATTTTCTCAAATCACCTCCTCATTCTTCTATAAATACCTCAGAAGAAGATGAGAAATTGTTGGTTGCAGAACTTTGAAATACACTTGAGCTGGAGACTTATATTTGTACATAGTGTTCACTGGCCCTTGAAGCTCTATTTGTGATAGAGTAGTTAGGCTGAATAGTGAAGATGATTGCTGAACTGAAACATTGGACTTGAAGATTGTAACTGGTTTGACATCAATAACAAGCTGTTTCTTGGGATCCTGGTCTATATTACTGGTGAAGTGCCTCTTTCTTTGTTAATTGTTTTTCCTTCTACGTATGCCATATTGTTCATATTTTGTTGTAAAGAACAGTATAAACAGGGTTAGGACCTACTGTATATCAGTAACCTTCTCTGGCTGAGAAATCTTTATCTTGATGTTTTCTTCAAATTTGTTTATTTAAGAATGATTCAATACAGTTTAAACAGTTAGGAATGTTGGCGTTCCCTCGTCCTTCTGTTTGCTCAAACATTGTTCTCGAATGTTACTTCCATTATTTGCTATTAAAGTTAGACTAGAGAAGATATGGTTTGCCCTGATTCCTAGATCTTTTTCTCCAAAGGCAGATTCTGAAAGTTTCCCTTGGTGTTGACTGAAAGCATACTAGGTTTAAAAGTACTTTATCTGATCTTAAGTTACACTTCATTTCTCTTATATGTTTTCATACTTTCTGAAGGTGATTATGTGGATCACTGGATTGTTTGTCAATTAAGCTGCTTTAATAAGAACTTGCCCAAGAAGTCTATGGTTAGCCCTGCCCTTGGTTGGTTTTAAACAGTTACTTAAGAGGCTTTTCTTGTTTGGACTGACTATAAATCCTCTGAGAAATTATCATCAGTTTCCATCCCTCTAACACTTTATTGTTCCATTCCATCATTTTAAACTCAACAATCTTGTGGTATAGATGTTCATTGTAGATGGTGATTTTTTATCCTATTTGTTTGTTGGCACTAGAAGCATTAGTTTCAGTGTAGATGGTGATTTCTAATCCTATTTAATTGCTTTCACTAGATGCATTTATTTTAGTGTAGATATTGATTTCTAATGATATTTCATTGCTTGCACTAAATGCATTGATTTCAATGTAGATGATTTCTAATCCTATTTTATTTCTTGCACTAAATGCAATGATTTCAGTGTAGATGGTAATTTTTAATCATATTTGATAGCTTGCACTAAATGCAATGATTTCAATATAGATATTGATTTCTAATTATATTTGATTGTTTGCACTAGGTGCATTCATTTCAATGTAGTTAATTTCTAATCCTATTTGATTGCTTGCACTAAATGCATTGATTTGAGTGTAGATGTTGGTTTCTAATCCTATTTGCTTACTTGCATTAGAAGCATTGATTTGAGTGCAGATGTTTATTTCTAATCATATTTGATTGCTTTCATTAGATGCATTGATTTTAGTGTAGAAATTGTTTTCTAATCTTATTTGATTGTTTGCATTAGATGCATTGATTTCAATGTAGATGTTGATTTGATTTGATGTAATTGAATGTATTATGGTACATTAATTTTAAAGTGATTGGATTAACATTGTGCATTGATTTCAGTGTAAGCACAACAAAATATTGATAATTTACATTGGTTTTTGTGTTATAGTAATGCAACCTATTAATATTGGAGAGCAAGAGAGACATAGTATGATGTTTACTACAACAAATCAAGCTAAAGATTGATATGGTTTATGATTTCAATTTCCCTTTTCATATAATCTATATGAAAATATGACAAATACAACAAGGGTGACAATAAGAATAGTGGAAGAAATTAGTTTGAGATTGATCACAATGAAGATTATTTATAATTGACTACATTCTTATTATTCACATTTTCTATCATTCAACATTATTATTGACACTTTGAATTCAAACTTTTTATTTCATCAATTTTCATCATTAAAGTTATTAACAATATTTATCGTAACTAAGAAAATTTAAAAGTAAAATGACGAGGTTAATCTTATACATATTTAGCATATTTAAAATGATTATATTAATATTACATATATTTACATATTATTGATAAAAATAATCATATGTTCCATATACTTTCCTTGGCAACACACTACTGAAACCACCCTAGATCCATCTGAACTCGGGATCTATCAAGCTCCTAGAGGGATCAAATCTCTCGAGGTGAAAACCTATATTTTTTAGTGTAAAACTTGAGGAAATGTTTAAATAAATGGAGTTCCAAAATCAATTTTCATTCAACATTAAAACTATTTAGATTTAAATTTTACTTGACTAATAAAAGTAAAAATATATTCATAATTTTGGCTCATCTATATTTTACTTAACTATTAAAAAAAATTAGTGAATTCCATATTTTTGGCCAATTTCATATTTACTAGAGCTTTCATACAATGAAATCTATCTTAACTTTGGATCTACTAAGTTCCTAAAGGGATCAAATTTCTCAAGATGCAAACCTCTTATTGAGTACAAAACTTGAGGAAATGTTTGCACACCAAGAAATTTGATCCTCTAAGTTTTTGGTATATTTGGATCGATATTGGTTTTGGGAAAAACACTAATAAAATGTATTATTTATAATTCACATTTTCTACATTAAAATGTGAATATATGCCCTTCCTCTCTCTCCCCACACACATTAAATTATATATATATATATATATATATATATATTAAACATTGAAATAATTACAAATCTCTCTAATAACTTAAATTATAAAACTACTAATAAAATTTTAAATTTAAATTACTTTATCTTCCGATTACTCAAGTACTATTTTCTATTATTGTTAATTTTAATAGTTTTAATTTACTACTGTAAATGCAATGAAAGAGACTTGGTGCTCCTTGTTTGTGGGGTGGGCAAACGTATTCAAAGCGTTTTTAAAGAGCTTTCACATGTAGTGCAAGTACATGATACATGCACCTATGGGGAAAAAGATGATACATGTGACGTATTTCTTCTATTCCATAATTTTCTTCAGCTCCATGTGACATGCCTTAATGGCTAACGCCGAAAGCATCGATGAAGTTGGAGGAGTCTTTCGTTCGACGAATCGGGAGCTGATGTGACAGCTCCCAATCCGCCCCTCCGGCGACCCCTCTGTTCTCCGACCCGATGGTGGACCCCGCCTCTGCAGCTTCCGATGGCAGTGAACAGTGAACGGTGGCTCCGAGTGCCTCCTCCACCACCCCTCCCCTGGCGCTGCTCCTCCCCGCAACCGCCACCCCCATGACTCCGGCCACCTACCTCCATCAATGCCCCACAAATTTTAAACAAGAATTGGGCGGGAGATAATTTTCATTCGAGGTTTTGCGCGTTTGATTTCCCTCTCCAGTCGTTGTGTCTCCGGAAGGGCTTTTGGCGTAGACCAGTCTTGATTCCCTCCCCAGTCACTGTGTCTCCTGCAGTCGCTGTGTCTCCTGAAGGGATTTTGGCATAGACCAATCTTGATGACCAATCTGATTTGGTTACAGAGTGTTTGAGATTGCGCCTTCAGCCAAACGGCTATTCTCGTTTTTACATGATACTGAAGTCCCAATCGAAAAGAATGCAAAGCTCGTGGGGCATGCTCTTACAGTTTTCAAAATGGTAAGATTTATTTCAGTTTTCAAAATAGTAAGTTTATTAATATTATTGCTTATGATGAATCAAAAAAAAAACAGAGACCCTCTTCCATACCAGATTACAATATGTAACAGAGAATTTTCCACCTACTGTATCCTTTTAGTATATCTTTGCCTTCGATGGGACTGTGTTTATTTTTTTTTCACATTTCAATCATGGCATACGACTGGTTTTGATTGACTTTAAATAGATATAGACACGAATATATAATTTAACAGGCCCTCTATCTTCTGGTTTTGCTAAACTTGAATTTCAAAAAAATCTATACCACTTATTCTCTTCTCTGGTAAGTAAGCATAACAACACAAAAACTTCATGAATCTTACTGTTACGACATTGCAGACTTGTGAATCTGTTGTTCAACTACAAGAGAAAGGAACAACAACATTCTCAGAATCAAACGTCAAGGACTTGGGGAAGCTTCATTTCAAATATGGAGTAGTTGATGAACATTTTGATGTAAGTGCAGAGCAAAATCTCATGAAGGGTTTTTTCGTTCATTTCATTTAAGCCCATTTCGTAAAGAATGGTATTTTTTTTAAGTTATAGTAAAGACATAGAAACTTAAATTATAGCAACAAATGTGTTTCGTAAAGTACCTCCCTAGAATGATAAGAACACACTGAAATCTGCAAGATCTTGTGAATTTTAATGACTTCAGTCTTCAACTCTACATGAAATGGTCAAATTTTGGAAGTGCAGCTGGACTCACTTTAAATGGCCTCTAAATGCTGATGATTTGTTTTGATCTCAATCTTTTGCAGGTCGTTAAATTCTTCTTGCTCAAGACTATTAAGGATGTTGTTCCAGACATGTGGTCCCTAGAAATGAAAACAGCCTAGGATGAAGCCTATACCCAATTGGCTGAAGCTACCAAAAGCGAAATGAAGACTGTGTAACCATGAGTGCCCTGATTTTGTTGCTGAGTATTGATGAAGTCTGGGCAACTAATACCTCAGAGGTATTTAAGATATTTTTGATAAAACCCCTGCAGATTGTAAAGGCTTTTACTGATATAGATTGCGTTAATAATCATATTGTACATAATTACAATTCTTTGAACAATCATTTCATGGAATATTGGGCTAATAATGCTATTTTTTTGAACAATTTTCCTTCTTACGAATTTATTTGCCGTTCCATCCCATGAAGCTATATGCAATTTAGTAAAAGTTGATATCTTAGTGCACTTAAAACCTGGTTATCAACCATTTTAGTAAGTAATTTAATATCTATTTTAACCGCAAGTAATATACTTGAGAATTAATAATTTATCATTTAACTAAATCAACTCATATATATCATGGCCAATATTCAAACCTACTATTATTATTGATAATTAATAATAAATATTCATGTTTAATTTATTTTTTTAATATATAAAGCTAAATTTTAATGCTTTTAATTACATTATATATATTTTGTTTCTAAATATTAAAATTATATCTCTGCCATTAAAATATTCATACTTAAAAAGCTTATAAAAAATACAATTTTTTAATTAAAAAAAAAATAAGGAACTTACAATTATTTTTTTCCAACAAAAGAGGGAGAAAGCATTAACCATGAAAATGTTCCATACATGCTTTTATTACAATGCTTTGAGAAACTAGAATGTCTTCTACATGCTGAGAAGAAATGACCAATAACCAACAAAAATGAATTACATATTGAGAAGAAATGACCAATAATCAACAAAAACGAATTAGGGACCGAAGGGTATATTGAAAGAGCTGTGATTACATAAAGTTTAGTATCAAACGCTAAAGTTTATGATAAAGGAATGTCTGAGAAGAAATGTCCAATAAGCAATAAAAGTAAATTAGGGACCTGATATTATGTTGGAAGAGCTGAAACATGTTTCTAAAAGCATTGTAAAAGTTTACCATGCAAACTGATTTGGATTTGTTAGCTATAAATGGTATAAATGGTATCCTAGGCTTTTATATTTCTACTATTGCTAAATTTCTTATTGCTATGTTGCACGAGTTCTTTTGTACCCGCATACTTTGGGTATGGATTTTTTCTCCACAATCAAGCCTACTTAACTTGCTACCCCATTTGTAAAACCTTAGCAAGTATTGTGCCTCATGAACTGTTCAAGTAGAGCTCCCTTTACTCTTTGTATTTAAGTATGAGGGGTTTCTGCAGTGCATTATATTAGATATCATTTTTTGGGATTCAACTGCGTTAAGTAAGTCATTCATCTATGATCATGATTTTTGAATAGTCCACTTAGGGGGTGAAGAAGTGGGATTGAAACTTTGAATAGTCCACTTAGGGGGTGAAGAAGTAGGATTGAAACTTGTGAAATGAATCACATAGTGTCAATCATCACTTCCGGGGCTTGCACCTGGTAACCAGGACTTCTCAGGAGGTCACCCGTCCCAAAACTCCTCTATCTCAAGACTATTTTAATTTTATTTTCAACTGATCTCTTTACAGGTTCACTAAAATTTCAAGTGTGAGCGCTCTTTGGTCTTTCACATCCAAAGAACACCCACAATTCAAATTTGAGTGAATTTGTAAAGCAATAAGTCAAAAATACATTTAAAAAAATGTTTTTTTTTTTTTTTTTAAACTTCATAACTCTTATTTTATTATTTTTACTATCATTTTATTATCTTCCTTAGGAGGCCCATTTTAGACTTAAAAATTCCCTTAATGTTTAGCAAAAATCGTTGGGTGGAGGTAGGTCTCTTCTCCCACAAATAGAGGGGTCTCATGCGCCAAATTGGCTTGACTACGACCTTAAAACGATATATAAATTAAATATTGTGATTTTTTTTTCATCAAGTTTAAATCACAATTAGAACAATGGGGTTTGTTTTTAATAGGTTAAATATTAGGAAAGTGTTAAAGTTACAAAATTTAGGTGAGAAAGTTTGGATCATTTGGGAATGGTAATATTGAAACTTATATTTATGAGGGTTTGTAAAAATGCAATGGAAGAGAGGCTTAAATAAAAGGAAGTAATCATAGTACAATGTGGTGTTCGAGACTTCATATTTCTCATTCTGAAAATATTTTGTAATGACAGACATTCCGAATATTTGGTTTTAAATTTTGAATCAATATTGTAAGAGGAGGATGATTAATGGAAATACTTGTAAATTAGACTGTATGAGTAAAATGTTATGTGTAAGCATTTATTGTTTTTGGCAACATATTTCCTTTGGCAATTTTAAAAAGGGTTGAACATCTATAATTTGTAAAAAATTGAACACCTATAATTTGGTAAGGGATATGAAGCTGTTTCCAAAAAGTTCCTTTTAATAATAGCTTCTTTCAAACGATAAACCACATTGAGGTCAAACTGTGAATAGGTGGCTGCATAATGTCACATTAAGGTAGGTCAAAGTCTCAATGCGTGGCTGCATAATGTTGGTAAAAGGAAGTGTGATATCAAAGCTATGCTTCCCTCTCAATGTTTTCCTTTTCCTTGCTCTTCCCTTTTATTAAGAATATTATGAATATGAAACTTTGTTGTGTATCAAATGCCTTTGTGAAAGAATAAAGTTATGAAATAAAAGTAAAGAGGTTTCATAATATTATGAAAATGAAACTTTCTTGTGTAATTCATTACTTTATGAAAAGAATAAAGTTGTAAAAAAGAGTGGAATGCTCTGGTGAGGGTTTGAAATAAATTGTTGCAAAGACTTAATTAAATAATTCAAATTTGAAAATTAATATAATAATTGCATTTGGTTTATATTTATTTATTTTATTATTAATATTTTAACAATTTTATGTTCACATGAAACTCCATTTTATTAGTCTTTCTTATTTATTCTCAAGGACTATGGTTTATATTTATTTATTTTATTATCAATATTTTAACAATTTTATGTTCACATGAAACTCCATTTTATTAGTCTTTCCTATTTATTCGCAGGGACGTCGAGTCAATTATGTAGCCCCTTTTTACTAGAAAATATTTTTTTTTAAAGAAAAAAAATTAATGCTTTTATTGTTTATAATGATATTTGAATTTTTTTCAGTGGCAAAAGGAAGTGTAACTTAATTAGTTAGTAAGTGCTAATTATTTTTTGAAGGTCAAGAAATAATTTAATTTTTTAAATAAAAGATTATGTATATTATTAAATATGTGAAATGAGTTTAATGACTAAGAATTTGTGTTTTCTCATAACAAGTCAGTAGTTTACATCTAAATATGGGTAGAGTATGTATATTCTGACAAGTTTTAAATATGTGTAAAGTATGCACACTTTCATAAATTTTAGTTGTCAAATCTCTGAGCTCTTTGAATCCTCTTTATTTAGCCATTTGGCAGGCTTTTAACAAGCTCAGGATTTCTGCTTGATTGTTTGTTCACTGTCCTAACCCCTAGCTAAAGGTTCTTCTTGAGGATCCATCCGGAGAATATATGAGGCTTCCAGCACCTGCAGTCTCGGGGTTTCCTTTAGAGGCACCATCAAAGAAGACCGTTATTTTTCCTTGCTTCCTCCACCAACTCTGAAATATTTCATCTTTGTCTCTTAACCTCCACTGAGGATTGAGTAGGGGTTTAACAACGCTTTGATTCCTATGTCGGAAGACAAAGGTCCCAAACCATCTCTTTTCCTCGGGGAGTAACGTAGTTTTAGGTTTGAAGGCATGGTTGCTCAAAGTTTTAAAAAGGAGGCCTTTTTCTTTAGAAACTACAATGGAGGGGATCCATGCTATATTGTTGAAAATATGCTCATTCCTAGCTAGCCATAATTTCCAACATACAAACTTGGGAATGGTGATCCAGACCCGAGACCAAAGGGAATTTTTGGTGAAGTTCAAGGGGTATTAGTCCTTCCATGAAGAGAAGAGGTCCACTACTAAGATTTGGGAGGGGGTAGCAGTATTGAGGCCATAAAGAGTAAGATTCCAAACTTCGTTGGCGAAAGGGCAGTCAACAAATAGATGGTCAATGGTTTCAAGGGATTTTTTACAGAGAGTACATTTGTGCATACCATCAATGTTTCTTTTCAGTAGACTTTCACCTGTCAAAATTTTTTATGCATTAATGTCCAAAAGAAGAAGTTTATTTTGGAAAGGGCCATTGGATCCCATACCTGAGCCCAAAATATTGTAGGGAGAGACCTATCTCGATGGGGTTGTAGAAGTACGTATCCCTTTGCGGAAGAGAAGGTGCCAGAGGTTCCCTAGCCCCAAGTGTCTTCTGCAAACTTGTGCACCGAGGCAGTATCTCTGAGCTCTGTTTTGAGCATATCTACCTGCTGTAATAAATGCTCTGGAAAGTTGCTGAGTCTCTAGGTTGTCCAATTACCAACCTCGTCCCATTCAGAAATATCAAATACTATTTTAATTCCTCTCTCCTTCAGCATATTGCGGATTTCGGTGAGGCCTGTGTTGGTTGCAAGGGGCGCATGGCCCATGATCTTGTTTGTCCAGATTTTCAATGTACTCTTTTCCCATTCCCTGGGATTCGATACAGATATTGAAGAAAAAATTCAGTTCCTTTTTTACAAAGGCTCCAAAGTTGTGTGCTTTTTTTGTTGTTTGCATCCTATAGCTGCCTTAACGCTACTCCTTCGATGTATTTATGCCTGAGCGTGCAACTTGTTGGATGATCAAGATCAATGTGCATTTGCCACAATATCTTGCAGTGAAGGGAGGTTTTTGCATGGTCTAAGCCCCTAATTTGAAGTCCTCCATCGCGCAGGGGTATTTTCACTGTGTCCCATTTTACCAAGTGCGGCTTTTGATGATTCCCTTTGCCACCGTGCCACAAGAAATCATGCAGGAGTTTAAGCAGATGACAATACAGCCCTCTTGAAGTAGATCACTGAGGAAGACATCAGCAAATTCATTTGGTCCATGGAACCTGATAAAGGGCCCGGGCCAGATGGGTTCACAATCCATTTTTACAGGATCTGCTGTGATATAATAAAAGTAGACTTGGTTAGAATGATCAAAGGATTCCTACAAAAAGTAAAGATGGGGGGCAGCACCAACTCAACCTTTCTAGCATTAATCCCGAAAGAATCAAACTCTGGCACCTTCGATAAGTTCAAGCCCATCTCTCTCTGCAATGCCTCATACAATATTATTGCAAAACTCCTTGCCAACATAATTAAGCCACTACTTGGTAGCCTCATCTCCACCTCGCAAGGAGGTTTCGTCAAAGGAAGACATATATTGGACAACTTTATTCAAGTTCAGGAAACCATACATTCCAGCAATCTAAGAAAAAGAGAAAGGCATGATGGTCAAGCTGGATATGGCTAATGGCTTCGACAGAGTAAACTTGTCCTTGTTTTTCATGTTTGGCATAATCTCGAATAATTCTTTACCATAAAAAAAAATCACATAAGACAAATTTAATCATGTACTACATACTTTACTTATTATTGTCTACAACTTATTTAATGTATGAAGCTAAGCTTAATCATATAGATCCTACCAAATATTGGTGTAGATATCTGATTGCCTTGTTAATATTGTTGATATGTTTGGAAGTGACTATTTCTTAGGGTTTGCAAGTATCTATTTTGTTCAGGATTTTGGATTTTCCATTTTTGTTATTGTATCTATTCTGCCAAAGTCACCTAAGACATGCACCAGGACCTACCTATTTTTTGCAAGCACAAGCATACATGACCATGTCATTCAAAGACTTAAAACCTTGTGGTGGTTAACAATAGTCCGCTTTCACCAACTTAGTTAAGCACCAACTAACATTTTTAATTTTTTTTGATCCAGTATCACTTTCAATTCTCCAATGTAGTTTCTGTTAGAGTTATGAATAACATAACAATGAAGTGTCCTAGAAATTCCTCTGAAACTAGTATGAGTATCACATCAAGATACATACATTCCATGTCAGTATCCTCCTCTTCTAATTTTTAGTTTCTAAAATTACTGATGTGTGTTTTAAAGCTCCAATGAACCTGAGAAGTAATGAGACATGTGTTGAAGTATACTTGTCATGGCTTCTTAGCTGATGGAGACTTCCATAGCATAGCATAATGTTTTTGTCCCACTGTTAAATCTAAATCAAAGCAGTGGTTGGGTTCTCATGTTGACTGGAATCTTCAACAAAAGGAAATAATGAGTAAGGTATTTTTCCTCAAATATATCAAGGAGGTTATGGGGTTATTAAAGAATTGATTGTAGCCACTTTGACGAAGGAACCTAAATTGCAATAAACAAGAACTTTGTTGCAACTTGCAAGTTTGCATAACTTGTAGTGCATGTAAGCTTAGATATAGGAGAAGAAATAATACATTTCAAAGCCCTTAAACAACATTTTATATAGATAAGAAGATACCATATTCCCCATAAGACACAACCTAATTTTTATCTTAAACCATAAATTGATGGTCAAAATGAAGAGTGATATTGAAACTTATTGAAACTTTTTTCATATAGCATAAATTGATTATAAAATTAAGGTGTTTCAATATCATTTATTTATAATACATTCTATGCTCGATTTAATAGAGACGTATATGGTTTGCAATTTTTTTTTTCCAATGATGTTGAATTATAATTACAAATAATGCCACTTCAAACTCAAAAGTGGGTGTTATTATTCTTAAATTTTACACTTGCATGAGTATTCAAAGATTGGTATGGTAATAAAAAAATAAATTGCAGGACTAGCCTAGTGGAGGCAGGATGAGTGTTTTGCATTGGGATTTTCTTTCTACCATGGATTCAATGTATTACATATTTCACCAACAAGGCTTTCTCAAATTCTTCCACCATGTTTTGAACTTCTTCCACCATGCTTTAGTTATAAACATAATCCATATGATTAACATTGTTATTTCAAAAACCTTCAATCCCACAACTCAACATCAACTTTCATCTACATGACATTGAACCAAAAAAGTACAATGATAATGATAAGGAATAAGGAATTGAACACAATAGATTTCATTCTGAGGATAGTTTTATTCACTGATTTTGGATTTATGGATCAAATGGACCGAGCGGGGGTTGAACTGAAGACCCCCGCCGAACAAACCTGCACCACTACCAACTCACCTACACATTGTTACTTAACCGTATAAAATGCCACATGTATTTAAATTTTGTTGTTTTCATCGTTGAGTAGAGTGGGGACCAGTCCCATGGGCCATCCCCTAATACAAATTTGCATATAACCATAACCTAGGACCTAGGGCAGAGCACAGGAGGCGCTAACCCTTAAACACGTGATTAAATTGTGAATCAGGATTAATTAATGTCTAATTCAGATTATGGGCGTTATTAAAAAAATTGACCATCCCACAATTTGCGCCATTGGTCGCTGAATTGTAGAACAATTTTCTAAATTCCGGGCGAATTTGTAGGAGTGTCTCATATTTTGTGCAATTTGTGGAGTAGATAGTGGGAAAACTAGGAGAGGTCATAACTCCTCCAATTTTCAACCAAATTGGATACAAAAAGACGCTAAGGTACCATTTTATTATTTTGGACTCAATGGAATATGTCTCCAAATCCATAGAACACTCTAGATGGGATTTTTTTGTAGGTTGAAGCCTAAGGCTGCCATGATCTGTTAAACACACACATGGTGTATGATGAAAGATAAACACACACATAGAAAGATAGGCGTTCGTTGCATCTCTATTACACATAGATGTACATTTATAATACAATAATGTGACTCTTGGATTCATCTTCCAAGGTCACTTGGACTCCTTTGTGACTCTTCGCCTTCCACACCTACCCATAGAGGATTAGGTGTTCAACATGACCAACCATGGTGTTGAAACAACTTAAGGGAAAATTTTGATGATGAAGATGGCTCCCTACAGGGTTGTCTTTTCTCCATATTCTTCTCAAACAATAATTGCATCATAGTTGTAGCTTATCATTCTTCTTCCTCTTTATGTCTTTGGTGCGTAGGTTTATTCATGTACTACACGATGTTTTTGTAGTGCAATTGTAGCTCTTTGAAGTTGTAGTTTAGGATCTTGATGTAGTTGCCTATTTTTGTTGATTGTTTACATGATTAACTGAAGGTTAGCATGCTCATGGGATGATGTTCTTGCAACAATAGGTTTCTTTGTAGGAGAAACTAATCATTCATTTGTTCAACATTTGTTGTACTCTTCTTTACAAGTCATTGAGCATAATGAGAAGGGATCATGCCATTAGAGTTTATCCAAGGAGATGTAGCCCAAGATGGGTGAACTCCTTAAACAGTGACTGGTGTAAGAATATTGATTACATACTTCCATTTTATGTTTGATTTCATATAAAAGAATTCACGAACATAGATTACAAAAATACATAAAACCACCTATTTCTACTTGCCATTTGGAGGACAAACCTTAGTCACAAATCCTTTTATTCTGAATAAGATCTTAGCATAGCATAACTAATATTCCCATTCAAATCAATATTTCATTGTAAATTTATTAAAAGTATGCAACAACCAATACTTATATTTAAAATTTAAGTAAATTTATAATGAATAAACCTAAAATACAATTTAAAAAATGTTTTCCTTTTTTTCATCCAAACTTATTTATCATAGTTAGGATCATTATTTTAATTTTTATTGATTTTTTGAAATTAATAATATATATTGAAATACATCTAAATCTTTAATATAAAAATTATCAATATTTTTCCCATGGAAAAAATCACATATTTTTTATTTCATTACTAGGATCATTATTTTAAATTTTATTGATTTTTTGAAATTAATAATATATATTTAACTACTTCAAAATCTTTAATATAAAAATTATCAATATTTTTCCCATGGAAAAATAACATGTTATTTCATTGAAATCAAAGTATACAAATTACTATTCAATTACAACCTCTTGGATATGTCTATCAAGAAAGCTAAGGCATTCTACGAACACAAAATAGTTAAACAGACAAACAATTAAGGTCCCAACGAATACAACAACTTCAATTCATAAAATGTTGTTGGCATCCACCCTAAGGACATCAACAAAAAATTATGAAATCACTAAATGTCCTATAGGTTGGAGTAATTCTTCCTTCAATCTTCTGTCCACATCAACATTTTGTTCCCTCTGGATATGTGATACCTCTAGTTCCTTAAGAAATTCCTGTAGTTGGAAAATTCTTTGTTGCCAAGGATATAGGACTAGGTTGTGTAATATATTGATCCCAAAGAACCGATCAATAACTACTCAAGAATCACCAAAAAATTGTAAGCACTTCTCCTCCTTGGATATTGAAAAGTCAAGGACGAGCCAAAACCCAATTAATTCTGCTTTATTATATGTTTGGGCCCCAGCCCTAGGCTAAGAAGGAAATAATGATGATTCTTCAGGTGAAGTGTTTCTCCCACTCTGCATACATCCATGACACGAATTTTGGCTCCATAAAATAAAGCCCAAGCCTTCGAAGTATCTATCCTGGGCCCAATTGGAATCCAATCTTCTTTTTTAAACCTTGTGTGTTGAGTTTCTTCATTGTTATTTTTGTTTTATGTACCACATGTCAAATATTTGAGATATCATTGTCAAAGATGATTCTATTCCGGTGTAACAATATATGTCAAAGGACCAATCTTGGAAGATTGGAAAAATGCTCCAAGGTTGGGGTTTTTGTCCACTCTCCGAGGCATTTCCTAATGATGTAAACAATCATATTTCCACGTAGGCCTTGTCAAACAAGATCGATTTCCACATTGCCTAAAAAAAAACATAATCGACAAACAAGTGTGTCATTGGCTTTTGATTATCATAATAAAGTGGGCATCTTCTAAGGCCTTCCAAGTCTTATGTATAAAAATCATCTTACATTTGAACTTACATACTATAAAAAAAACTCCAAAAAAATTCTTCTAAATTATTTTCTAGTTATTATTAATCTTTTATAACATTAAAATGGGAAAATTCTTTATTCTTTTATGTTTTTGAATTACCAAAATGCTTAATCTTATAATAAGTTACATGTTATAAAAGATACTCCAACAAAATGTATGGTCATTAGTCTTTTATAACTTGAATGAGAAGATTCTTCATTCTTTGAATTACCAAAAAGAAGGTGGATTCTTCTAAAAAAACTATAATGAATTATATATTCTTCTTAATATTATAAATTTATAAAATTTAATTAGAAGATTATTATCTTTTTAAATATTAATAATTTATAATTAATAAATTTACATATTTATAATTTTTAAAATTTTTAAAATTTTTTGAAAAAATAATTATTAAAATAATTTCTTATTCTTTTTATTTATAAATATTAACTATCCATCACTTAACATGACATGTGTCAACTCATCCTATTGAATTTCATTAAAAAAATTTGTGATAAATACATATTATTCATCTCCTTAAGATAAACCACATTTCAAACGTGGGAAAAAAAATTAAAATTATTAATATGTTGAATTAGGAAGAAAAAAAATAACATCTTAACTTATTGAAACCATCAAACTTATAAAACAATTCAATTTAATAATATTCTAATAAAAACAAAATAGTGATTTATTAACCTCATTACTTTTTAGTTAAAATTTCAATTTACCTAATTTTATATTTCATAAAAGATAATTTGAATTTTATATTCTATATAATTTATATTTTAAATTTTATTATATTTAATAAAAATTTAAATTTTAAAATTTATAACACTCCCCTAATTATCAATTTCTTTAACTAAAAAAATATATTCAAATTTATTATAAATATTACTTGATCTTAAAACTAATTAAAATGAAAAGAGTTATTCATTTAAATTATTCATATTTTTTTCATTTTACATTTAATACAAAGTGGAGGAGTTATTCATTTAAATTATTCAATTGCAGAACATTGCAATTGCTGTCATAATTTGTGTGACAGGAGAGGAGGATCGCAAGCCCAGCCGTCGCTTCGAAGCCAAAATTGGATGGTGGAGATGTGTGGGCGTGACATTTAAATTTGAATGAATTAATTATTTAAAAAAATTGCAGCAATAAAAAGGAACTCGGTTCTATGGCAAGAGGCATGGAGCTAGGTGGCCGGGGGGTTAGGGGAGTGGCGGGTGGGAGGAGGAGCGGCGCTAGGGGGAGGGGTGGTGGAGGAGGGGTTCATTGCCATTTTCCATTCGCCGTTTTTTGCGGTCAAAAGCTGGAGAGGCAGGGTCCACCATCAGGCCGGAGAAGAGAAAGGTTGTCGGAGGGGCGGATCGGGAGCTGTCACATCAGCTCCCGATTCGTCGAACGAAAGACTCCTCCGATGAAGTTTCAGTTGTCAATCATTTCTGCGTACAGGTCTCATCAAAATCAAAAGCTTATTGACTTTCAAATTAGGCGACCATTATTTCTTGGGTTTTAAAAATTAACTGTAATTGGGCATATATTGGTTACAATTAGATTTAAATCATGACAAACAATATGGCTGACAACATTTAATATCCTATAATGTATAACCCTCAAACTATATTCCATAATTTCCTTCAATTTGGTTTAAAAAAAAATATAGTAGGTGAGTAGTTTACTATAATTAGTCATAATAATGTTTGAAATTTTTGCTAGTAAATTTTTTAAAAGATTGAAAGAACAAGTGGATGCTAATTTACTGTAAGGAATAAATGAATTTAATCTTAATTGTTATAATTATTCATAATAATGTTTTAAATTTTTATAGATAAATTCTGTAAAATATTTTGAAATGAGTGGCATTTCATTCCTTATAAGGAACCAATAAAATTTGATTAATCAAAGAAGATGATGTTCGAGATTAAGATTTATGGGGGTTTAAAAAATTAATTTATAGAATTAAAAAAATTCTATTATTTTTTTTACTTTATACATAGTAACTTTAACATTTTTTGTCTTTATTATTTTAACTTTATTTGTTCTATGTGATGAATGGAGTGGAGTGGAGTTTTGGTTGAAAATCTTAGATGTTAATTTTTAACTTCACTTCTAGTTTTTAATCAAAAAAATTATTATAATGTGTCATAATATTTTTATCTTAATTTTAAGTATAAAATAGTATAGTGGATTGTTGTACATGTGGGTTAGATTTTTTTAGCAAAATAATATTAAGAACACATTTACTTAACGTCAATAGATTTAGAAAGTTAAAATTAATTATCTTAAAGACACATAAAGGAAATTTTATAGTCATAGAAATTATTTCAAAATACTACAAAATAAAAGTATTTATTAAAGGTTGTCCTATGTTAAATTGTTGCTTCATGTGAGATTGGGCCAACGAATGATACCACACATTGCAAAGAATGCAAAGAATAATGTGCACTACAAAGAATGGCGAACATGAGGTGCGATGGAGCTGTGCGGATGTGTGACAAAGATAGGAAGGACCATGACATAAACAACAAAAAGTAGCTACTAAGCAGTTAGTTACAACCTGTTAACTTTTTGTTAGTTCATCCCAACACAATTAGTTGTCAAGCTTTTTCGATCTAGCCTAATTCAGAGTGTATCTGTCTCCCGTCCTCTTCCAAAACCTTTATAGCTTCTTGCAGTCAAATCATGATTCCTTGGGTGAGATCTCACTTGCTCATAGGAGTTGAATATGACAGTGTCTAAGGATTTTTGTTAGCTCATTCTTGAACCCTGGTTCACCCCTGTCTATGCGCTAAAAAATGGTTCCATTTCCAAGAACTTGAAGGTTGCATAGAGGGGGTATGTAGAGACCAACAAAAGAAGAGATAGAGTGATTAAGAAACAAGTGTTATGAATTTTCAGTAGAGCAATCAAATAATCAACACCTCAATCTGGAGAAGTGGTTGCAAAGGTATCTTTATACTGACTTTCATGAAAATTGTTTCACTAATTTTCCTATAGTTTTTTGCAAGTGGTTGCAAAGACTAGTAGAGCAACACAGAAGTTGGTATCTTCTAGACCCACGTGTTGGATGCTTAATCTGGTCAAGAGGGTGAATATTGTGAAGAACACAATATCCAGGGCTATCCATTTTTGGTTGGACAATGTTCTGGCTGGATACATTGTTTAATTCATGGTGGAAGCTACTAAATTTATAGTGCAGTTGAAAGTGAATTTGTCTAGGGACCACGTGGATGATATTTGAAGTCATTACCCACGTGGATCAAGATGTTGCTCTGCAACAAAGGCGTAATTCTATTGGAACCTGATGCAGTGAAAAAGTAAAATTTTGTGCGTTGAGGGGAGGTGAGGGTTGACCAAAGAATGGCCTAAATTGGGGAAGGGACAAGGGATGTAGTAAGCATGAAGGAGAGTTGGGATAGCTAGCAATTTGAGTTTCTAGAGTGGAAAATCAAGAAAGATGTCAAACAAGAGGCCTACAATGTACGAGTTAGCCAATTTAGGAAATGACAAGATCTACGAAAGGAGAAAAGGTTTCCCAAGAAATGTTGTGGGGACGACGACACAAGCATTTCCAATATCGTTGAAACATGAGTTTCAACATGAAGGAAGAGTGAAACAAGAAGGGTAGATGGAAAAATACACATTGGAACCAAGTATTTGTGCAGTTTTGGCACAATAAAGAGACTTGCATCAGAGTTTGTTGTTGACTGCATACCTCGGAAGAAGCATACTACAAAAAATAAAATGAGGAACAATAATGGGGATATGGATCGTTGGGAATATACAGATGGAAGGGAAGAAGAGAGGGGTGCAGAGAAGAGAGGAGAGGAATCCATGTGTTGGGAGTGGAGTCTAATGCCACATAGAGGTCCATGCATGAAAAAAAGAAGGAGAAATAAGGACGAAGGAGAAGTTATTAAAGGAGTTAATTTGAGATTTCGTGAAGAAGGAAATGAGGATGAAGAACATTAATTCAGCCAATAAGATTTTATGCATTCCATTTTCCAATTTTGGGACATCCCCTGGTTGAACCCATAACCCCATGCATGTTTTCTAGATAAAGGGAAACTTTTAGTCGATTACTAGTTCATCGTAGTCACCAGAATCAATTCAGATGAGATAGTTTGACAATGTTGCAATTAGTGGAAGTAGTAGTAAAAGGTAGGAAGAAGAGGTTAAAGAAAAAGAGCCAAGAAGACCACTAATAGGATCAACATAGGGTAAACGCTTATCAAAGGAGGAACTAAAGTTGAAATCAAGAATTCATGCTTGAAAATCAATGGCTACCATTGACACCACATTAAGGCTACCATTATTTCATGGAACTAGGACAGAGGATCTTGAGAAACATTTTTTATGTATGTGAGGCGGTGTGGATAGTGAAGGAGGTTCTACATAATCAAGCCAAGATCACATGATTAAAGACAACCTTAAGGGACTATGCATTAACATAATATATGAATTATAAGCCCACTACACTTCCAGAGCAGTCGAGGACCTTAGTGGACATCAAGAAGATGCTATTGAAGGAGTTCCATAAGCCTAAATTAGAGTTGTAGTGCATCACTAAAATAAAGGATATTAACTAGAATGTTGGTGAGTCTATCTCGGACTTTGATCAAATTTTTAAGGTACTAATGGATATTTTAACCTTCCAAATCGCTGATGCAGACCAATAGGAATGGTTCATAGTTGGGTTTCTACCACACATCAAGATTCCTTTGACTCAACTGGAAAATAAATGCATCAAACATCAAAAGACATGCAAAGCCTTTAATTGGATAAGAAATCTAACCATCTCTTATCAAACCATTTCAATGGCACTTCTTTTAGTTGCACTTCATCATGTGAATCATCCTGACCCACATCGATTATGGAATCCTCTTTTCCATTCTTGCCAACATCTCTCTCCACCTTCTTCAAATGTCATGGATGACTTTTTGGATACAAAGTCCAACACTTTTCTACAATATGACCTTGCTTATGGCAATGAGTGAAAAACAATTACATCTTCTTTTCAACATAGTTTTCTTTGTCCAATGGACCTTTGGCTTGTTTCCTCCTTTGTTTAGAAAGTTTCTTGTCCATGGCTATTGTTGATCATGTTCCCTTCTCTCCAATCCCTTTCCCTCTATTGTTCTGAAACCAACGAACCTCACGAACTATAAAGCAATTGTGCTCTGAAGGGCTGTTATTTTCCCCTTGTACCTTTGCAGATTTCCCCATTTCCCCCTTTTTTCCCTCTTTTCAAAGTCCCCTTTCCATCCCAAAATTCCTCCCATAGCTCTCCTAACTATTCCAAAATCCCCTTTAAAGTCCACATCCACCCTTTGTTTGGTTAAAATTCTCCTTTTCTCCCTTATCGTTTCCCTTCCTAACCCTTAAAATCCATTAAAAATGGGCCAAAACCCACTTTTAACATTGCATAGGGCTTAGCCCTTTCCCGCCAGCCCCTTTAAACCACTTCCCCACGTAACCATTACCCAATACCAAGTGCTTAATGACTTGGCGGCTAGTCGCAATCGCGACTTCCAAACAAGCGCAACCCTTTTTTAACTCAGAAAAACTCCGATGTGATTGTTTTATTACATAAGTAATGCGATGTGTTGTGCGTCGTTGATCCGCCGTTTAGATCGAACGGCTGGTGCTTTGTCGCACTCCTCGCCCCAATCGCACCATCTCTCCCGATCGCTCCAATCGCAGCTCCCCTCCGAGCGTTGTACCTTCCAATTGACCTCATCGCACATTCTCCTGTTTGCGATTGCGATTACTCCCGCTCCCGATCTCCGATGCGATTCCATATGGGTCCCACCTCACAC
Organism: Pinus albicaulis; assembly: GCA_034641835.2. NCBI lineage: Eukaryota > Viridiplantae > Streptophyta > Pinopsida > Pinales > Pinaceae > Pinus > Pinus albicaulis. Next base: position 1,315,969,684 of record CM076570.1, read on the forward strand.
GTACATTTCACTACAATTCATACATTTCTTTGCATTTCCGGTTATAATCAAAGTTCTGTGTTTTGAATTAAAGTTTAAATGTTTCACATGCATTCTGCCAATATTCGTACATCGTTCCACCGCTTGATCTCTGCTATTGATCTACTCCCCTGGACCACGATCGAAGGGTTCACGATGCATCTCTCCGCCAAACTCTATCATTTGCTTTTTTCACCATATAAATGCATTTTTCACATTTATTTCGTCCAAACACACTGTTTCGTCACCTCCGCGCTATTTTTCTTCCATCCCCCATAGCCATTCCTCCTGTGCATGGATTACATAACTTAGTCCCGTGTTTTGCAGGGTTATCAGGTGGGAAAGTCTGCCATAATTACACAACCTTTATTACAGCGGCCGGTTTTCACCGACAGAGGTATAAATGAAGCGGCTGAGAGTTCAATGCATAGAAAAACTAAGTCGACAGGGCGGTCACATTAGTAGAAACATTCCTACCTGGGAAAAGGACAAGGCACCCATACTATCTCCATTATTTACCGTGTTCCAGGGAAGAGTTCTTCCTGAACTACAGTCCAGAGCCACCGAAGCATTTGATTCACAACTATGGCAAACCTCACCATCATGCACTTCACTCTTGTGTTTATTCACCAGAGAACTGCACAGTACTGCAATCATGGTACATCAAGATCATGCCAGAATAAATGGAAGCCTGACGAAGACCATTTTTTCCTCCAGAGAGTACCGGAGATAAATGCGTTGTGTTTAAACAAAATGGGCTTTGGCCCTCTTTTTCTTCTGATTTTTAATTCTGCATTTATTTTTCTACCTACCACTTCTGCCCCTCTTTCAGCTGTAAAAATTGTAAAGAAACGCATAAGAGGGGTTCCAGATTTATCAGAAAATTGTGCAGTAGTGGATTTTGTATACATTTTGTAAGATCTTTAGTATAAAGGCTCAGAGCCCATAGGGTCTCAGTGAGGAGGAGTTCCATCTGTTAAAGAGGATTTTGGTCTTAGGTATTTCATAGTGTGTAACTTTCTCTCTTATGTGTTATTTTAATATATAATTTCATTTCATCCATCTTTCCTGTATCATGTTTTGGAATGCGAGTGGCTCACTGATTTTTGGTATGGATTTATCCTAGTTGATACCCATGCTCGAATTAGTCAAGCGCTTTAAATATGGCTCATGCATGATATTATGTTCCACTATTCATCTAAATCGTATTTCTGCTATATTAGTTTCTTTGGGAGGGTGTTTTTAAAATGCTATTGTCATGTATGGATTCCTAGAATTGTAAGCCCATGCATGGTGGTATTGTGTATCTGGATATCAGCTTAATGATAACTAATATTTTCTCAATATTTCATTCACTACATACACCTTCTAATAATTTATTTCTGTGAGGTATTTCTGAATTGGCCCTCTTTACAGTAAGTTGTCTCTAAATTGTCTGTTGCTTTTATATTGGAGTTTTGCATGTTGCCTCTGCATTATTCCTATCTCTGTATGAGGTTCTGAAGGTCTTGGTCCCATTCAGATTAATATTCCTTGTTTTATAAGAGATAGCATGAGAGCTTTTTACTGATGACTCCCTCTGCCATACCATATGCTCCTTGCTATATAAGATGTCCTAGGCACTGGTCTATCACAACTCTAGGCTGCCTCTAGGAGCAACAACATCTTTATGGCACCGTTGCCGGGGATGAAGTTAAGAAAATTAGAATCCCTAGGCCTCGACAAAAACATTATTCACTCTCTAAGTAGGTGAGCACAGAGCATTGAGAGTTGTAGATCCCTCACCTTGGCGACTCCACATTCAGTTATTAGAAGAATCTACTTGCAATCCCGACTCTGCTGGGGAAGAGACAAATGGCTTTGATTTGGTAAATCACTATGGTGGACAGTAAGATCATAAATCATCCACCTGGCGACTCCACAGTTCCCAAATGATTAAAAGACTCCACTAATTATCTTGGTTTCACGAGACTCCACTGGGAGACCATGTCACAGTACAGCATCAGCCATACTGAAGACCAAGCCATGTCATCAATGGAAGACCCTGAACAGTTTGCAAAAATGCACCCAGATTTCATGGCTGAGTGTCGAGACAGCTTGGAAAGATTTAAAGTGGAGGACCTTCCATGGATGGTTCTTCTCAGCTCAAGTTTCCACCCTGTGCTTAAGAAAATATTTCTAGAATTGATGGTTGAAAGATATGAAGCTGAGATCAAACTCTTGAACCCACAAGAACAAACTCAAGACGTGGATAATGAGCAAGACATGTATGATGCTTTGAAGCCCATGGAAGATGAGGAGGAAAGTGATCAGGAACTGCCCAATTGCTTACCTATATCTTGTATTATGTTGATCAGAGAGTATCGCGACCTAATAGCAAAAGCTAATAGGGAACGTTGCCTTGAGGAAACAAGAGACCACATAGAAGAGGCAGAATCTGATGTGGAAGAAGAGGCTCAAGAGAACATCCCGCCTCCCAGTCAACTAATGCAAGAAAAAGAGGATTGTTGTGCTTCTGTCCATGATGACAGGGAAACCCCCCTTTTGACAGAAGAAGAGATTAATCAGATAATAAATCAGAAAATCACCTCCAAAGTCTTTTATAGAACAGATTCCCTTGCTCACTCTTCCATTGAGTTTGATGATTTGGATCCAGAAGACTCCTTTGTGGATCAGGACGAAGAAGGACCTACTGAGAATCCGACAAGTTTGATTGGTGACATTGCTTACGATTATGACTTTCCTAGTTATGATCTATTTGATGATGATTGTTTCCAGAGAGAAGCTAAGCCTGCAGAACCATCATCAGTAGACCCATGGGAGGAAAGCCAAGGCCAGCAACTCTAGAGGAGCAGTGAACCTAGTCAGCCCATCTATGACACTGAAGGGGAAAGTTATGAAAGCATTAGTGGTGAGTGTCATGTGATCGGTAGTTAGCAGTCCTTCCTTTCAGAAGATGAGGAGGAGAGAAAAGAAGAATTTCTTGAGCAAAATGAAAATAACGAGCCTTCTCTTGAAAAAGAGGAAGCAAAGGTACAAGCCCCTCCTCAAGAATACATAGATATTTTCACGGAGCTCAGCACAGCAGAGCAGAATATACCAGAGCTCCAGAAGGACTCAGCTCCAATATACGATGAGTCCTCCAGTTTAGAAAATGAAGAAGATGAGGGAGATTCTCTCTCTCAAGAGAGTCTTCTCCTTGATCCAGTTGAAGAAGAAGAGATCCTGGTTGAAGCCTGCCTGCCAAATATTCATAACCAGGTATCATTTCATGATCCTTATGTACATTTACCGCAAACATTTGAGGAAGGATCAAAGGTCTTTTTGAGCAGCGTGTTGCAAGCAGAAAGAAAATTTTTCAAAGCTGCACAGGATAAAGACAGCCTACCACCCATGGGAGACTGGAAAGAAGAGAGTGTACATCATCTGTTCATCGATCCTGTGGCAGAATATATGGAGGCCCTGATTAGCTCAAATTCTCCAGCATTGATCCTTCACTAGGGCCAGATTCATCAAGAGTGGTCACCGCTAATGGTGACCACATTTTTGAAGAACCACATGCAGATCACCCTGTGGTTATCTCTGATAGTCAGTCCATACTCTTATCCTTTTTTGTTACTACTTGACTAGCTGCACTGGCATTATTGTATCACCTAGAGCATCAAAGACTTCCAGGTTAGAGTAGATTACGAAGGTAAAGCTCAATAAAGCTCAGTCTGTGAGAATGTAGTTAGTTGTTTTTAATTTCTGCAAAGTCCAGCAAGCCAGATAGTCTAATCCTGGCTCGACTGTTTTTCAATTTTTGTCTTAGAGTGTAGTGAAGAAATCTGCTAGACAGTTTAATCCTAGCAGATGTACTTTAGGTAGAGAAAAATGTGAGACCAACAGTTTAATTTGGTCTCATGGAGTAATAAGGGTAGAAGTAGAATAGGTTTATTTTCCATGTTTAAAAAATTGTGAAATTATCCAAGAAGGTCCCAGAAGAATACGAGGAGTTGTACCTGAAATCATTTCAGTCTTATAGTGAAGAATTTTTGGGTTTTGGAAGAGACTTAGGATTTCTCAGGAAAGAAATGGTGACTTAATCATCAAGTAAGACCATTAGGTCTTATGATTTTGAAACCGAAAATTTGGCTGTGTTGACAGATATTGCAAAAGACAATCCATATTTTGGGGTTGCCTTGGATACAGATGAACTGCTGCAGTGATGGAAAATCATAATGTTATTCTGATAGAAGACGAAAAGTAGAAGTGCTAAAGAGCAGGGTCTACACAGAAGATGATCAGGTGGTCTGCGTAGTTCTCGACACGCTCAGGGATGAACGTGTCGTCCCCAGGTGGAGCCAACGTTGATCATGTTCCCTACTCTCCAATCCCTTTCCCTCTTCTGTTATGAAACCAACGAACCTCACGAACTATAAAGAAATTGTGCTCTGAAGGGCCATTATTTTCCCCTTGTACCTCTGCAAATTTCCCCATTTCCCCCTTTTTTCCCTCTTTTCAAAATCCCCTTTCCATCCCAAAATTCCTCCCATAGCTCTCCTAAATATTCCAAAATCCCCTTTAAATTCCACATCCACCCTTTGTTTGGTTAAAATTCCCCTTTTCTCCCTTATCGTTTCCCTTCCTAACCCTTAAAATCTATAAAACATTGGGCCAAAACCCACTTTTAACATTGCATAGGGCTTAGCCCCTTTCCTGCCAGCCCCTTTCAACCACTTCCCCACGTAACCATTACCCAAGACCAAGTGCTTAATGCCTTGGGGGCTAGTCGCAATCGCGACTTGCAAACAAGCGCAACCCTTTCTTAACTCAGAAAAACTCTAATGCGATTGTTTTATTACATAAGTCTCGCGACACGTTGTGCACCGTTGATCCACCATTTAGATCGAATGGATGGCGCTTTATTGCACTCCCCGCCCCAATCACACCATCTCTCCCGATCTCTTCGATCACAGCTCCCCTCCGAGCATTGTCCCTTCCGATTGACCTCATCGCACATTCTCTTGTTTGCGATTGCAATTACTCCCGCTCCCAATCTCCGATGCGATTCCGTATGGGTCCCACCTCACGCGTACATTTCATTACAATTCATACATTTCTTTACATTTCTGGTTATAATCAAAGTTTCGTGTTTTGCATTAAATTTTAAATGTTTCACATGCATTTCGTCAATATTCGTACTTCGTTCCACCGCTTGATCTCTGCCGTTGATCTACTCCCCTGGACCACGATCGAAGGGTTCACGATGCATCTCTCCACCAAACCCTATCATTTGTTGTTTTCACCATATAAATTCATTTTTCACACTTATTTCATCCAAAAACATTTTTTCGTCACCGCCGTGCTGTTTTTCTTCTGTCCCCCATAGCCATTCCTCCTGTGCATAGATTGCATAACTCAGTCTCGTGTTTTGCAGGGTTATCAGGTGGGAAAGGCCGCCATAATTACACAACCTTTATTATAGCGGCAGGTTTTCACTGACAGAGGTATAAATGAAGTGGCAGAGAGTTCAACACACAGAAAAACTAAGTCGACTGGGTGGTCACATTAGCAGAAACGTTCCTACCTGGGAAAATGAAAAGGCGCCCATACTATCTCCATTATTTACAGTGTTCCAAGGAAGAGTTTTTCCTTGACTACAGTCCGGAGCCACCAGAGCATTTGATTCACAAGTATGGCAGACCTCACTGTCATGCACTTCACTCTTGTGTTTATTCACCAGAGCACTACACAATACTGCAATCAGGGTACATCAGGATCATACCAGAATAAATGGAAGCCTGACAAAGACCATTTTTTCCTCCAGAGAGTACTAGAGATAAATGTGCTGCGTTTAAACAGAATGGGCTTCGGCCCTCTTTTTCTTCTGAGTTTTAATTCTGCATTTAGTTTTCTACCTACCACTTTTGCCCCTCTTTCAGCTATAAAAACTGTAAAGAAACGCATAAGAGGGGTTCCAGATTTATCAGAAAATTGTGCAGTAGTGGATTTTGTATACATTTTGTAAGAGCTCTAGTATAAAGGCTCAGAGCCCATAGGGTCTCAGTGAGGAGGAGTTCCATCTGTTAAAGAGGATTCTGTTCTTAGGTATTTCATAGTGTGTAACTTTCTCTCTTATGTGTTATTTTAATATATCATTTCATTTCATCCATCTTTCCTGTATCATGTTTTGGAATGCGAGTGGCTCACTAATTTTTGGTATGGATTTATCCTAGTTGATACCCATGCTCGAATTAGTCAAGCGCTTTAAATATGGCCCATGCATGATATTCTGTTCCACTATTCATCTAAACCGTATTTCTGCTATATTAGTTTCTTTGGGAGGGTGTTTTTAAAATGCTATTGTCATGTATGGATTCTTAGATTGGTAAGCCCATGCATGGTGGTATTGTGTATCTGGATATCAGCTCAATGATAACTAATATTTTCTCAATATTGCATTCACTACATACACCTTCTGATAATTTATTTATGTGAGGTATTTCTGAATTGGCCCTCTTTATAGTAAGCTATCTCTGAATTGTCTATTGCTTTTATATTGGAGTTTTGCTTGTTTCCTCTGCATTATTCCTATCTCTGTATCAGGTTCTAAAGGTCTTGGTCCCATTCAGAATAATATTCCTTGTTTTACAAGAGATAGCATGAGATCTTTTTACTGATGACTCCCTCTGTCATACCATATGCTCCTTGCTATATAAGATGTCCTAGGCACTGGTCTATCACAACTCTAGGCTGTCTCTAGGAGTGACAACAACTATATTCTTCCAACATATTGAAACATTATGGTTATTCAAACCATGAAAGGAACATGCAAACCATTTCCAAATCTTATGTGAAGATTTACCATGTTTATCATAATCAAAAGAAACTTGATTAAAGGCAGGTTTATACCTTGAACATTCACCTTTGTCGCCTTCTTAAAGAGGTGAATTTTATGAGGTAATGGCTCTCTTTAGAATACCAACAATTCATTCAACGACTTTAGAGCTTTCAACATCCTCGTGTTCGCCATTCTCATTAGTTGCATGCTTATGAGAATATTATTTCAAAGTGGGTGTAAAAATTTTGCATTCCTCATGAACACAAACTTCACAAGCTTGAGGTTATGAACATGAATTGAAAGTCCTTCTTGGAACACCTTCATGTGCCTCCATGGCTTTGGAGCATTCTCCACCATGTTGTCCATAACCAAGACCCAAATATCTAGGCCTTTCCTCAACAACAATTGGCTCAACAATGCCTTGTGCATGTTTGCCTAATCATTTACCTTCACAGCCCATTTGCATCAATAATTTGGACCTTATTCCTCTAGTGTGTCTTTCAAAAGCACTAACACATTCACCTTGAGAAGAATTAGAAGATAAACTTGAATTTCGTACCTCTTTTTCAAGCACATGCTTGGCTAAGGTTTCCTTGGCATCATGGAGCAGAGTCTCCATCTCATGCATCTTTTCTAGGGCTTAATTTGCAATATGGAGCTGATTCTCCATCTCTTGCATCATTTCAAGAAATTCTTGCTTCTCCTCCTTCGTGGCAATCAACTTCTCTTGAATCATAATACTCTCCCTCTTATCTTCATACATCTCTTTCACCATATCATTCATGATGTAGAGCTTCTGAGACATATATTTATCAAAGAGTTTTGCTGAGGAAGATTGACTAGAAACATCACTTACTGAAGTGGCCATCACACCTGCAATGCATACAAAGCTTCTTTGCGGTGTTTTGAGAAATGAGCTCTCAATCTTAAGCTTCTCCTTCACACATAAACTTGCACACAGTTAAATTCTCTTTGCAAAAATTCAAAACCAATAGTTAATTCTTCTAGCTAACCTTGGCTAAAATGAGCTAAAAAGTGCTTTGATACAAAATTGATCTGAATATGGGAAAACTAGTTTCGTTGTGCTAGTTCCCTCATCATTTAAATAAAAATGTGTTTAGGATCGTCTCAAGTTAGCCAATTGTGAAGACGCTTATGTGTCAAGTTTTAAGTGTCTTTGATGAGAAATTTATGAGTTACTTAGCTATTAAAAACTCATGTACAAAAAATTAAATGTAGAGAAATAACACACATCATACACATTACACAATAGCTGATAACGGAATTCACCCCTCCTGGGCCACATCTCCATGGACCTGCTTCAACTAGTCGGGCCCTCTTGGGATTAATGGTAAAATGTCTGATTATATGCACCTAAAGTGCTCCAATGGTTTTGAAACCTACTCCATTGGCTTCAGAAGACCCAAAAACCTCAAGATAGACTATTAAAACTCTAAAAATGGTCTTCAGTTGATCTAGGCATGACCTCCTCTCCTAGTGGCCTTAGGCTTCTTTAATATTCAATGTGGAAAAATCACTTTCAGAAGTGCTCCAACGCCTCTGCAACCTATTCCATCATGTTCAGAGCATCAAAATCATATAATATTGACTCTTCTTGAGCCAAAATTGGTCGAAATTAGCAAAAATGATGCTTCATTCAATTTTCTCTAGGAATCTCCACTAAAACTAGAGAAACCCCAGTTAAGGCCACCAAATCTGGAAGTGGCAATGAATCTAGTGGCTCCGCAAAACATGCCTCCAAGTTAACTTCAGTTTAATTAAATGTTAAGTGCACAATTAATGGGAAATTATTACATTAAGCGCAATTACAAAGAAATTCGTTTGAATTTCAAATTAGCACCATTAAGATGGATTATGGTTTAATAAACCATGTTTAAAACTTTAATACACACTATTAAAAATAGTCCTTGGCCATTGGTTATGGGGCCACGGTCTTATGGAAAGGGCTGGCCCTTCTTGCCTCCGCCCAAATCATTTTTAAAGCATAAATAAATGTTGCGCCCCAATAATGTTAAGAAACATTGTGTGGCATAGTTGGTAGCACTCGTGGGGGGCGAGAAGAATTAACTGTTGGTTTTGAATTAATTGAAATTTCTCGCCAAAATTTAAATTCAAATTCTGCCAAAATATATTCAAATTCGGCCTTGGAGGGGGGACACGTGGCGGCCTTCGGGCTAGCCACGTGTCAGCCTCCCATTAGTTCATCTAAAACCAATGAAATTGTGCCATATGCCCAAAAATTCGGGCAATTCAGAATCTGACACTTGTCATCCTTTTATTGGGCAAAATTGGAGAAATATTCCCAAATTTTGACCTTTGACCCTGTTTGACCCCTTTCTTTTTTAAATTCGCATGTTTGACATGGCAATCAACGAGCTCTAACTTCCTCATACAGACTCTGTTTTGAGTGAAATGAATTGCGCCGGATTCCTGGCGACGGGCTGGATCCTGTCATTCTAGTTTGGTGCGATTATAAGCACTTATAATTTTTGGCAAAGCTTTTCCCCAATCCAGATTCTGTTCAAGAGGTGTGATCCTATGGATTCCCTTGTTGCCGATACAGGCATCATATCCTTTTATTTTCTGGTTGAGAAAATGTGTATATGTGTATATTATTGTAAATACCATAATGAGCTGTGTTACAAAGCTCTAGTACATGGTATGATTGTCATGATGATTTTTTCTTTCAGTAGATTATTCATTTTCAATAATGCATCGAGCTGTGTTATAAATCTCCATAGGAAGTATGTTTTATTTTCAGTTATTTTCTGATTTTTAGTTATCATTAAACGTCGAGGACGGTGTTCCCCTAAGGGGGAGGGTTTTGTAACAGCCCTGGTGAAAATTCCATGTAATAAAAGTTGAAAATAATAATCATGGTTGATGGGACACTTATTACAAGTTGAATGTTGGGAAAAAAATCCTAGTGGGTGTTCATTTCGGTTATTATGGATAAAGTAAATTGGAAAAGACAATGGGTAATGCATTGGAAAGGAATGAGGCATTAATTGGTATTTTATTTATGAAAATAATGGAAATTAGGAGAAAAGGAAGGTGAAAGGTCACAGGTTTCATGTGAGGAGGAAAATGAAGGAAAATAATGGAAATTGAAGAAAATAGAGGCCTCATAAATAAAAAGGCATCTAAGGATCAGTTGGAAAGATTTTGCTACATTTTGTCAGTTTAGTTTTGGAGCTCTCATTATTCTCTCTCTCTCTCTCTCTGTTGGACACTTGGAGTTTTTTTAACACTTTGGCATTGGATAAAGAAAGGAAAGAAAACAAGAAGGGGGAAACAAGCAAGGATGAGTAGGAATCAGGAAACTACAATAGGATTCTTGGCAAGTATCGATTTGCATGTGTGTTTTCCTGTTAGATCTGGCATGCACGGTATTGCATGTGGTTCTTTTCCGTCTTGGTATGGGAGGCTAGGTGTGGTAGTTTTTTCAGCCTAGCCTTTTCATTTCCAGATATCCATGGTGATGTGGAATTCTCATGTTTTGGTTTAGCTGGATTACCGAATGGATTCGAAAACCAAATCTCGAATGCCATAACCATTTTTCATCTTTAACTTCTACTTGAAAGTTTACTTGTGTGACAGCTGCTAGATTTCTTTCATTCTCTTGTGAATTCATTGATAGTCGTGCTTGAGAACCTTCTTCCTTCGAATCTAGTTTTAACTTGAGAGGAAACATTCTATTGCTTGTCATTTGTACTTTTGCAATAAGATGTTTTCTTGGAGACTTATCCGAAAGTGTGCACTCTCCATTCTTGAAAAATACAGTGTATCCCTTTTTCATGAGTTTCCCAATGCTTATAAGGTTATGCTTCAAACCAGGGACAAAATAAACATCTGAAATATACTTCTTCTCCCCCTTCTTTGTTAGAATGTTGACTCTTCCTTTTCCCATGAAAGATACTTTGCTATTAATCCCGAATGTCACTTCATATTTCACACTTTCATCTATATTTGAAAACATTTCTATGTTTCCTGTCATGTGGTTGTTGCACCTTGAATCCAAAAACCATACATCCTTTTTTTTTTCTTGTGCTACATTACAGGCCAAAAAAATGCTATCATGGTTTTGAATTTCCTTTGTGAAATTTGCACTTGGTTTGTTACTTATATCATGTTGCTTATTTCTACATTCATTTGCATAATGACCATACTTCTTACAATAATGACATTGAACTTGAGATTTATCATACCTCTGACCTTTTATTTTATTTTGGCTTGGGCCTTGACTTGGATTTTGATTGTTGCCCCTTCCACTTGGGCTTGAAGGCCTGCCTCTTCCACCTATGTGTGTTATTTTATCTCTTCCTCTAGCATTTGATCTTCCTCGCCCTCTACCTTGACTAAATGAAAATTGTGTCTTGAAGGCATGCTCCAGTGAGGAATTTGTTGCTCTATTTAGTCTATGTTCATGAGAAATTAGTGATGCATGAAGCTCATCCAGTGAAAATTGTGAGAGATCCTTTGTCTCTTCTATGGCGACAAAAATGGCATCAAATCTTGATGGCAGACATCTCAAAATTTTCTCAACTATTATCCTATCCTCATGTGTCTCGCCATGAGACCTTATTTGGGTAACCAGTCCAATTAGATGTGTAGAAAATGAGTCTATACTATTAGACTCTTTCATGTAAATTATCTCAATCTCTTCTCAGCATTCGTAGTTTTGTTTCTTCACCTTTTCCATGCCTTGGTAGGTTGTCTGGAGGGTATCTCATGCTTTCTTGGACTTTGTTGTTGATGCGATCCATGGGAAAATATTTTCATGAACTGCTTGAAAAATGTAGAAGAGAGATTTTGTGTCATTTTTCCTGTTGTCCCTCAACAAATCAGTTTTTGCTTGTGACAAGGAATTGTATTTTGTTGCATCTAATTCTTGGAACACATTCTCTACCAAATCCCAAATATCTTGAGAAGAAAACAAAGCCTTTATTGTAATATCCCAATAATCATAATTTTTGGAACCCATTTTCCAACAAATACCAATTATCTTGAGAAGAAAACAGAGACTTCATTGCAATAGCCCAATAATCATAATTTTTCAATTGAACTAATGTATTTGAAGAGTATTCAAGCTTGTCCTTGATGATGCCATTTTAAGTGTTAAAAAAAAAACTTTCTCCTTGTTGGTAAATATGCCCAAAAAAATGATGCCTTCAAAACAAATTTTAACTTCGAGTAAAAACACTTGCACTTACAATGATAAAATTTTACACATACCTTCAAAACAAATTTTAACTTCCAGTAAAAACACTTGCACTTACAATAATAAAATTTTACACTCGTTGATACCACGTGAAAGATTGGGTAGAGAGATCTTCCTTAAGACTACAGTTGTGGAGATTAAAACATACAATTGACTTGCACAACTAAACAAAAAAAAAAAGTCAGAAATTTTACACTCACTCAAAAAAAAAAGTAAAACAGTGTAAGTGGGAGCAACACAATACAACTTTGGATTATAGTTTTCAATACATGAAATACATTCATATGAAGGTTGTTGCTCCTTAACCAAGTAAAAAAAAAAATATTATTGAGATTTACACATTACCAGGATTTGTGGAGTAACTCACTCCTGGTGGAGGAAGTAAATGTGTGCCAAGTAGGTGCACTTGATAAGCATGCGAAGAAGGAGAAGCTTAATGGAACTCAAGCTATATCAGGTTTGAATTTCTTGAATAAACTTAAAGGGTAGATTTCATAACTTAAGAGGACATTCAGGTCAAGGGTGAAGTCAAAAGGAAACTCTAAAGTGGAATTATTGAACAAGGTTCCTTAGATAAGGTGCAAGAAAAAACCTATGGAGGATGGAGATGCCTTAAGGTTGAGTTTTGTGCAGGTGACTGTACATGGAAATAAGTTTGTTGCATTGGTTAGTTTCCCTAGAAAGAAGGCAGTAACATATTTTAGAAAGAAGGCTGAAGTGGAAATGGATTTGAGTGATTTCAAAGCAATTAACTCTGGTATGAAGGTCATGCCAGGTGTTTGGAAGAACACACAAGTGAGAGTGGGTTAATGGTTTGGAAAGTTGGATTTGAGAGTTATTGAAATGGATGATCATGTTATGGTTTTGGGGAAATACTTCTTAATAGAAACACTAGACATACTGATGGTGGACCGTGACATACTCTTGATTACATCTGGTGTAACGACACACCTCCCCTCACATCTACCCAAGTAATTGACCAACTAGAGTAAACATGAGTTGAGGGGAAGTTATGACCAAAATAAACCTCCTACATGACCTTAAGGAAATGGAGTAAAAAAAAAAACCTTACTGACTTCCCTCAGGTGTCATGTGACCTGTAGGAGTAACCTGTTAGCCACCTGTAAAATTTGAGTATACTAAAAGGTGGCTAAATCTATTTTCGAGCCTTCAAGGAAAAATTTTTCCCTTACCAAAAATGGTTGGCTCTTGAAGACTCCTAAAGGCCTCATGCCTCTGTCCAGATCCTATATTCCTATTTACATCCTGAAAACCTCTGAAATCCTACAAAAATCCAAAGTCAAATACTGTTGCAGGCCCTTTTTCCCTTCCTTTTCTTACAAACTAACCTCTTTTTCTATCCCTCCATTCCCCATGAAAACCCCACAATTTCATGATTCTTCCTTTTTCCCTTTCATAAAATCCATTTTATAAGGTCTAAGACCCCTTCTTAGCCTTATCGGAACCTTCATTTCTTTGAAAAAACCTTCAAAAACCATAAAAAATGCATATTTTTATGTATGAGACTTAAGCCCCCTCGGGCTAAAGCCTTTTAACCTTTTCCGACCATAAGCCCGAGTGCCAAAACCAACTGCTAAACCTGTCAGGCGCTTATCCTTTCAAATATTTTTCCCCGCCAAAAGCACAGAAACGTTTGTAAAATCGTGTTTTTAGGTTTTAAATTATTTTTCAAAGGTTTCCGCTCGTATAGTTTGTGGAGCAATCTCCACCTTCGATCTGCCCCGCAGATCGGACGGTGCGGAGTGCGTCCCCCGGTGGCCCCCACATCCATGCGTTGTTTCTCCAAAACCGCACGGTTTCCATCACACCACTCTCCGGCGGAAGGTGGTTTTTCCCTCATCGCCAGCGATTCCATACGCTGGTTGACACGCGTCCCTCGTACCTTTTCTAAAACCACCTCCCATCGCGCATTAACGTCCGGACTAGGACGCCTGGCGATATTGTCCACAGCCGTCAGATCTAAACCCTCTCATCCAACGGTTATCGTCTATCCAAGGTACACCCATGATAACCAGGCCATCATACAAGAAGCGACCGCATCTCTGCCGTCGATCTGATCTGCAGATCAACGGTCCATATTTTATCATCTGATTCCATTGCCCAGTCAACGATTCCTCGTTGCAGACTTTCCATTGCCCGCTCCTGACCATCAATCGACGGCTCTAATTTGATCATCCTTTCGCCCTCCCCAGTCAATCCTGACCGTTGGATGATGCCATCCAACGGCCCCGCTTCTTCACACGCCTTCTGATGCAGCGAAACCTATATATGCAGGATTTTCTCATATTTGTTCGTGTTTTGCAGGGTTTCTAAGGTTTTTCCATTATAAACGAAGAAAATTCATAGCCCGAGGATGACGATCCTCTAGCTTTTGAATTTATCTAGAAAATCATTTGCAAGGTATAAACTTCACGTCTCATCAAAGTTTCATGAGACCTTGGTGCTGTATGGGACCCTGCGTAGTCCTATATACCAGCAAGAACCAACAATCAGGCACAGTCAAAGATTATCAGTGTCGAAGACCGGGATGAACCAGGGCAGAAAATTAATGTACAGATTAGCGAGGATTATGGCTAAGATAGTTATCAAAAGCCTAATCCCCAATCTAAAGAACACAGTTTAAAGGAAAACCTAAAGTGTTTTATCAGGAAAACCCTCCACCGTCACAAATGGAGGCAAATTGATTCCTCCCAGTGAATAAAAGCGCCACCTGTGCCTCATAGTATTCAATCAGGAATAGAATTTATTGATCGGGATCAGATATTTTGCCTCGACACAGCCAAAGAGTAATTTCCGTCAAAGGAACTTAATGACAGATATTTGCGGAGTTACTCCGATGCCATACAGAGCCTCAAAGGTCAACAAAGCTCCCACCGAGCTCAAAATTGTATGTAAAAACATTTAATACAGAAGACACCTATGCAAGTTTCTCATTTTTGAGCCCTTCAAGGGCCAGAAACCATCAAATCTGTATTAATTGTAATAGGAGATCTTTCATCAGATCTCACCGCCTCATCATTCTATAAATACTTCTGCAGAAGATGATAAACTGTTGGTTGTAGAACTTTGAAATACACTCGAGCTGAAACTTCTGTTGTAAATTATGTTCACTGGCTCTTGGAGCTCTGCTTGTGAAAGATAGGTTAGGTTGAGATTGTAGATGAATGCTAAACTAAAGCATTGTACTTGAAGATTGTAACTGGTTTGGAGCATCAATACAAGTTGATTTATGGGATCCTGGTCTATGTTGACGGTGATGTTATTCTCATTGTAACTTGTTGTTTTGTTTCTGTTATCATTATGTTTCATTTTCTTCTGTAAAGAACAGCTTAAACAAGGTTAGGACCTATTGTATATCAGTAACCTTCTCTGACTGAAAAATCTTTATTTAAATGTTTTTCTCCCAGATGTGTTGTTCAGGAATGATTTAATTCAGTTTAAGCATAGGAATGTTGGCGTTCCCTCGTCTTATTGTCTTAGCTGAATATTATTCTTGAATGTTACTTTCAGTAATAGTTAAGTAGAGATGAACTATGGAATTTATGGTGTGCCCTGGTCTTAGTTTCATCCTCAAAGGTTGTCTGAATGTTTCCCTTGGAATGTGTTAAAAGCTGGATAGTTTCAAAGTACTTACCAGATCTTAGGCCTTCTGTGTTATCTTTGTGATTGTCTTGAAAGTAACTAAGTAAAGCAGAGCTAGGAGAGGATTTGTGGTGCGCCCAGCACGCTAGTTTCTATTCCAAAAGTTGCCTTCAAGTTTCCCTTTGTTTTTATATGTTTTCTTTGGAAGTGTATCAAAGGCTGGCTAGTTTCAAAGTACTTACCATATCCTAGTTTGCTTCTATGTCTTTCCTAAGTGCCTGGTCAAAGGCTGGCTAGTTTCAAAGTACTTAACAGATCCTGGGATGCTCTTTGTTCTCCATCTGTTTAATTCCCCTTCCTGATGTATCATTCCATTCCATAAATCAAACCCTAAAAGATATCCTTAGACATAGATGACTTGCCCCATGGACCACTCTTGCCTCTTGCTATTCCAATTAAACCCTATTATGACTCCATAGCCCAATGGACTAAAACTTGCAAACATCTATCTTTTTAGTCAAAACTTGCTCTTTTGCTTGCAACTTCTCACTTTTGAAACTGTTTTGCATATAGATCTTTCTGCCTTGAACAGTAATCATGCTCAACCCTCCAAAAACAAAACAAACCCTTGGACTTCATAACTAGCCTAATATCATTACCCCAAACTTCAAAGACAAATCCATCTTTGTACTCATTGGAGAGTTCCCTCTCCGGATTCAGGAGGACTAGATCCTAGAATCCCAAAGTTGGTTGAAACGATGTTGTTTCTGTAATTGGACTCTGCCAATCTTGCTAATAAATTACAGATTCCTAACATTTCTGGCGACTCCACTGGGGAACGAGTTGAGTTTTCATCTCAGTTTCCTTTTAAAAATCATACAAACTTTGAGAGTAAAAAGCAACCTTTTCAAGCACTACCAAGGAATGGTAATCATGATGAAACTTGTTTGAATCAGTGACAATCTAGGCAAACCCCAGGATTCTCATGAGACTTTATCTAACCTTGAAAAATCAGCTAGCTTAGCCATAAGAGTAGACTATCTTTGCCTCATAACCGTAGCTAAGTTGTGAAACAAAATTAGGACATTCTTAGAAACCACACAAATAAAAAAAAATAACTCAGAAAACCAAAAACATTTCAGACTGGTAGTAAAACACTCATTTTGACATCTTGCTTATCTTTTGATGTGTTTTACCCTATACTCTTAGACAGAGTCTGGAAAGGGCCAGGTAGCTTCCGGATCTCATCCTCTTTCAGAGGTGAAATATCTAGTAAATGCCCTCCCATTCAATCTCTGGTTAGAGTTTGTTGTGTTTTAAGGTATCCTTGAAAAGGGATATCTCATAAGCACTGTGGTGGATAGTGTACCTCCTAGAAACACCCCAAAACCTTCCACCTGGCGACTCCACAATCCTCAACAGACCTTAAGACTCCACTAGGAAGAACCCTTATCATCAAAATATCATTCAAACTCAGTCAGAGGACTGTAGGATTAAAATTTATCAAAACAGATTAGTTCACCTTTCAAAGATTGTCATATTTGGTTGAACTATTCTTGTTTTAATTAGATCTTAAAAACGCTGCACAGTGGCTCCTAGAAAGATTCACACAAGAGCCTATCCTGACCCTGATCCACCCGAATTAGTTGATAACCCAAAAGCTATTCTTAGGAAGTCTCCTAAGGTCAAATTGTCAACTATTTTCAGATCACCTTTGAGAGCTAATTCAACCCCTGAAAACCTTTCAGCTCTACACCAATCACAAGTCGACTTAGTAAATCCATTTAGAACTAGGTCATTAGGTGACTTAATTCAGTTAGATTCTGAGTCTTCACTTTCATCTCCTCAAATAAGTGAGCCTCTTGGTAGTAGGGAGACAACACCACCTGATTTGCATTTCCTACACAATTTAGGTGTCTCTCATCCAAGATCAGCCCAACAATCTACTGTTGTTCCATCTACATCTACTCATCCTTCATACACCGTTCAAACCACCTTATTCCAAACCACCCACCCTCTTGTCAACCCACCTCTTACACATCCACCTCCACCACATATCATGGCTACATGGTATGCTCCCTTAGTCCTTCCTGCACCATTAGTCAATCTTCCACAGGACTATCAGTCCAAAATTCCATTATATGATGCTAGCAATACTGTAAATGCATCACAACATGTGGATAAGATGAATGACTACTTTGACAGAAATGAAATTGATGATGATTCTGTCAAGCTGAGATTATTTGCTCAAAGTCTGGGGGGAGAGGTAAGAAAATGGTTTAAAGGCTTAGACCCCCATAGTATTAACGATCTCCAAGGATTCCATCAAACATTCTTAAACAAATGGGAAGTAAGGAAGAATCCTCTCCAAGTCCTCGCTGATTACAACAATCTCCATAGAAACCCTGGGGAAAGTGTGCAAGTTTACTGCACTAGATTTAACAACGTGTACAATGCACTCTCCCCAGAACTAAAGCCTCCACAGGGTTTAGCTCTGAACAAATTCCCTGAAGGGTTTGATGCTGACATGACCTATTCGCTGAGAGAGAGAGATTTTGAAACCCTTGAGGACATGCAAAGAGGTGCTCTTTCTGTGGAAATAAATTTAATGGAAAAGAGAGCAAGGATGAAAAACGAGAAGAGAGTCTCTTTTAGAGAGGAGAGTACACCTTCCACTTCAAATTCAAAACTGGAGAAAATGATGGAGGAGATGATGAAGAAAATGAGAATTCTAGAGAGAGCACAAGCAATTCAAAACCAAACAGCTCCTCAAAACAGAAACCAAAACCAGAATCAGAATTTAAGAAGAAACCAGCCTCTAAACAGAACTAGGGAAGATGATCAACAGATTACTCCTCCTTTTCATCAGAACTATGTTAGTGAGGTTGAGGAAATAGATGAAATAACAGAGGAGGATAGTGTCAATATGCTAGGGATAGAGAATGATGAATTTGAGATTCATTATGATAAAAAAAAAGGTCTATACACACCTTATGATGACAAAAGGAATGATTATGAGAATCGTTGTCAAAACATGCAAAATGTCATCATAGAAACTCAAAGAGAATATGACCTTAGGAGAAAAACTAATCAACAAAACCCTAACACCAAAACCTTTGATGCCACTTCACAAAACAGCACTGCAGCTAAGCCTAAAAGTGTCAAGCAAAAGGACAAAACTCTGGATGTAAATTCTGATAAAGAAAAAGAGGGAAGCAGTCAAAATAATGAAAAACGGAGTGCTGACCCTAGTAGTACTAATACTTCAGTTAGTACTCTTGTCAAAACTGTTGTGTCTAAAATGAATAAAACAACTCAGCAAACGGATACTATTGATAGGGTGGTAGCTACTAAGGCTAAAGTAAGTTCTTCAAAGAGTCACATTCCCTTCAGTCTGGAGCAGGAAATCTCAAAAATCAAAATTTTTGTTCCATTGATTGAGTTAGCTGCCCACCATGTATATAAAACCCAGATTTTTAAGGCTTTAAACATAGAAGAAAATGAAGACACTCTCAACCTTAATGATGATCAACCAGAGCTTATTTTCGGTCCAAAAATTGAAGGTAAGTATCAAGAGGGACCTGTTCCTCCCTTCTATGTCAGTTTGAACATTCATGACAAGATTTTGCACAACTCTATGCATGAATCAGGGGCTTCTCATAATTAATGCCAAAAGCTGTAATGAAGAGCCTGGGTCTAGAAATTACCAGACCTTACAAAGATCTTTACTCTTTTGACTCAAGCAGAGTAAAATGTTTAGGATTAATCAAGGACCTCTGTGTTAACTTAGCCCAAATTCCAGCCAAATGCTTAGTAATGGATATTGTCGTGGCTGATGTTCCCCCAAAGTATGGAATGCTATTATCAAGATCTTGGGCGGCTAAGTTGCAAGGGACTATGCAAATGGACATGACCTATGCCACTATCCCTGTTTTCAATCAGAATAGAAGACTTTACAGGGAGTCTCATATGCAATATATAGTCACTTCTCAAGACAGACCTCAAAATTCTCCTCTATATTCTGTCAGTACAGGCCTTGATTCTTTTATTATGTTCAACAATGAAACATTCAATGAACAAGTCACTTTAACAGAATTAATGGCCGGTAGGAAGGAAGAAAAAGACAACACAGGTCTTGAATTACAAGTCATCAATTCATTAATCTTAAACATGGACAGTCAAAATGAAAACCCTCAATCCAATGAAAAACAGGAGGAGTTGAAACAAATTCAACTAAGTACTAGTATTCCACAACAATAAGATAGCACGATAGTTGAAGAGGAAAGTAACCAAAATGAAATCGAAAATAGCCCTCTCTGGAGTATGTGCTTTGATGGTTCGTGCACTAGAACCAATGCTGGTGCAGGTGTCTAGATTTGTAACACTGAAAACAATCATACAGAAACCATATCCTGCAAGTTAAACTTTCAGTGTTCTAACAACATATCAGAATACGAATCCCTGCTCCTAGGCTTACGTTTTTTGAAGAGATTAGGAGCCAGAATAATCAATGTCTATGGGGATTCAGAGTTATTCATTAAGCAAGTCACCAGGGAATATAACACAAACCATCCCAGACTTAGAGCCTACCAGAACGATGTCATGGACCTTTTACAAAATTTTAAGGAGCACTACCTAGTCTTTGTCCCAAGGAAAAGAAATATTGCTGCCCACAATTTAGCCTTTGCAGCTAGGACATGCTTAACGCCATTTGAAACAAAGGACTTCACAACTCAGGTACAGTTCAGACCAGCTATTCCTGATAATAAAAAATACTGGCAAGTGTTCAATGAAGACAAACAAATAGAAGACTTCTTGCAATTCAGAAATGAATTTGAACTGCATAGTTCGGACTCAGATTATGATACAGACTACAGTGAAGAAAATTTTCTTGGTGAAGAAGAACCGTCCCCTGAACTTGTCAATATAAACTTTGTAGCTGGCAAACTTCAAAACACAACAGGACTGAATGCAGAGGAGTTATAAACTCTCCATTCTAAAGATAAAAGTTTGCCAAGTGGTCTAACAACCTTGTAAGAGTTTTTCGATTTCAACGATGTGGCCAAGAAGCCTAAACTGGAGCTTGCAGAGACTGACGTGGAGGAATGCAATAAAGGCAGTGAGGAAAAACTGAAATTGATTAAACTGTCCAAAAATTTGCCAGCTCATATTAAACTCAAATACGTTGATCTGTTCAAAGAGTTTTCTGATGTTTTTGCGTGGAGTTACGAAGATCTTAAATCCTATGACACTGAAATAATACAGCATAAAATCCCTCTCAAATAAAACCAAAAACCATTCAAACAAAAACTACGCAGAATAAACTCTGTATAGCTTCCTTTGGTTGAGAAGGAGATTAAAAAGATGTATGATGCCGGTATTATTATCCCTATTAGATATTCTAAGTGGGTATCTAATCTGGTGTCAGTTAGGAATAAAACTAGATAAATAAGGCTTTGTATAGATTTTAGAGACTTAAACAAAGCTTCATTGAAAGACAACTACCCTTTACCTAAGATGGATCATATTTTACAAAGGGTGGTGGGGTCTAAAAGAATTTCTTTGCTAGATGGCTATTCAGGGTACAACCACGTCTTAGTCTACCCTGATGATCAATTAAAGACAACCTTCACTACACCTTGGGGCACTTTCATGTACGTGAAAATTCCTTTTGGTCTAATGAATGCTAGAGCAACCTTTCAAAGAGCCATGGACATATCATTCTCAGAAGAACTGGGCTTCTTCATCATTATATACCTTGATGATGTTACTGTGTTTTCAAAAACATAAGAGGAGCACTTAGAACATTTAAGAAAAGTTTTCGAGAAATGCAGAAAGTTTGGAATATCTTTAAACCCTAAGAAGACATTATTTGGTCTCCAAGAAGATAAACTTCTTGGGCACATTATTTCAAAAGAGGGTATCAAGATAGATCCAAAGAGGATTGAGACCATATTGCAAATCTCTCATCCTATAAATATTAAGGAGTTGCAATCTTTCATTGGAAAGATCAACTTTTTGAGAAGGTTCATCCCCAACTTGGCTGAGCTCCTTAGGAACATCACAAACATGTTAAATAATGAGCAAGGGCTAAAATGGACCTTGGAAGTAAAGACATCCTTTGAACTGGTGAAACAAGCGTTAACCAAAGCACCAGTTCTAATAAGTCCTGATTTTTCAAAGGATTTTTATATCTTCTCGTTTGCATCAGAACATACTGTTGCTGTTGTCCTTTTACAGAAAAATCCACAAGGTCAAGAGCAGCCTATTGCATTTTTTAGTAAGGCATTGAGGGATTCCCCTCTGAAGTATAACATTATGGAGAAGCAAGCTTTCGCTTTGGTTAAAGCATTGAAAGACTTCAGAGTTTACATCCTTCACTCACATATCATTGCCTTTGTACCAAACTCAGTGGTTAAAGATATTCTAACACAGGACCCAAATGGTAAGAGAGGTAAGTGGATTGCAGTTATCCTTGAATATGATTTGGAGATAAAACCCACTAAACTCATCAAAGGCCAAGGTCTAGCTAGGTTGATGGCTGAAAGCAATTTTGAAGTTCTTAATATTAATATAATTAATGCATTGGATGACCAAGAAGAATTCTCAACTCCCATTGTTGAAGATCATTTTGTGAATTCTCCCTGGTATGCTGATATTGTTTATGTTTTGATTAATTTGAATACACCTACTAGTTTGACAAAAACAAAGGCAAGGTTCCTAAAGTTAAAAGCAGTAAATTATTGCATTATTGATAAATGTCTTTATTGGAAAAATTCAAGTGGTCTATTGCTTAAATGTTTGCCTGAGTTTGATGCAGAGAAGGTTAAGCAGAAATTCCATGAAGGAGAGTACGGAGGTCATTCGTACTGGAAATCGACAGCCAACAAAATTTTGAGGGTTGGTTTCTATTGGCCTACTCTTTTTCATGATATACACAAAATGATCATTGCCTGTCATAAATGCCAACTTTTTGAAGGCAAAAGAAAACTGTTGCCTTTGCCTCTGCATCCGATCACTGTTGAAGCTCATTTTCAACAGTGGGGAATTGAATTCATAGGAGAAATTCACCCCCCATATTCTGCCCAGCATAGATGGATCCTTACTGCCACAGACTACTTCACTAAGTGGATAGAAGCCATTCCTTGTTGGCAGGCCAATGACTCAGTTATCATAAAATTCATGGAGACTAACATTCTCTCCAGATTTGGCTGTCCTACCAAGATTATCACTGATAATGCAGTAGCATTTGGATCAAAGAAGATGGTTGAGTTCTGTCACAGATATCAGATAACATTGGGGCATTCTACAGCCTATTACCCTCAGGGTAATGGACTTGCAGAATCTTCAAACAAAAGCCTAGTGAATATAATCAAGAAATTGTTGGAGGACAACAAAAAGTCTTGGCACACAAGGCTGGTTCATGCACTTTGGGCTGACAGATTAACTTTGAAAAAATCTATTTGCATGTCACCCTTCCAGCTTGTGTATGGTACAGATGCAATTTTTCCCAACAGCCTTGGTGTACCAGTAATGAAGTTCATTCAAGAGTTGGAGACTGAAGAAAATGACATGACCAGAAGGATAAACCAGACCATTCATCTTCAGCAAACCAGGGAGGAGGTGTATAACAAAGCATTGCACAGACAAGATAGCATTAAAAAGCTTTTTGACAAAAGAACAAAGGCCAGCAATTTTAATATTGGGGACAAAGTTTTAAAATGGGACTCAAGAAGGGAAGACAAGGGAAAGCATGGAAAGTTTGACAATTTATGGCTTGGCCCTTATCTTATTCATTCAGATGCTGGTAACAATGCATTTTACTTACAAGAGTTGGATGGAGCAGAATTGTTTGGAGGTCCTATCAATGGCAGGATGCTTAAGCATTACTTCTCTTGATCCATATTATGTTTTGAAGCCTTTTTATCTTTTTCCATTATAAAT
Source organism: Pinus albicaulis (assembly GCA_034641835.2). Lineage (NCBI taxonomy): Eukaryota > Viridiplantae > Streptophyta > Pinopsida > Pinales > Pinaceae > Pinus > Pinus albicaulis. The sequence goes on from CM076570.1 coordinate 1,315,993,314, forward strand.
AAGTCATCTGCCATTGCATTTCAAGTTATGAAAAATCAAAAATACAAAAACAAAGAAAAAGAAGAAAAGAGGGCAGACTGACAAAACAAGAAAGGCAAAGCCCCATGCCAAAAAGAGAAACAAATGTTGAAAGTGTGCAAGCTCAAATGCCACTCCTGAAAAACACACTTCTAGTTAGTCAAACAGCCTAATCTTGAATAATTAGCTTTAAATTTTTTCTGCTGATAAGATAGTGAATGCGATTTGCCAAACTGTTCAATCTTGGCTTATCAATAGATAGATTAGGATAGAAATTAAAGGTTCAAACGAACTCAAAATCTGAACCAAAGTTTCCCAAGTGCAGATGACTCAAAACTGTTTTATTTTTCTGAGTCATAAAAGAGAAAAATTGGTTCTAATTTGTCCAAAGTCTGAACCAGAAGAAAAGCAAAGACATCTCAAAAGCAAAGTAAAAACAGAGCTGTGAAGAAAAGAGAAGGCCATGATAAAAACTTTCAGATCTTAAGCCTTCCATTTTGTTTTCAATGTTTTGTAAATAATAATCTATGTGCAACTTATTTTTATGCCATAGATCACAGCAAGTCAAACAACTTAATCTTGACTTGGCTGTTTTTAAATTTCCGTTTTAGAATTTAGAGAATGAAAGTCTGTTGGACAACTTAATCCCAACAGACAGTAGATTAGGTAGAGAAATATCTGAGCTCAATTGTTTAATCTGAGTTCAGGGAGAAATGAGTAGAATCAGATTATTTTTTATGCTTTCAAAAGAATAAAATGTTGTGAAAAGAGTTTTCCAATCCAAGTGCACTCTGATGACGAAATTTTTTTAGATCAATAGGATTGGGTAGGTAGAGAGTTGTATTGATGAAGTACATTATTCTTTCATAACTGATATTATTCTTCAGAAACAAAGCAGGATCATCCAGCAAAAGAAGAGCAATCCAATGGATGAGGCACCTGGTCAGCATCCCAGAGAAAATAATGGATCAGGCACAAGTCGGCCTCCCAGAGAAATCAAGTCTGAATTCTTGATGCCTTCAAGAAGGCACCATCCCCAAGTGGAGCCACTGTTAGCCACCTGTAAAATTTGAGTATACTAAAAGGTGGCTAAATCTATTTTCGAGCCTTCAAGGAACAATTTTTCCCTTACCAAAAATGGTTGGCTCTTGAAGACTCCTAAAGGCCTCATGCCTCTGTCCAGATCCTATATTCCTATTTACATCCTGAAAACCTCTGAAATCCTACAAAAATCCAAAGTCAAATACTACTGCAGGCCCTTTTTCCCTTCCTTTTCTTACAAACTAACCTCTTTTTCTATCCCTCCATTCCCCATGAAAATCCCACAATTTCATGATTCTTCATTTTTCCCTTTCATAAAATCCATTTTATAAGGTCTAAGACCCCTTCTTAGCCTTATCGGAACCTTCATTTCTTTGAAAAAACCTTCAAAAACCATAAAAAATGCATATTTTTATGTATGAGACTTAAGCCCCCTCGGACTAAAGCCTGTTAACCTTTTCCGACCATAAGCCCGAGCGCCAAAACCAACTGCTAAACCAGTCGGGCGCTTATCCTTTCAAATATTTTTCCCCGCCAAAAGCACAGAAACCTTTGTAAAATCATGTTTTTGGGTTTTAAATTATTTTTCAAAGGTTTCCGCCCGTATAGTTTGTGGATCAATCTCCACCATTGATCTGCCCCACAAATCAGACGATGGGGAGTGTGTCCCTCAGTGGCCCCCGCATCCATGCATTGTTTCTCCAAAACCGCACGGTTTCCATTGCACCACTCTCTGACGGAAGGTGGTTTTTCCCTCATCGCCAGCGATTCCATACGTTGGTTGACATGCATCCCTCGTACCTTTTCTAAAACCACCTCCCATCGCGCATTAACGTCCACACCAGGATGCCTGGCGATATCGTCCACAGCCGTCAAATCTAAACCCTCTCATCCAACGATTATCGTCTGTCCAAGGTACACCCGCGATAACCAGGCCATCGTAAAAGAAGCGACCGCATCTCTTCCGTTGATCTGTTCTGCAGATCGACGGTCCATATTTTATCATCCGATTCCATCGCCCAGTCAACGATTCCCCGTTGCTGACTTTCCATTGCCCGCTCCTCATCCTTTCGCCCTCCCCAGTCAATCCTGACCGTTGGATGATGCCATCCAACGGCCCCGCTTCTTCACACGCCTTCCGATGCAGCGAAACCTATATATGCAGGATTTTATCATATTTTTTCATGTTTTTCATGGTTTCTAAGGTTTTTCCATTATAAACGAAGAAAATTCATAGCCCGAGGGTGACGATCCTCTAGATTTCAAATTTATCTGGAAAATCATTCGCAGGGTATAAACTTCATGTCTCATCAAAGTTTCATGAGACCTTGGTGCCGTATGGGACCCTGTGTAGTCCTATATACCAGCAAGAACCAAGAATCGGGCACAGTCAAAGATTATCAGTGTCAAAGACCGGGATGAACCAGGGCAGAAAATTAATGTACAGATTAGCGGAGATTACGGCTAAGACAGTTATCAAAAGCCTAATCCCCAATCTAAAGAACACAGTTTAAAGGAAAACCTAAAGTGTTTTATCAAGAAAACCCTCCACCGCCACAAATGGAGGCAAATTAATTCCTCCCAGCGACTAAAAGCGCCACCTGTGCCTCAAAATATTCAATCAGGAACATAATTTATTGATCGGGATCAGATATTTTGCCTCGACGCAGCCAAAGAGTAATTTTCGTCAAAGGAACTTAATGACAGATATTTGCAGAGTTACTCTGATGCCATACAGAGCCTCAAAGGTCAACAAGGCTCCCACCGAGCTCAAAATTGTATGTAAAAAAATTTAATACAGAAGACACCTATGCAAGTTTCTCATTTTTGAGCCCTTCAAGGGCCAGAAACCATCAAATCTGTATTAATTTTAATAGGAGATCTTTCATCAGATCTCACTGCCTCATCATTCTATAAATACTTCTGCAGAAGATGATAAACTGTTGGTTGTAGAACTTTGAAATACACTCGAGCTGAAACTTATGTTGTAAATAGTGTTCACTGGCTCTTGGAGCTCTGCTTGTGAAAGATAGGTCAGGTTGAGATTGTAGATGAATGCTAAACTAAAGCATTGTACTTGAATATTGTAACTGGTTTGGAGCATCAATACAAGCTGATTTATGGGATCCTGGTCTATGTTGACGGTGATGTTATTCTTATTGTAACTTGTTGTTTTGTTTCTGTTTTCATTATGTTTCATTTTCTTCTGTAAAGAACAGCTTAAACAGGGTTAGGACCTACTGTATATCAGTAACCTTCTCTGACTGAAAAATCTTTATTTAAATGTTTTTCTCCCAGATGTGTTGTTCAGGAATGATTTAATTTAGTTTAAGCATAGGAATGCTGGTGTTCCCTCGTCTTATTGTCTTAGCTGAATATTATTCTTGAATGTTACTTTCAGTAATAGTTAAGTAGAGATGAACTATGGAAGATATGGTGTGCCCTGGTCCTAGTTTAATCCTCAAAGGCTATCTGAATGTTTCCCTTGGAATGTGTTAAGAGCTGGATAGTTTCAAATTACTTACCAGATCTTAGGCCTTCTGTGTTATCTTTGTGATTGTCTTGAAAGTAACTAAGTAAAGCAGAGCTAGGAAAGGATTTGTGGTGTGTCCGGCCCGCTAGTTTCTATTCCAAAAGTTGCCTTCAAGTTTCCCTTTGTTTTTATATGTTTTGTTTGGAAGTGTATCAAAGGTTGGCTAGTTTCAAAGTACTTACCAGATCCTGGGCTGCTCTTTGTTCTCCATCTGTTTAATTCCCCTTCCTGATGTATCATTCCATTCCATAAATCAAACCCTAAAAGAGATCCTTAGACATAGATGACTTGCCCCATGGACCACTCTTGCCTCTTACTGTTCCAATTAAACCCTATTATGACTCCATAGCCCAATGGACTAAAACCTGCAAACATCTATCTTTTTAGTCAGAACTTGCTCTTTTGCTTGCAACTTCTCACTTTTGAAACTGTTTTGCATATAGATCTTTCCACCTTGAATAGTAATCATGCTCAACCATCCAAAAACAAAACAAATCCTTGGACTTCATAACTAGCCTAATATCATTACCCCAAACTTCAAAGACAAATCCATCTTTGTACTCATTGGAGAGATCCCTCTCCGGATTCAGGAGGGCTAGATCCTAGAATCCCAAAGTTGGTTGAAACAATGTTGTTTCTGTAATTGGACTCTGCCAATCTTGCTAATAAATTACAGATTCGTAAACCCCTCTAGGTGTCCATCCCTAAGGTCACCCTGACTTTTCACTAAATTTTAACCCCACGCGCTCCCTTTCCAAGGCCTCAGTCCAACTGAACCTCCCAGACGCATGCATAAGCCTGCATGAGTGCCCAAGGACAAAATTTCTCAGTGTTGTGCCAGAAAATGTGGATTTTAAGGCTAAATTACAGGGTTGGGGCTAGACCTCTACCTAGAAATCCTTGTAACTTTCAGAAATCAGAAATTACACAAGGAAAATACTTGTAGACGAAAAAATGACTCCAGTATTAGGCCCAACCATCCCCAACCAGGACTAAAATTCTGTCAAACACTTGGAAACAACACAATATACAGGTCATGAATACAATATTGAACATAAGGGACTGAAAATTCATATGAAACTTGTCAAGAAGGATCACCACCCTCTCCCATTATCTGTCTTATCATTAACCAAGTCTTTCATCCATTATTCTTACAATTACAAGTAAAAAAATGAAATAAACCATGAATAGAACTAGTCACATAACCACAAAAATAACCATGAGATAACAACCATTAAAGCCACATATATAAAAGTACAAAAGCAAGAGAACTTAGTTGTCATTAAACATAGGAAAGATCAAACCAGGTTCAGGACTTCCACGTACCACCCAACCATAAAAATGGTTGAACCAAATATTTCTTTCATCCAATCACCCCCATGCCATATTCCAGGCATGAATGTGGTATCTCATGGATAAACCAATCCAAAAACAACCAAGGGAATCCAGAGGCTAAACCACCTCCACCCTCACCATATCATGATCTCACCCAAACCGACACCGAGATGACAAAATTGAACTGAGCTTGGAATGCCTCCGTATCTCATCACCATTCTGGAGAAAAATTTTGTCTCCTTGTCTCTACACTTTACCACAATCCAAATTGGATCACGAGGACCTTATCGATACACCACCCTTAGGCATTACCGTGTATCCCACCAAAATAGGTCAAGGGGTTCCTAGGATTTTGGGAATGAACCTGAGACCACCTGAGTCCACCTCCACGTCGAATTCTTAAATTATCCAAAAATTCCAATTCTCAAAACCAAGAACAATCCCATCACACCATGACTATCTAGAAAAAGGAAAGGGAAGGTTGAAAACCAATATAAAAACCCATCAAAACCACGCCACCAACAACAAAAGAATCAAATACCAACATGCACATACCATGCATGTCAAACCTGCTAGGAAATCATACATGCAATATTTTACCTGCAAGTATTCCTGTTGAAGCTTCTCGATCATGCTCTTCCTTACTTAATCTTTCCTTTCCTTTCCTTTCCTTGTCCTTCCTTTGCTTTCTTTTCGCTTTCTTGATCTAATGTTGAAATGCTCCAAGAAAATTCTAAGTGTCCAAGAGTGAGAGAGAGATCGCTTTCTTGATCTAATGTTGAAATGCTCCAAGAAAATTCTAAGTGTCCAAGAGTGAGAGAGAGACAATAGAGAGAGAGAGCTTCCAAACTAAACTGAAAAAAGGTACCAACTGATCCTCAGAAGCCTTTTTATCAATTAAGACTTTATTTTCTTCATTTTCTTTCAATTTACTCCCCACATGAAACATGTGACCTTTCACATTCCTTTTCTCATAATTTCTTTTATTTTCATAAATAAATGTGCCAAAAATACTTTTTGGTATTTTTAATGCCTTAGCCATTTCCTTTTCCAATTTCCCTTTAGCCATAAACACATCCAATGGTGCCCACTAGGATATCTTTCCCAACATTCAGCTTGGAATAAGTGTCCCTTAACCGTGGTCTCATTTATGGCTTTATTAACTTTTATTACATGAACTTTTAACCTAGGTCTATTACAGCTAGTGGGAAAACCATGTTCGTGTCATTCAAGGAAGAGTTTCTTGCGATACGGGCCTAGGATTGCTTCTATGAATTTGTATGAGAAGGACCCGGATGTGAAGCATGATTATTTGGAGTAAAGGGAACTTGGATATAGTAACTCAAGTAACAAAGGAGAGGAGGATGACTGACTTTGTTGCAAGGGCCATGAAGGAAAAGAAGGATAGAGGTGGAAAGATGGTTCCACTTCTCATGAAGAAATAAGTTATGAATTTTACCGAGAGTCTTCATCGAGATACTGCTAGAGAGAGAGGAGGACTGAGTGCTTCTTCTAAGGCAGGAAAAGGGGAGGAGTATGCAACAAGAGATCCAACTAGCATTATGGACTATTTCAGGTATTCTATGGGCATATATGATTTTCAGTTGACAAAGGAAAATCTTTGGAATCTTGGATGTACACAAGAGGAGGTTGTTGCTATGCATAAGTACTTGAGGACACTACACCAATCTGATACTTGGGTCGATGAGAGTTAGGGAGGCAACTTCCTGGCCCTTGTCATGCACTAGACCTTTGGAGATGGGTGGGTGCAGTACCTTGATGAGGGGGAGCTGATGGAAAGGAATCTCTCTCACATAGATGATGATGCTTGGATGAATGTGGTTGATTGGTGTATGACCACAAGAAGCACATGGACGATATCATGGATGGAAATCATATTGCATTTGGGATGGAGACTACTTCATGGACCTGGATATGGCTTACTTTACATTTGATAGAGATGGGTAGAATTCTTGATCGAGTTAGAGTTGTGACAGAGAGCTGGAGGAAATGACTAACAAAGGCATGGGGATGTGCATTCTCATGGATCGAGCATGAAAATTGGACTGATTACCCAACTAGTTTGAGTTATGGGGGTCGACAGCGTATAGATACATGGTAGATTTGAGTTTGAGTATGACATCAGGAGTTCACATGATGACGACACATGGTGGTTTGACACGGTATATGTTGCAGTGATACATGTAGCTAAGTTGGGAGGATCAACCTTCCACGATTGGGGAAGTATGGAGGATTGTGAAAAATGTGGTTGATGACCATGGATTGAGGAGGCATACCCATACATGGTTTCATGAGCCTTGGTGGGGGCTTGTGCGATGGAGAGAAAATTTGGGCAGCAGAGACATGAGATGTTGGAGCTAATGACACATTGCAACATTTTGATGATGGAAATTGTCAAGGATGACAACATTATTTCAAGTGGGGAAGGATGTCAGGACTCTGAGTCGGTAGCACTCGAGGGGGTTGAAAAATCAAACTCATAGTACAGGTGTGCCCATATGTGCGACGAGCGCCCATGTTTGGTTAAAGAAAACTCAGGTGGAGCGCGTGGTTAGAGGCGAATTGGAGGTGGATGACTGGTTAAGTGAGAACTTTCCATTAGTTAAATGCGTGCCCATGTGTAGCAGACGACTAAGTGCAATGGGTGGGTGAGTGAAATGTGTTGGGTGTGTGCCCACCCACCGTGTGGAGTGACCAAGTCATGTGCGATGGGAAAGTCACTGGGCGGTGCGATGAGTAGTGTTGGGTGAGTCGTGTTGGGCGACCGACTGGTGCATGAGTCGGGCATGTCATGTTGTGTTCATGTATGTCAATTTGACATATTGGCGGGCCGACCCGTGAATAGGTGCAATTATTCATGGAAGGGTTATGTCGTGTTGATAAAACAGGTTGGCTTCATGCATTTTACGGGCGGGCCAATGCATGAGTTGATCCAAACAACACATTTATTGGAATATTTTATTTTCAAGGGTGACATATATATTGAAGTGGTGGTGTGGATTTAACACACCCATCATTCGAAAAAAAACTCGGACAAAACTTAGTTGTAGAACACAAGGCAAAGGGCGTAGTAGAGTTCAGGTCAATAGTCGAGCAGGAGAGTTCGGTCGGAGTTCGAGTTCCGCAGGGCTATTGGGCATGGCAGGGCATACATACAAAGGTAGGTGGTCAGGCCATGTGTCCTCCCTAGGCAGGCATTTACATCGGCTCAAGCAGAGAGTCGAAGGTTAGTTGGGAGATTTTTTTTGAACGAAAGCTTAGTGTTTCCAGGTAGTGTGACCACCTTGCAACAAGTGTTGGGTCGCAGTGTGGAAGAAATGTGAAACACGTAGAGGGATCTATAGTAGAGACATGACAAATGAATATACTATGACACAATTCATCGCTACTGTGCGGACAGTGAATTTTTGTGTTTGGTAGCTCAGTGCAACGAATCAGGGGCGACAATGCGACAAGCATGTGCTACACGATTGTTGCACAACTATCATGAAAATTGGGCATGTGTGTAGACCGACTTTGGGTGGATGCATGAATTTGTAAAAACGTGTATTTTGTAACATATTTGCAAGATTTATATATTTTTGGGAATACCTGATAGGGGGTTTCCCCTCCCATATAAATGTGCATTATTGTGTTATAATGATGATTTTATTTCGTTGCATATGAAAGATAAATTGAATAATATAATTGAAGTAATATAATTTCTATTGTATTTTTATCTAGGATTTTTAACTTCAAGGATGCATTAATAATTACGTATGAAAAATCACGTTAACAAGGTAAATTAAACCACATGAAAAAAGAAGCAGAAAAACATAAGAAATCATGAGATAAAGACACAACAATTTGATTACGGAGTTCACCTAATGTGGGCTACGTCTCTGGGCCCTACTCAACAGTAGGGAGGCCTTCTTTTATTAAGTGGAATCAAATAAATTAATTACAGTAAAATTTACAAAAATGACCCTTATACCTCCAATCCATATGATGGCCTAAAAATAGAGAGATCAACTAAAGAAACAGACTTAACCACTAAATTCTTGGCAAACAATCATCCAAAAATGGCTATAAACATGTCAAATTATGACAAAGTCACCTTAGACCCTCTAGGGAATATTTAAAGAATCTTTGTTCATGCCCCGCTCAGGGTTCCACACCCTGGACCTACTCCTGGTTCTGCCTGGGTAAGGGTTCTATTGCTCTGAGTTTCGATCTCCGCCTCTGCCTTGCTTTGCCCATCAGATGAAATGGAAAGGGTTTAAGTATTAGTCAAGAGGGAGGACTTTACAATGGCACCCATTGGTGCATTGGTTAGAAGTCTTAATATGGTGGGTGGGGGGGGGTGGGCGGAGGTCAGAGGTTCTAACTCCCCGCCCAACCGATTTTGGAATTTCGATATGTATTAAATATTTGTGTTTTAATGGTCTCGATTTTTTTATTAAATATGGAATTTCCTGTTGGGAGTCACCCCATGTGGGTTGGGCGAGTTCGACCTGTTGAAAATGGAAACAAGAAATATTGAAAATGGCATCCAGAAATGGCACCCAAGGGGGCTTCTGATTTAATTTTCCCTTAATTAAATTGGAAGAGCAATTGTAATCTCATGACAACTTGTATTAGTTAACTGAGTGAGGAAGACTTAGTTAGCGTAGGAAATTCTAGTTGAGGGTTAAACAGGAAGCATGTAGAGTTATCCCATGATTTTAGGGGGTAAAATCACAGTTATTTGTGAGTTTTAATTAGTTAACTCAATTATTTGAGTTAAAATCAGTTTAACTAGTTCTAACTAAGAGATGAGCTAGTGAAAGGTCCAGTGAATTAAATCTGATTTAATTCACATGCAATGATCAAGTAGATAACTGATATTTTTCTATAAATAATTGTTGCATGTCAGTTCTAAGGAAGGCCTAGTGGAGATTAGAGTTAAAGGGAAGAGAACTATCAGTTTTATAATTAGAAAATTGTATAAGTGGTGCATGCTGTCAAAAGAAGGCCTAAAATAAATCATTCCTTAATTAGATAAATTTTCCTTTAAAATAATGAATGAAGCGGCACAAGTTTAATCATTGTTTTGGTGAGCACCAATTGGTGAGACCAAGCAATCGGAAGCACAAGTTTGTGTGTGGATCTTGTGAGAGAAAGGTGTGACAGGAGAAGCTTGTGCACAGGTTTCTGTCAGACAGTCACCAGAGTGAAAAGGCTTCTCAGTAAGGGAAAAAACATTGTATTGTCTCATGTTCTTGAATTTATGCAATATATAGATAGCAGGGTTTTGAGCAGTTGGTTTTCCTAGATACATTTTGTGTTGTTCGATTGATATTATTTCTCTTTCTTGTTCATATGATTGTGCGATCATAATTGGTTTATCTATTTTGTAGAATAGATTCAAGTAATTTTTTTTAGCATATTACAAGATCAATTGAATCTATTTAGATATTTCTACATGGTATCAGAGCATGAATTTTTTGGGCGATAATTTTGCAAAGCATATATGAAATCTTTTTGTAAAATTTTCAAAAAACAATAACATATCTGGATTCTTTGCGAAAAAATACCCAAATTCAAAAAACAAATCAGTCGAATTGGAGTTTGGATGAGGGAGATATCGTTGATTTAAAATCAAATCTTTTTTCAGAAAAATATATGGGCAGAAGTATGCAATACAGTACTATTTGTGTAGAACAAAATTCCTCATCAAATACTTGGGATGAGTACACCAGAGCAGTCTTTTTCAGGTAAGAGACCGGATGTGTCGTATTTTTAATTTTTCTGGTTCATCTATTTATTTCCATTTGACCAAAGATGTCAGGAAGAAGCTAGAGCCAACAATAGAGTTGGGATATTACTGGGGTACAATGATACACCTCACAACTATCAGGTGTACTTGCTAGCACACAATATGACAATGGTAAGAAAATATGTGAAATTCAATGAAGAGAAAGCCATGCAATTGTGCCTTGAGAGGTAGCTCTAGTTGCATGAAATTGAGGAGGTCTTGGCTCCAAAAGAAGAACCTTAAGATTTGGAGCAACCACAAGCAGAGGAACAAAGAGTGATAGAAACCACTCATGCAGAGCCATCCACTAGAGATGGAAGGAAGCGCACCAGAGAGGCTGACAAATTGTTGCTAGATACAAGAGAAAATGTAGGAGAACCCACATCATAGTGCATGCAAAGAAGGTCCCCTGAGAGGTACACTAGATACATGGCTCTTATGAGCGAAGGTATTGAGATAGAACCATCCTCTTTCAAGGAAGAATTGCAGCAACTAGTGTGGGTTGATGCCATGGTTGAGGAGTATGACTCCATTATCAGAAATAGTGCATGGGAAGTTTTCCCAAGACCAGTGGGGAAGTTAGTTGTAGGATCTAGGTGAGTCTACAAGGTGAAGTAGGAAGCATATGGGAGTGTGGAGAAGCACAAGGCTAGATTTGTGGCCAGAGGGTTCTCTCAAGTGGAGGGGATTGGCTATGATGATACTTTTGCACCAGTCACAAGGTACTCATCTATTAGATCCATCCTTGCACTCTCAGCATAGATGGGATGAAAGATACATCAGATGGATGTAAAGACAAAATTTCTGATGCAGGAGCATCATGGTTCCAAATTTTGTACATTTAGTAGAATCTAGGGGGTCTTTTGTTTTCAAGGGAGTTGGTTCCCTAAATATTTAATTAATGTAATTTTCAATGTTTTGAGTGATTTTATGTGAGAACTTTAGAATAAGATTTAATTAAATATTGTGAGGCATATTTGTAAATGTTCTCGAATGTAGGAGAACATGAGTGAGGATTGAGAGATTCTGAAATATTGATTATAAATCTTAGATTAGAAGTTGGTTCATGATTTTGTGGACCTGATAAGATCCTTAGGATTTAGTGGAGCAGATTTTGGATCTGAACCATAATTGTTTCTAGACTGCATATGTGTTTTATTATAAGTCTGCATAGGTAGAAAAAATATATATATTCGGGAGGAATAGGGGAGTACTCAGTAGTGTTGAAGAGGCCACTCATATAGAAAATCAGGCCAAGAGGAGATTCATTACTGTAAATATTTGCTTGTGAATATAAAACTCAATTACGAGTTTATGTGGGGTGCATTGGGTTGATGTAATTCCTGATGTGTTAATGAATCATAAAATTGTGTATGTAATCAGAGTATTTTATCATAATGTAGGTGTTGTAGGTGAGTTCGAGAAGGATCAGATTGAGAACAACATGCAGAGGTGTTTGCAAAGGTTGTGGAATTGGTTCAATCTCAGGTTTTGCTTTCATCAACTATCTTTTAACAAGAATAGGAATGAAAAATCCGCTTTAATAGCCATGGAGTATTACAACTTGCGCTTACAAACTGGTAAATGTAAGTGTTGTAGAAGAGAAATTCTGACATTCTAAATTAGTTATTTGTTAGATGTTGAATTAAACATTGAAATCAAGTCAAAGCTGGTTAATCTGAAGCTCGTTCGATTTGAGATCCATTACCTTATTGGATTACATTGGGTAAATTCTGTGTGGAATCTGTGTTTAGAAATATTTTTAGAAAGATGTATACAAGATGTATAGAAGCGGAATGTTTACTATCAAACATGGACAGTGCTGCAACAAGTTTAAAATGATCTAGATCTCTTGTGGACAGGAGGAAAACAAGTATATTTTTCTGAAGGCAGCAACCATGATTTCTTCCAAAAATTCCAGAGATTTTTGAACAAGACCGATGGACAGTTGAGATTGTATCGCAAAAATGAAGCAAAAGATGAACAAGAAAGATCGAATCACAGGATTACTGTGGAAGATGGACAGTTGTGAAGCATATCACATTCAGTCATGAAAATTTTCATCGCATATCGCACTCGGCCATAAATATTTCATCGCATATCACATTCGGTGAAAGGATCCTCGGGAATGTGACAAGGAGTCATGTGTTGACTTTTTCTACGATTTGTGATGTGTGAGATTTGCGATGAGTCAAGATTTGTGATGTCATATTTGCGAAGGAGTATTGCGAAAAGAATCTGCGATGTCATATTTGTGAAGGAGTATTGAGATGAGGAATTTGCGATTAGGATTTGCGAAGGAAGCATCGGTCACGTGAAGTGGTCGTGTAAAGAAGCCAGGGGTAATAAGGGTAAGTTTAAGCGCTTAAATGTTAAAAGTGAATACTGTGGAGAGATTCTTTAGGTTTTGACTCGATAACTCATAGGCTTGGCTCCGATGATTATCAAGTGGAAATTGGGATTTTTTTTCCTTTATAAAATTGGCATGATAAGGTTGTTGCAGGGCTCTGATAGAGAAGGAAATCAATTTGGATTGAAGGGAGATGTGGCATATAAGTTTGTGATGAGTAGTAATGGGTTTTAATATGTTTAAAGAGGTCTTATGAACTATTGCAGAGTGCAGTTTCAATTCAGAGCACACTATATGCAAAGTAAATCCTAGGTTTGGACAGGCTTCGTCTTCGACCTACATCACTTTCTCAATGGATTTATTGAGGAAGAGGTGTACATGGAGTAGCTGGAAGGTTTTGAGACCTTAAATAGGGATTCACATGTGTGCAGACTCAAGAGAGTAATGTATGGGCTAAAGTAAGCACCTCATGCTTGGTACACTAGGATCGACAACTATTTCACCGGGTTGGGCTTCACCAAGAGTGAAGCGGATGCGAACCTATATCATATTGTGCTTGATGGTAAGCTTTTGATTATTGTACTTTATTTCGATGATCTATTACAGATAGGTGATGAGAAACTCATCAAGTCTTGTAAAGAGGATCTTGTAAGACAATTTGAGATGAAGGACATGGGGCTCTTGCACTATTTTCTAGGATTGGAAATATGGAAAATATATGGGGAGCTATTTATATCTTAGGGCAAGTATGCCAATATGATTATGAGGAAGTTCCACATGGAGGGAAAAAAACCCATGGATAATCCTCTAACAGGAAACTGGAGGAAGGCGGATGCTACTTCGGACGAAGTAGTGGATGCTATTGTTTACAGAAAGCTTATGGGTTCACTCATGTATTTGGTGAACACATGACCAGACATATGCTACACATTTTACCAGTTGGGCCAAGCTATGGTTAAGCATACCAAGATCTTTTGGAAGACATGGAAGCATGTGGTGAGATCTTTTGGAAGGCATGGAAGCATGTGGTGAGATAAGAGTATGGGCTATGGTACAGATGGACAAAGGGAGTGAATTTTTAAGGCTTCATCAATGCAACTTGGGCACGGAGTCCATCCGATAGGAAAATCACATCAGGGAGCATCTTCAACATAGGATCAATAGCAGTTTCCTGGTAGAGTAGGAAACATAGATCAATTGCACTCAGTTCAACAGAGGCTGAGTACATGGTGGTCATTCAGGTAGCATGCAAGGCTATCTAGATGAGGAAGATACATGTTGGCTTGTTTGGTCAACAAATGGATCCAACGGTGATACATTGTGATAAGAAAAGTTTCATCAAACTCTCTATTAATCCAATTCTTCATGACAGTTCCAAGAATATTGATATCCGGTATCACCATCTCATAGATTGTGTGAAAATGTGGATTATGTCATTAGAGTACATTCCCACGGAGGAGTAGGATGCATACATCTTGACGAAGGCACTAGCAAGAAGCAAATTCTATTTCCACAAAGACAAGATTGGGGTAGTAGTGAATTCCTTTCTTGTTGAGATGGAGCGTTGAAAATGGCCACAAGATATATTGAAAATGGCACCCAAGAGGGCTTCTGATTTAATTTTCCCTTAATTAAATTGGAAGAGAAATTGTAATTTCATCTCATGACAATCTGTATTGATTAACTAAGCTAGGAAGACTGAGTTAGCTTATGAAACTCGAGTTTAGGGTCAAAGAGGAGGCATGTAGAGTTCTCCCATGATTTTAGGGGGTCCAGTTACAATTATTTGTGAGTTTAGATAAATTTCTTTTGGATTAATCACAAAATAAATTAATCCGAAAGACACTTATCTAAATTATGGATCACAAAATTCTTAGATCTAATATTTGTGAGTTGTGATTAGTTAACTCAATTATTTGAGTTAAAATCAATTTAACTAGTTCTAACTGAGAGATGAGATAGTGAAAGGTCCAGTGAATTAAATATGATTTAATTCACATGCAGTGATCAATCAGATAACTCATAATTCACTATAAATACTTGTTGCATGTCAGTTATAAGGAAGACCCAGTTGATATTGGAATTAAAGGGAAGAGAACTATCAGTCGTATAATTAGAAAATTGTACAGGTGGTGCATGCAGTCAGAATAAGGCCTAAAATAAATCATTCCTTAATTAGATAAAATTTCCTTTAAAAGAAGGAATGAAGGCACAAGTTTAATCATTGTTTTGGTGAGCATGAGTTGGTGAGACCAAGCAAGCAGAAGCACAAGTTTGAGCATGGAGCTTGTGAGAGAAAGGTGTGCCAAGAGAAGCTTGTGCACAAGTTAGCGTGAGATAGTAAGCAAAGTGCAGAGGTTTCTCAGGAAGGGAAATAACATTGTATTGTTTCATGTTCTTGATTTATGCAATATATAGATATCATGGTTTTGAGAAGTTGCTTTCCCCGGATGCATTTTGTGTTGTGCAATTGATATATATCCCATTGGTTAAAAACCACTGACTGAAAAAAAAAATAGATATTGGAGAAATTAACCATCCTACAAATTAGCCCATTCCGGTGTCCGTATTCCGTGCACCGGGTCTCAGCCAATTTGTTGCCTCCCTAAGTCTTCCACTTGTGACCAACCGTAACTCTACCATATGAACTTGGATTTGAGTGTCATTTGCACTGTTGGAATCAGGGCGACGGGAACTACGATTTGGTTCCAGTTTCGCTTCCATCTAACGACTTTGATTTTTGAGCTATCTTCAAGGCTTCTTGTACTTTGGGATCCTCCTGGATCATTCCTCCCTACTTAGGAGCTTTTGGTCATCCAAAAGCATAAACACATCCTGCACATTTCCTGTGTCCTCGTCAAACAACACTTTCAACATCTACATTGCATGAAAATATGGTACATTCCTTGCAATCACATATAAACCACACATGACTCAAACAACCCCATGCTTGCTAAGAGTTTATAACACACACTCTTTGGTCAAGTACTACATAATAGAAACCAGTACCCCATCTACTCACAAAAGGCCAAAAAACATCATCGTTTCTTTAGTAAGCGATGAAAAACACATCATCACTTTTACAATTATGCACAACACATGATTTACAAATCGTGGCCATGACAAACGACTATACCTAGTAAAACCATCTCTTACTTAACAAAGTGAATGGGTCATCTCCCTGTGGCGGATTTTCTTGCTAAATATTTTCACCAACTAGTTTCTTCATGGGTGCTTCCCGGAGTGTCTGACACACGGCTTTCTAGTGCCCATCCTCGTTGCAGTGATTGCAATGATTCTTTCTCCTCCAAAATTTTTGAATCATCTTTGAACGATTTCTACTGGTGCACCTCTGATAAGTGTATGTGGAATCCTCACTATCACTGGAATGCGACAAGGTTCTTTCACCATCTGTCGTGGTCACTAGTTGTCTTCAAGCATTCCCCAACATCTTTTCTGACATATCCAAAACCCGCATAGCGAGGCAATTCCTCCACTTTGATGGGGTTCACAATGCCTTTTCCATTAATTCTAAGGCCCTTTCCTTGATACCCCATTTTATTCAACAATTTTGATCCAATTCTTGTAATATGTTTCTCAAAAGAAGTGAAATAATTATCATAAAAAGTACATGAAATTGAAGAATCACTTTTTACCTCACGCTTGTTATGTTGCAACTTTCCCAAGGCCTCCTCCTTGGCTTGTAACTCATGTTGCAACCTTTGTTTCTCCTTCTCTGCTTCTTGTAGGTGTCTCCTTAGTTCTTCATTTTCCACTTGAATGCTTTGGTTGATTTCTTATAGTTCTTGGAGCCATGGTGCATTCAGTGCCCTTGTCATCTTTGGTACAACATCTGTTGAAATCTTTGTCTCATTGCCCGAATTAGAACCCAAATCGATGGGTCCACCTTTTTCAACCCCAATAGCTACAATATTCATTTGGTCACTTGAATCTTATCCAAGGTCAATTGGTCCACTTCCTGTAAATCCCGTAGCTGTGACCTCATCCTCTTCTGATTCAGATTCTTGGTCTTGTTGCAAGGTTCAACTGTCTTCTGCTTCCTTTTTTTTCGGTCCTCTTAGGTCTTAATTCTGGATGCAGTTTCCAACAGTTATGCTCATCATGTTCTTATTTCTCACAATGAGTACAAGAGGGCTTTTCTCCTCTTTTCTTAGATCCCACTACCCTCTTTGGGTGGTCAAATTGTTCATGTTTCCCCTTGCTTTCAAGATGCACAACCTTCACACTAGCTTCATCAAGAGTTTTAGGTTCAAATAATCATAATGAATGACACAAATAACTATGCAAAGAGTCGATATATTTCATCAACGTCTCAGGAGTGTCTAGTAGAACATTTAATGCTAGTACTTGTTTCCTAAACTCCTCTATAAAATTATGAACATTTTGACCTTTAATTTGTTTCAAATGTTGCCATTCCATCATGGCTTTCTACCTATAACCCAATGGGTAAAACTTTCCCCTTAAATTAGAAAAGAACTCAACCCAAGATGAAAGAAGTCACTTACCACCTTGCTGCAGCTTGCCTTCCCACCAGACGAGAGCAGTGCTTCTCAATAAAAGGGATGCTAGCTGGATCTTGGCTTCATCCTCTTTAATTTTTTGTATGCGGAAATACACTTCAACCTGTCTTATCTAGTTATTTAACTTTTCTGCATTAGATTCTCCACTGAATAAAGGTAAATCAAACTAGAAATCGAGCTTGAAAAAGGGATTTCTCGAAGCATTCCTCTTATTCATGTTAGAATGAAGAGAAGAGGAAGAAGAATGAGAACTTTCACTGGTGGATGGAGAGGGAGGAGGAACTCCTCCTCCACCTTCATGGTGTACCGATGCATGATCCTTGGGCTCTTTCTTCTCATGCTTGATTGTCTTCTCATATTCTGCAAATATCTTGTCAACTTTTTCTTCCATGTCGAAGAATATCTTGTGATAATTTCGCTCTTCTTCATCTCATGCATCATTATCGGCCATGTTCTATCTTTGTGGTGCATGCCTCGCTTCGGGATAAAATGATTTGAGTTTTCCTTCACCTCTTTGGAGCTTGTTCTTGGTTATCATTCACTTATGCAACTCGCATCAAGAAGACCCACTCTTATACCAAACTTGATCCAGGATTTTTAACTTCAAGGATGCATTAAGAATTACATATGATAGGGCATGTTAAACAACTAAATTAAACCACATGAAAAATAAGCGGAAAAACATAATAAATCATGAGATCAAGACACAATGATTTGATTACGAAATTCACCCAATGTGGGCTACATCTCTGGGCCCCGATCAACAGTGGGGAGGCCTCCTTTTATTAAGTGGCATCAAATAAATCAAGTACAAGCAACTTTACAAAAATGACCCTTATACCTCCAATTCGGATGATGGCCTAAAAATGGATAGCTCAATTGAAAAAACGGACATCACCACTGAATTCTTGGCAAAAATTTGTGCAAAAATGACTATAAACTTGTCAAATTATGACAAAGTCATCTCAGGCCCCCTAGGAAATCTTCAAGGAATCTTTGTTTATACTCTGCTTAGGGTTCCACACCTTGGACCTACTCCCAGTTCCGCTACTCTAAGTTTTGATATCCTCCTCCTCCTCGATCTACCCATTGGATGAAATGGAAGGGGTTTAAGTATTGGTGAAGAGGGAGAACTTTACAATGACACTCATTGAGCATTGGTTAGAAGTATTAATATGGGGGTGGGGGGGGTGCGGCTGGGGGTTCCAACCCCCCACTCGACCGATTTTGGAATTTCGACATGCATTACATCTTGGCATTTTAGTGGTCTCTATTTTTTTATTAAATATGGAACCACCCATTTGGGGTCGCCCCATGTGGGTCGAGCGGGTTCGACCGCTGCCAGTTCCCCTCCATTCATGCTATGCCATGTGGTATGGTGGGTGTTCCACCCATTTGATTAAGTCTTGTTATATATATATATATATGTGTGTGTGTGTGTGTGTGTGTGTGTGTGTGTGTATATATGTATGTGTATATATATATATATATATACATATCTATATATATATATATATATATATATATATATATATATATATATATATCGGTCCCAGGTGTTTAAGGTTGCTTTGCTACTATATTAATTATGATATGATCCGTTCGGTGGGTCAATGATTCCCATTACGAGTGGATTGGATTAGTCTGTAGAGCTTGTCCGTTGCCACTCCTTCGTCTGTATCAACGTGAAAATTTCCCATAGCCATAACTAAGCCATGTAGACTTAGATTTGATGGTTACATGGTGGAATTGGGGGCAGTGAGCACTACGATGTTTCTCATTTTGCTTTATGTTACTTTAGTTTTGTTTTGGAAGCTATCTTGAGGCCACTTGTGCTTTGAATCCTCTTAGATCATGCAGTTATTAGTGAGTCAGTTCAGATCTTTCCAAATCCGTAGTCCTTGTACTTGAGTATTGGTGAAAAGAAAGAGTTTGGCGGTGTCGCAATTGCCTATGTGTTGGTTGGAAGACACCACTAGCATAGGGGCGTGACAGTCCCTCTCCCCTTCTCTCTCTCTCCCTCTCTTTGTACTCCATCTCACTCTCTCTTTTTCTCTCTCTCCTTCCCTCTCTTTCGCCCTCCATCCGTATGATAAATAATTTTCACTCTATGCAATCAATGATATATGTAATATCTAAAATATTTTACATTATAATATTTTATTGTGAAATGAGTTATGGTTTTTCTCACATATAGTATTGGTAAGTCATGGTATTAGCCGATGGTATTGTAACAAAATTTATTTACAATTTAATAATATCTATGGTAAAGTGGGGGTGGATATACATGGTTAAGAAACTTGTTATATTGTAAGTTTATTATAAGTATTAAGTTTTTTTTTGCTTATTAATTAAAGTTAAATATGGTTGAATCATTATTAGATATTTGTGTAGTTATTTTTTATTCTTAAGCTTTTCACGAAGACTATACAAAAATAAAATACTTCGAAATAAGTTATACTCATGTAAATAACATATCTACCATCAAATAATTCCCACCATAATTTAAGCAAGTCTTTCCATAAAAAATGGATAGAATAAGATGTAAAAAATATACTTACTGAAGCTACTTCCCCCTATTATTTTTTTTTTGCTCGGAACTTATGTAGGAGTAAAATTGTAAGTGTGTATACTTACAAGTGGTTACTACCCTCCATCTCTATGTTGCTCTCTCTATATTCCCTTTCTCTCCCTCTCTCTTCATCTCTCCCTTGTCACTCCCTCTCTCTCTACCTCTATCTCTTAATGTCTTTTTTCTCCCTTCCCTCTCTCTCTACCTCTATCTCTTAATGTCTTTTTTATCCCTTCCCTCTCTCTCTACCTCTATCTCTTTATATCTTTTCTTTCCCTTCCCTCTCTCTCCCCACTTCTCTTTGTATTCCCTCCTCTCTTCTCTCCCTCCTCTCTTCTCTCCCTCTCTCTCCATCTCTCCCTTCTCACTCCCTCTCTCTCCACCTATATCTATTTATGTTTTTCTCCCTTCCCTCCGTCTCCCCCTCTAACTCCATCTCTCCCTCCCCTCCTCTCTCTCTCTCTTCCCTCCACCTTTGTCATTATCCCCTTCCATCTCTCCTTCTCTCTCCCACCCACCACGGAATTTAAATATTTTACATTTTAATTTTTTATTGTGAAATGAGTTATGGTTTTTTAACATGTATTATTGATAAGCCATGGTATTGTAAAAAAAAAATTCATTTACAAGTTAATAATATCCATAGAAAAGTGGGGGTCAATATCAATGGTTAAGAAAATTGTTATATTGTAAGTTTATCATAAGTATTAAGTTTTTATGTGCTTATTAATTAAATTAGATATGGTTATGTAATCACTAATAGATATTTGTGTAGTGATTTTTTGTTCTTAAACACATATGTAAGAGTAAAATTATTGTAAGCTTGTAGACATATATGTGGTTACTAAGTGATTACTACTCAAAAAAATTTATACAAGTTAAATATTTAAGCTTACACATATATTGTGGAGCTAGGTGCAATTAATAGAAAGATAAAATTAATTGTTTAAGAACTTTTGTTTAAATATATTAATTCTATTTTATGATGAATTTTTTACTAGAAAATTTTGTTTAAAAAATTAATTCATTTTAAAATGATTATATCCTCACAATTTAAAAATTAAAGTTTTGTTTTCCTTTTCCTGACAAAACTAAATTTATTCGAAGATTTTACTGTGAACTTTTTAAATCACTTCCAACTAAATTGTGGATAAATGATATTTCTTTTTGTGAATTACAATTAAACAAGTGTAAAATGCAATGTTAGTAGTCTCTAAGCAAAATGAAATTAATGTTTTTAAATAAAAATATTTCATTAAATATCTACTAAAACCTTAAATTATATAAAAATTAGAAGTGTGAAATTGCATACAAATTGAAAAGTAATAAATTTGTTAGATGATAAATAAAATATATAATTTAATATATTCAAAATTAATTGAGCACATGGAAATTAACTATATATATAATGTACTTTAATATAATTTTAAATTAATATCACATTAAAAAATAATATATAAAATAAAATATTTGTAAGTCCATATTCTAAAATAATTATTGATGATGATGATGATTAACGTCTACTAAGACCAATGTGGTTCTTCAAACTCTTGTTTATGTGATAAAAAAGAAGGGAAATAAGTGCTTCAAGATCGCTAGCTTAGTTGAGTTGGCTTAATAAATCAAGAATATTAGAAGTGTGACAGATGTTAGAGAATTGAGAGTGGATGTGAGTAACAGTCAATCACTCTAAAAGGAAGTGTTTATCATCTTTCGCCTTCTTAGTATCACAAATCTGACATATTCAAGGAAGTGTTTATCATCTTTCACGTTCTTAGTATTGTAAATCTGACAGATTCTATTGGCCTAGGGAGCCTTGGGAGTAGACCACCACCCGTTTTCACTTCGAGGCTCATGAGAATTAGTTCTTATCCTAGCGATGCTCATTTTTTTCTTAATGTTGCTCAACAAGGATAGAGAATTCTGGTTATCAAGGGTAGGGTTGATCACTTGATAATTCTGGTTGTCAAGTGTGGGGTTGATCACTTCCTTATAGTATCTTAGCTTCCTTTTACCCTCAAACTCCTTATCATCCCACAACTTCTCCTTAAAATTAGAGGTAATAGTATCTTTGACCATATCCTTGCTTCCCATGATGATCTCCTCCTTTCCCAATGGTTGAGCCAAGATTGGACATCCTTATGCTGCTAGCGCTTGAGGCGAAGGTGGGGGTTTTGACTAAAGTTAGAAGCAATTTTTGGGAGCCTCTTGGATTCCATGTTGTAAAGTTTCTTCTTATACATGAGATATCTAAACATAGCATTACTTTCAATGGCGGACAAGGTAACTTCGATTAAGATGATAGGATAGGCAGTATTTTCCTTGATCTTGAGGTTGTAGGTTATGAATTTCTTTTGAATTATCTCAATCTTTCACCATGACTCTCTAGATATATGCAACCCCAAACTACTTCAAGTGAGGAGAGTCTCAAAGAGAAACTTCTTTGACTCCAAATGCAAAGATAAATGCAAATATAATCTAACTTGTAAAAAAAAATGTAGATATGTATTTCATACCTAATGGAAGTTTAGGTTAGATTTTTTAAAATTTGATTATTTTTAAATTAGTTTTTTTGTTTGTGATAAATAACTTTAAAACCACATTAAAAATAAAATAAAAAATGAATAAAAAAATAGAATTTAATTTTTAAAAAACTAAAAACACATTCTTGATTTTTAAAAATTCATTTTAATATAAATTTTTGAATAACATTATAATATTTTTTGGTTTTTATAAAAATCAAAATTTTGGAAAAAAAAAAGCCAAAAACAATATAAAACCACGTTTCACCATAAATAAATATTTCAAAAGTTGTTAATACATTAAACTATTTTTAATTTATTACATAAACATTTCCAAAAATCTTGAACGTTACCAATTGACTTGTAAACTATCAATACTAACTATATCCGTTATCATTTTTTATTTTATTTTTAGCAAAAAAAGAGATTTTTAATTACATACATACGAAATACAAGTTTAGGTGACCTTTAAAATAAAATGTTTGGCAAGCATTATATATTGCACATTAACAATAGGCATTCTTATGTCTGTTTTATGCACAAAATCCACTTTTGTTATTAAAAAAAGGAGAAAAAAACACGGTGACATGCTCCTGTTAATGTTCTTTCTTCATCATCCGTTAATAACTCCACCAGTTATAAGGTACTAGTGAAAGTCAAATGAAGCGATGAAGATGTGAAGGCACGCTCAACAGAGTTGAATGGTCACAACCACTTAAATCAAAATATTGAAGTCCTCTCAGATTCTCGAAGGTGCTTTAAGAGAAAGCAGAAGCCGCTTTAAATGCGAGCGGTTTGACAGGCTAATGTCTTGCAGATTTATTAGATTTCCGAAGGTATCTGGAAGCTGCTCTAATCGCCAGCAGCCTGACAGGTAAATGCGTTGCAGATTTGTCAGATTGCCGATAGCATCTGGAAGGTGCTTTAATCCAAAGCAGCCTGACAGGCGAATGTGTTGCAGAATCCTTAACTTCATCAACTGAATCCGTGAATCCAATGAAATCTGTAAAGGCCAGTGAGAGAAGGGACCGACCTCCAAGCGAAGCCATATGAGGTTCGATGACTCTACTGCATTCATAATTCCTTCCCAGGTATCAGATGATTCGTGATGACCTCAAATATCAATCATTCTGTGGCGTAAAAATGATGGACCCTTACGTTTTGCTCAGCTGATCATACTAATTCCCCGCACTTCGGTTACTCCCTGGAGTACATGATTGAAAAGCAACGAACAATCAAAAAGCTGTACATAGATTATATTGAACAAACTACTGCAACTTCAATCCTATTATATCTCGCTATCTCGAAAAGACGATACATTCATTATTCAACTCATAAAAGCCGAACCATATGGAGTAGAAATTGCATACGAAAGACGAGAAGATGTCCAACTGCAAAGTAGTGGTATTGGTAGGTCATTGCCGAATAAAATAGTTGTTTGTGCGGTCAACAACTACCTTCCTATGGAGACACGTATTATATGGTGCAGTGCAAATTGCATACTAAAGGACAAGATGTCCAACTATAAAGTAGTGGTCTTGGTAGAGCATCTCCAAATAAAAATAGTTATTTGTATGGTGAACACCCACGACACACGTATTTAAATATGGCAGAGTGCAAATTGCATACAAAAAGACTATTCGTTTGTAGTCCAACGATAAAGTAGTGGTTTTGGTAGGACATTGCCCAATGCTGAGTAAAATATTAGTTTGTGAGGTGACTCAAAACCAGAATATTTCGGAGGGGAGGATTATAATATTCTTAGCACATAGCTAATTTGAATATTAAATTTTGATTTTGCTCTTAGATAGGGGAACAAGAGGGTAGGGAGACCCATAAATTTCCATAGTAGGAATAAAAAACACTCCTAGTGTGAATGGCGGTCATCTAAAAAGCTCGATTGAAAACCCTTAGGTGTAAAAAGAGGTTGGAGCATAAAGACTGGGTCAACTTTGACCAAATCAACAGCACTATTATGGAGGACTGGCATTCATGGTGGGACAACGCAATTTTGGACGGAGAGTGAATGCATGGAAGTAGTGACCTAATTGAGTGGGGCCAAGGGTAAGGAAACTCATCACTTATATAAGGAAGAGGATGGCAGCCTTATGGGGTTATGTTTTGGATTATTATTTTGTATATGGTTTGTTTAGACTTGTTGCTTTCTTCAATTGTTTAGCTAATATTGCATGTGATGTTTAGCACATGGTGTTCTTGGTCGGGAATCCCACCTCTTTCCTTGAGAGGCCTCTTGGGAGAGTATTGCACTACATTGTCCACTATCTAGCATCAGGCCATGCTACAACTTTCTTCATCAGCGCAGTTTCTTCCTAGAGTTGTGTTGTGTTGCAGGGTGCAGCAGTGGAGAATTATATTGGGTGTCTTCAGAGCTAGTTTTGCAGTGGGAGTAGGTTTCCTTCCATTGGAAGGCCTATAAAGAAGCCCCTTGGGCTTAATTGACATATTTGGCATCAGGCCAAGGAATATTTATCCCCTACAGCATAGTTTCAGTCCAGATCCACGTTATTTTATGGAGGATTTGCAAGGGTAGTTGCAATGGTTGTTTTGGGAGGTGATTTCTACAGTGGAGGAGCCATTCTTTCATCTGAAGGATATATTAGAGAAGAGTTGTAGGTTTCTCCATCAACTTCAGCTATATCTTCTCATTTCTGTTGTTTTAGCATACCTTCAACCCTAGGGCTACAGCTTACATTGGCACATTGTGTGCATTTTCTGGAAACCCTCTTAGGTTGTCTTGGAAAGCTGATCTAGTGCCTAGATATGTATGTGTAGTATCTACTGGGGCCTATATCAGTATTTCTATATCATTGTATGATCTATAGCTGTAGTTATGCTTAGTATGACTGCTCTGTAGCAGCTCTCAGACATTTTGTATTGTAGCAGCAGCTCATATTTGGGAGTGATTGTTTATGGGAGGCTTGCTTCCTCATTTCATATGATTTATGCCTCACTATTTTGTATTGATTTGTTGTTCTTATACATAATGTTATGGCTCCATATTGGTCTCCAATATTGATGTGTTGATTTACCCTGCTATTTCCAGTTTTATGCACTATATTCCTGTTTTTCCCATTTGGGAATATTACAGTGGTATCAGAGCATAATCTTGGCTCAGCCTGTGGATCTCAGCGATTATGCTATCAGGAGAATACGAAGAAGGAAAAAGAGATTAGAATGATGGAAATAATGAGTTTTATCTCATCTCTTTTCGAATCTAGAGGGACCTCACCAAGGAGGTCAAGTAAAGAAGAATGTAGAAAGACAATGAAACCACATTAGGGTTTCAAGATTAGGAAGGTCCATGTACTTTCTATCAGCAAAAGAAAGATCCGGTATTGCATAGAGCTCCAAATAAACAT
The DNA here is from genome assembly GCA_034641835.2 of Pinus albicaulis. Lineage (NCBI taxonomy): Eukaryota > Viridiplantae > Streptophyta > Pinopsida > Pinales > Pinaceae > Pinus > Pinus albicaulis. The sequence continues at coordinate 1,316,019,403 of CM076570.1, forward strand.
ATTATGCCCCTTCCTTTTGAAGAAGAAAACAAGAGGCATGGAGATGGAGGACACTTAGATCATGAGATTCTAAGTGAGTATCTTGTAGAATACAAATCTGAAACAAGGGCTTTCAAGGAGAATCTAACTCTCCCACAGTTCATTCAACTCAGAGAAGAAAGGAGACCTTGCAGCAATAGATTTTTATTGTCTATTTTTGATGGGTCATCCACATGCATAGTAAGAGCTTGGGGAATGAAGTTGGATGCATTTTTCCTGCTAAATCCAGTAGTAGAGAAAGAAGTTGTTGAGATTGCAGCGTTGCACCTTGAGGGTGAAGCAAACATTTGGTGGTTCAGCCATTTGAGTCATGCAAGAGTGACTGCATATGCAGACTTTACTCAAAGGTTGATCAAGAAGTTTGAAAAGAAGAAATTAGAGGAGAAGAGGCCTTCACCACCACTTGCTACAGGAGCACTTGCATCAGGAGAAAGAACACTTGCACCTTTGTAAATTTGTCTTGATCTCTTGACATTTATAGTCCCATGCACTATTTTGGAGATGCATGAGGAGGAGGAGATTTATACCAGCACTGATGCAGCCATAGAAGAGAAGCCATCATCATCAGTAGTTGGGGAAGTCATCACACCGGAGGATGGAGCCCTTGTAGCAATAGAAGATGTTCCCAAGCTTTACCAAGGTATGCACATATTTCCATTTCCTATTATTACAACACATCATATGGAGGATTATGGAAACATGCTATCAAGGCAAATGCATGACCTAGGGTCAAAGCACATTGCTGATTTGGAGCAGCGGACTATCACTGCGCCCAAGACCCTTGATTTTTTCAAGGAGAAGATATACAATCATCCTGGTTATTCATTGTTGAGTTGCACACAACTCTTGGAGTTGGAGTGTAGATTGATGGAGGATAGATGAGTATTTTCCTAAACAGTGCAATGCAGAACTATGTGTTCAGCATTGAACATGATCTTGAAACAACAGATGCACCATCATGGAGATCAGCAGCACTGTCATTAAGCAGCAGTGATGAGTTGGGGGGCCAACTAATATAGAGACATTTTGATGACCAACACACTTATGTAGCAGTGGATAAGAAAATGATTAATGGAGGACATCTTATGATGGATGACATCTTCCATTATTATGGATACTTCGTGATGATCATTTCACATCTTAATGAGAAGTTTTTGCCTACATATTATTTGGATCCTTATGGGGTCAACTTAGTCATTGATGAGTGGTCTTCATTTGGAGATCTCCAGGAGACCGCATTTCAACATCCCATGAAATTCAAAGGTAGAAATCTGATTTGGGAGGATGGTATTCTCCATTGAAGGAATACCAATTTTGAGCATGATGATAGACACTCACCATGGGTTGGATGGGTGATGTTGATAAGCAAGAGGCTGGAAAGCCACTTGCAGATCTATGACACAAGGCAGCAGGAGGCAAGGTTGCATTGGCTACTCTTGAAAGAGTTTGTTCATCATATGACACATCCTATTTCAAAGGGTATGTTATTGGTTGGGACTTGGCATGGCACTTACATCATATGGCAACAATTATTTTGGGTGCATTATGATGATATGACATTATTCATGTCAAACATCATGTTTTCACCTCATGATTTGTATGATGGAGGTGTGAGGAGGCAACAAGAGCTATTGTTTCTTTGGCTACTTTTGGGAGAGTATGGGCTGAATTTATCCCATACTTGGCATGATATTTCAAGAGAAAGGGATGGCACAATCAATGTGCAAAGAGGCTACCCTTCAACATTGAAGGATCAGAAGGTACTTCCACATAGGAGGGAGTCTCCCACATATAGCAGCATGATGGTGGATGACTTTGGCATATGGCATGTCAAAGAATGGAGTCATGGAGTGGTAATATCATTATCACTAAGGCCAACAATGTTGTCACTTGGGAATATGGATCTATTGATGGAGTGTTCCAAGGGGAGTATGCATCCCTTCATTTTGCAGACCTTTATGAGGAGATTATCATGGGAGGGCTCATCCATGGACCTCACTTTTAGCCTACTCACAATGCATGGTAAGATATGTATTTATGTACTTATTGATAATTTCATAGAGTATTTGCATTCTCTCACCATCTATGTACAGTGCATTGCTCCACAAGAGGGCAAGATTATCTTTGGGTTTCATGGTCATTCTAGGACCAAAATTTGTGATGGAGATAGCCCTTACTTGCATGAATTTGGGCAAATGTGGTGTTATTTTTGTTATGCTCAGCTGATTTATAGTGCCATTTACTACCTCCTAGTATATGAGAAAACGTGCATAGCTAGCAACTTGTTGGGAGACAACTTGCCACATGATGTTCAAAAACAATAGTTGGTAAAATTGCGCTATATCCATTGGAGAAACCATTAGTACCTTGCAAACTTGCACATAACCTTCAACATTTTTCTGATTTGCATACCACATGGTGATGATGTACCATTCACTTTGTATGAGATGGTTTGGGCTCATGAAACTAGAGAAGGGGTCTTTGGAGATCCAGTTGTCCTTTTGTATCTTGAGGACAACATTATTGCAGCCCAATATCAGCAACAGCTCTACACTTCCCATAAGTGGAGAAAGAGACAGTGTGGGGTAGGCCATTTGGTCTATCATGTTCAGTTGTACAGCCCACCTACATTACAGGAGCCAAAGGTGGAAGAAATTTTTCATGAGTTACCATTTTGGAAGGTGACTCACTTTTTGTGGATGATAGCTTGGGGTTTGGAGCTTCACATGGGAAGGAATATTCCCAATCATTTGATGATCCCATGCCTCAAGAAGGCCTCTAGACCACATATAGTTGCCTCCATGGATATCCCACTTGTTCATGATGAGAGCCATTTGGATTTTTCACCAAAGGCATACCTATACAATTGGGAGGAGCAACTTGAGGACATATTGATGAGAGGGCATCTTGTTCATCAGCGGAAATTATCATATGAGGATGCTACAGGAGGAAGAGGAGAGGCTCTTCAGTTATATCCTTGCAGTTGCTTGAGGACAAGCAACATTTCGGAGAGGAGGACTGTAATATTCCTAAATTAACACACAGCTAATTTGAATATTAAATTTTGATTTTGCTCTTAGATAGGGGAACAAGAGGGTAGGAAGACCCATAAATCTCCTTAGTAGGAATAAAAGACACTCCTAGTCTGAATGGAGGTCATATAAAAAGTTGGATTGAATACCCTTAGGTGTAAAAAGGGGCTGGAGCATGAACACTGGGTCAACTTTGACCAAATCAACAATGCTATTATGGAGGAGTGGCATTCATGGTGGGACAAATCAGTTTTGGAGGGAGATTGAATGCATGGAAGTAGTGACCTAATTAAGTGGGGCCAAGGGTAAGGAAGGTCATCACTTATATAAGGAAGAGAATGGTAGCCTTATGGGGTTATGTTTTGGATTATTATTTTTTATATGCTCTGTTTAAACTTGTTGCTTTCTTCAGTTGTTTAGCTATGATTGCATGTGATGTTTAGCACAGGGTGTTAGTGGTCGGGAATCCCACCTCTTTCCTTGAGAGGCCTCTTGGGATATTATTGCACTACATTGTCCACTATCCAGCATCAAGCCAAGCTACAACTTTCTTCATCAGCGTAGTTTCTTCTTATAGTTGTGCTGTGTTGCGGGGTGCAACAGTGGAGGATTATATTAGGTGTCTTCAGAGCTAGTTTTTCAGTGGGGGAAGGTTTCCTTCCATTGGAAGGCTTGTAAAGAAGCCCCTTGGGCTTAATTTACATATTTGGCATCAGGCCAAGGAGTATTTATCCCCTACATCGCAGTTTCAATCCAGATCTGCATTATTTTAGGGAGGAGTTGCAGGGGTTGTTTTGGGAGGTGATTTCTTTAATGGAGGAGTCATTCTTTCATACAGAGGATCTATTGAAGAAGATTTGTAGGTTTCTCCATCAACTTTAGCCATATATTCTCATTTCTGTTGTTGCAGCATACCTTCAGCCCTAGGGATACAACTTACATTGGCACATTATGTTCATTTTCTAAAAACCCTCTTGGGTTGTCTTGGAAAGCTGATCTAGTGCCTAGATCTGTATGTGTAGTATCTATTGGAGCCTATATCAGTATTTCTACATCATTGTATGATCTCCAGTTGTAGTTATGCTTAGTATGACTGCGTTGTAGTAACTCTCCAGCATTTTGTATTGTAGCAACAACTCATATTTGGGAGTGATTTTTTATGGGAGGCTTGCTTCCTAATTTCATATGATTTATGCCTCACTATTTTGTACTAATTTTTCTGTTCTTATACATAATTTTATGGCTCCATATTGGTCTCCAATATTTATGTGTTGATTTACCCTGCTATTTCCAGTTTTATGCTCTATATTCCTGCTTTTCCCATTTGGGAATATTACATTTTCATTTTAGTGACCTTAATTGTTTATAGACTTTTTGTGTTGATGTAATTGGTTTGTTTATTGATTTCTTGTTTTCATATTTTCTTCCACTCTATAGAGAACTTCATAGCACTGCCTACAGAGGGTGGAATAATATTCGGACAAGGTACATAGGGTATAGTGTAACTACTTCCCACCTCTTTGATTTCTTTAAATTAAGAAAGTTGCAATTTGTAAGCACTTCATTTTTTACAGGGTACAATGTGGCTACTTCCCACCTCTTTGATTTCTTTAAATTAACAAAATTGCAATTTGTAAGCACTTCATTTTTTATTTCTAGTTTTTAATGAGCTTCCTTTACTTCTTTGTGCTTCCAATTTAAGGGACTAATTTATCCAGGGACCAATTTACTAGGCGTGGACAAGGAGAATTAGCAAGAGCAATATGAAAGGTAAGCAAATTTCTTGTTTACTGTGTTTTTCTTTTTTATATAATGCAAATTTAGAGAGATAGAGAGAGAGTGGCAACTCGTTGTTGCAGTAGCGACAAAAATGAGTTGCCACCACTGTAACAGTGTATTGCTTCAACTGCTCAAAATTAAAATTTTATTTATTTTAAAAAATCACAATTTGTAAGAACTTCATTTTTTATTTCTAGCTTTTAATGAACTTCCTTTGCTTCTTTGTGCTTCCAATTTTAGGTACCAATTTACCAGGGGTGGAGAAGAACTAGCAGGAGCAATACGAAAGGTAAGTAAATTTCTCATTTAATGTATTTTTCCTTTTTATTAAATTCAATTTAAAGAGATAGAGAGAGAGCAGCAGCTCACTGTTGCAGTAGCAGAAACAACAAGTTGCCGCCACTGCAAATTTTAATTTTGAGTAGTGGAGGCAAATCGATGTTGCAATAGCAGCAATAACGAGTTGCCTCCACTGTAACAGTGTATTGACCCAACTGCTCAAAATTAAAATTTTATTTATATTTTCAAATTTTATTTATTTTATATTAAAATTTTCTCTAGTTTATCTATTAATGTTTTAGTTATTTACTGCAAATTTAAATATATTGCAAATTTAAAGAGATAGAGAGAGTGTGGAAACTCATTATTGCATTAGTGGCAATAGTGAGTTGCTGCAACTGTAACAGTGTATTGTCGCCACTGTAACTACTTATCTCAAAATTAAAATTTTCATTATATTTTCAAATTCTATATTTGCAAATTTAAAGAGAGAGAGAGAGAGAGAGAGGAGCAACTCGTTGTTGCAGTAGCGGTAACAGTGACTTGTAACCACTGTAACAATGAATTATTTCACTATTACAATGGTGACAAGTCACTGTTACAGTGGCGAGAAGTCATTGTTACCGCTACTGCAACAACGAGTTACTGCTACTGCATTTTAACATTGTAACAATATTTCATTAAATTATTTTCTTGTTTTGCAGATGGTTGCAAAATGGGTTCTGGAAATCTAAATATGGTGCCACCCAAACCCCAAGGCATGCTCGGACAAGGTTTGTGCTTCATAATGAAGCCCTTAGCCAGGTATGCCAAAACAATAGAGAAATACTTGGCATTACTACAAACAACGAAGCATACTACTATGCTTTGATTGATGGCCTCACAACATCATGGAGTTATGGTGCAAGTGATAATGTCACTTACACAAACTTTGAATTAATCACCAACAAAATGAACGGTACCTACCAGGTCATAAGACATAATCTAAAACCCCTTCACCAGCAAGAAAGAACCAATGTTTCATAGTTCCAGTGTTTTGAGATTATTTACAAATCTGATGTCCAAAGGGTTGTTGATTCGATATTCATTGAAGTAGCATCCAATGGATGTGGATGTGCCAAATTTGTGGAGCGAGCATGTGCTCCACTAATTATTATTGATAGGCATCAATATACATGGCCTATTAATGAATGGATTTTTGTTGTGATTGGTATTGGGTGTTGAGATTCAACAAGATGATGAGCTTAGTGAAAAGTAAGCACCTTCACTAAGTGGGGCCAGCAAGCTATTTTTAGGTGTATGTCTATTTTTAGACATGGTGAGCATATTCTATAAGTTGCAGGATGCTATTTGTAGATAGTTGGTCAAATGTGAAAAATATATTAAATTATATTTTTAGAATATTGGACGAAGTCTATTTATATATCGTCAATCTAAACATAGATGCATGTCGATTATTATTAGCCCTTAATAATAATCTGACAATAAATATCAACTTATTCTCTTGGAGCACTTTATTTTAGTGAACAAATTTGGAAAATCAACGTGCTGAAGGAATTACACAATTCCTAGGGTGGCTGGTGACTCATGCATGGAGGACTCAGTTATAAATAAAGTGGCAAAGTTGTGACAGAGTTGGAAGAGTAGTTATGGGAGTTTTTATTTAGTTTAACTCAGTTAAGTGAGTTAAACTCAGTTGTGCTAGTTGTATCTAGTCTAACTAAAAGATACACTAGTGAGAGTTTAGTGAATTAATTAGTTAATTAATTCACAACTAATAACTCACTAACAACTGAACAAATACAACAGTTAACTATTTGCATGTCAGTTCCAGTGGAGACCTAATGGAGAGATAGGTGAATGGGTGAGATGGACTATCTGTTGTGACTATAGTGATGCATTCAATGCATCTGACACACATTGGAGATTCCAATGAGGATTACGTAGTCAAGGCAAGGCCAATTCAAATTCATTCAGGGGTCTTCTTCAGCAGGGATTGCGAAGTGGAGGCAGGCTATCAGGAGGCAAGAAATTGGTGCATAGATATGCAAATTTTTGCATGACAATGTGTGACGATTCTATATTGTACTGAGAGCTTGATGTACTAAGCTTTGTATGAGATTGTTACATGATTCCATTGATATACATAATATATGATATTTGGGGTTTTTAGCTTTAAGCTTTCCCGTTAAACAACTGTGTTTATGTGCGATTGCTTTTCTTCATGAGTTTTGCAATTGGCAATTTAATTTCTGCAAAGAATTAAGTGGAAGGATTTTGTATTTAACACAAGATTAATTTTTTAGATCAGGAGGATCCGGTAATGCTATCAGTATTAATAAATCTCTACATTGGGGTTATTATGGGGGGAGTCATATTATCATGTTCCTAATTGTTGAAATATATTGGAGCAACCTAATGTCCATCATTTTTAATGTATTTATTTATATGAGGTGTTTTTAATAGATGGCCTCACTCTATTTTTTGGTGTTATATCTCAACACATGTATGTAGAAAAATTATTTTTCAGTAATACTATTAATGGAATTACATTTTTATTACAGTTTAGTTATGTCATTAGATTATGTGATGGATGCTTTTATTATGGCTTTTATTCTGGAATTTAGATTCCAATGTCATTCAATTGTGCTGGCACATGTACAGAAGCATTTTCATGTATTTAATATATTTGAAAAAAAATTATCATGTATTTATCAGTGTTTAAATTGTATTTTTACTTCTAATTACTTTACATGAAATTTTATCACCTCACTTGGACAACTAATTAAACATTGTTATTATAATTCAATTCTATAATTTTTATTACAGTTTAGTTTTATTATTAGATTATGTGATGGATGATTAATATATATAAAACATACATACATACTATTTAATTTTACAAATATATTTTATCAATTAACATCACATTAAACATAACCCAAAAATAAACAGCAAAATAAATAGTTTTATCAGCAAATAGAGGATTGCAAAAGATGCTACAAAATGAGACTATTTATTCATTATAATGCTTTCAATACACCTTCAAAATTCCAACTTCTATGAATATTCATTCATTCATTATCCATGAACAACACATGCTCACATAATTTATACCAGCCTCTAATTTGAGTGTAATGAACTCTAATTCTTAAAGAAGTCTCTTCATTGACAAATTATGTGAGATACCCTTGGCTACAAGCCAACCAAGATAGCTTATATATCAATCATTATTTGTCCTTTATACATACATGGTTAAATGCAAAATGAAAATGTGACATCTTGCACTTTTGCAATCCATAGATCCAACCTTATTTAAGGGGCAGAAATGTATAAATATCCAAACAAACAATCCAATTGTTGTGAAATTTTCCATCATTCACATCTAGAGCCACAAGGCCAGGTGTTTTGAACTAAAGCACATTTTGACATCTATGACAGCAACAACAACTTATCCTGTAAATAGAGAAAATAATATGAACAACTTGCAAATCAATGAATCTAACTTGACAACCATAAACTGTAACCAACACTAGCCCAGGTTAGACTATCCTAACAAATTCTTTCCCAAGGATGAGTGGTACATGGAAGGGATGGTATAGACCCTAATCCCTATTTAAAGCAAGTTAGTTAAGGAGTCGGTATAATAAAACCCTAAATTATTATGCGGCAACTCCCGAGCAATCTTTGGCAGTGTAGAACGGTAATGGAAATCTCCCTTGACCACGACATCAACAAACTGTCAGTGTCAAATAAGAGGCAGACGTTGCAACAACACATGTCTACATATGGGAACCGCCATAAATGACATGTCCCCATTATTAATTTATTACTTTACCCATTACCCTAACTCTTCCATTGCACCATTGTCCCACATTCGAACTCTTGCAAACAATTAACACAACCATATCCACCTATCAAACAATTATTTGAACAGGTCGGCTGGATAGATTATATTCACAGGTTATAGGGCCATGACAATTGCACATCCCTATAATTTTCCATGCATTACAGGGAGGCTAGATCAAAGGTAGAAGGGAAAGTGGTGCATGCGACGGAAGAAGCGATTACGGAAGTGTCAAGGTTACGCCAGATGAGAAAAAAGTGGTTTGCACCCCAAAAACCACAACCTGATGTTGTGAGGCATTTCCTTGAGGAAGGTGAACAACTGATCAGGAGTGGCTCAAGATATGAGAGGAAGTCAGTACCACAACCCTGGTCGGATGTTGCATTCCTTTTCCAGAGATTTTTCACTTGTGAAGGAAGGTATGTGGTTAATTATTATGAGCACCTCCGCTTGTTATACCACCTGCGTCATGGAAGGTTCCTTAACATGCCTTTTTCTCTTGCAAAAACCCTATACCAAATGGCCCGAGGTGTGCAGAAATCAAAGCGGTCGCTCGAAATCATTTCCCACCAATGCCTTGTTAAAATTTTGGTGGTTGTTGCACTACAAATGGAAGGGATAATTTGAGATGAACTAGTTTGAAGGCCATTGCATGTTGAAGCTGCAACTCCACCCCATGACCTCCAAGCTACAACTCCACCCCATGAACTCTTAGCTGCAACTCTACCCCATGACCCCCCAGCTGCAACTCCACCCCATGACCTCCAAGTTGCAACTCTGCCCCATGACCTCTCAGCGACAACTCCACCCCATGACCTCTTAGTGGCAACTCTGCCCCATGACCCCCCAGCTGCAACTCCACCCCATGACCGCCCAGTTGAAACTCCGCCCGATGACCTCACGCCTACAAGTCTGCTCCATGACTGGGCCCACCTACAGAAATTCCCACAAAACCTTTCCATATGGAAATTGATTCGCCCAATGTTCAAACTAGGAAGGCTTCTAGGGTTTATGTTGCTAAATGTGCACATAAATGAGATGGCCAAGATGATGATGATGAAGTACAAATATTGGGGAGTAATCTTGCGATCAAAATATTGAGAGGATACAGGAAATTCCTGGAAGGAGTGCCAAAATCCAAGCAGAATGGGAGAAAGAGAGGTCATTATGCTCCAGTTCCTGAAACCCTCCCCGTTGCTATAGAAGAACTCCCAGAAGAGATAGCAGTAGAACAAGAGCAAGAGCAAGAGCAAGAGTAAGAGTATCCATAAGATGTGTTGATTGAAGGGGTAATGGACCAAGGATGCATGCAACAAGGATTCATTTAAGAAGGATTAGGCCAGCTTGCTGATACAGAAGAAAAAGTTGATAAGCTTCCCTCTTCTAATTTTGACTATGAATACATAGCGGGACTAGCCGAATGGTACAGCTTAGATGGCCTTATCTCAATTCAAATGTTGTATGTGGATGGAGAGGATTACCATCAATTGTATAGGGAAAAGTGTTGGGCCAACCAACTGCACAACCAGAATTGTATGGGGATGATCAGGAGGACCAACCAACTGCACAACCAGAATTGTATGGGGATGATCAGGAGGACCAATGAACTGCATAATCAGAATTGTATAGGGTTCATAAGCAGGACCAACCAACTGAATCACTAGAATTGACAAAGAATCACATTGCAAAAGTAAGTACCTGTAAACATCTTCCTCTGTATATTTCATTGTTAAGGAAGAACAAGATTCTCCAGATGAAAAACAGACAACTACAAATAAAAGTTAAAACCCTAACAGATGAGATCAGACAAAAATAAACTTTTGATAGAATAGATTTCTTGGCCCAAGTTGCAGAGTGCATACCCATTGATGACATAGGTATTCCTTCTCCATGGGTCCAACAAGATATACCCCTCGGAAAAAAACAGACTGATGACATTGAAGTTGCAGAGTCCATACCTATTGATGACATAGGTATTCCTTCTCCAGGGGTCCAACAAGATATACCCCTTGGAAAAAAAAATATTGATGACAATGAAGTTGTAGAGTCCATACCCATTGATGACGTAGGTATTCCTTCTCCAAGGGTCCAACAAGATATACCCCTTGGAAAAAAATAGATTGATGACATTGTTGTGTAAATAGAGGACCATACCAAAATCACAGCTGTCCATACAAAGGAACATGAATTACATATCAAACTAACAAAAGAAATGGGTATAGACACAGAGGAACAACAACCAGATATGAAACTAACATAGAATGTGGAACCAGAGATCAAACTGACCAAAGACATTGGTGAGCAAAAAGATGATGAGGAACGAAAGGATAAATTACAGTTGTCTAAATACCCATGTCTGGGACACCTAATACCTTACAGTGTGCACAAAAACTCACTTCGTGACCTTTTCAAGATATGCAAAGAATATAAAAACAATTTTTTACGAAGACATAAAAAAAAAAGTGGATGAGCTGGAAAGGAGAGTGACCAAGTTGGAGAAGGATAAGCAAGAACTCAGACAGATAATGGATGGTGTGTGTTAGCCCCTTATAAATTCCTTGACCAGTAAGCAAGGGGCTAGATTTTTTTATGAAGCCTTCAAGGAAAGAATTTCCCTTGAAAACACATCATCCTTGAATCCTTTCCATGTTCCCTGCCCTTTAATGGTTTCCCTCTGCTATTCTGGATTAAATAAGCCTCACTAATGATTAAAATTGTGCCCCAAAAGACCTTCATGTGCCCCTTGTACCCTTGCAAAATGTCCCATTTTACCCCCTTTTCCCCTTTTGCCAGAGTTCTCCTTTTTTCCCTCCAAGTCCCCCTTTACCCTCTAAATCATGCCCAAATTCCCCTTTAAATCCTGAAAGTCCCCTTGGTTCGGCTAGAATTCCCCTTTTCTCCCTTATCGTTTCCCTTCCTAACCCTTAAAATCCATTAAAAATGGGCCAAAACCCACTTTTTAACTTTGTAATAGGGCTTAGCCCCTTTCCCGCCATCCCTTTCCAACCAATTCCCCACGTAACCCTTACCCAAGACCAAGGGCTTAGCGCCTTAGGCGCTAGTCGCAATCACAACTTCCAATGGTGCTTTCCCTTTGCTCCCTTCGATTGTGATCTCCCGACTGCCTTCTCCACCATCGATCTCCTCGCCAGATCGAACGGCCTGTGCTGATCGCCAATCATCGCAATCACAACGTTTATGTGACACTCTCCGATTGGTCCATCACAAACATTTGCGATGCGATTGATCGCAACCCCCTCCAATCGCTCTTCCTCCCCGATCTCCCGATCGCAACCCCTTTCCCCGATCCTCCGATCGTGCCCGCTCCTTTGATCTCATCGCAAGCTCTGCTTCCTCCGATTGCGATTGTGATGCCTATGGGTGCCACCTCATACGGTCGTTCCCATTGCATTTCCTTGCATTTCATCTATTTCCTTTGTATTTCCTCCATAGTCCAAAGTTTCGAGTTTTGCATTAAAATATAATGTTTTATATTCATTCCTCCCATTTATCATATGTCATTCCACGGATTGATCTCCGCCGTTGATCTACGCCTCCACACCATGATCGAACGATCCCCTAAGCATTTTCCACCAAACCCTATTTGTTCACTGTTTATATCATATCAATGTGTTTTTCACATTCATTTCATTCAAAAACATTGTTTCACCGCCGTCAATGCTACTGTCTCCCGTCCTCCATAGCCATTCCCCCTATGCATGGATTTCATAACTCGGTCTCGTGTTCTTTAGGGTTATCAGGTGGGAAAGGCCACCATGATTACACAATCCTTATTACAGCGGCAGGTTTTCACCGACAGAGATATAAATAAAGCGGCAGCGAGTATTAGTGGAGCAGCAGAGGTTTCAAGGCACGTAATAGGAGATTTTGAGCCTTAACTCTGTGTTTCAAGGGCAAAGCACCTGTTTGAAGACACCATGGATCATCCGGAAGGCCCAGCGCACAAAAATTAAGGAATATCAGGGTTTCAAATCAGCAGAATGTTTCTTCATGAGCAAGGACACAGTACACATTATTGTTTCAGTCTACATTGTGTCCAAGTGAAGTTTTCCCCTCCCCTATAGTAGTCCCAAGCTACCAGAGCAGCTGTTAATGCGGTATGGCAGACCATTCAGTCATTCACTTCACTCCTTTGTTTATTCACCAGCGTAATACTCATTACTGCAGCCAGAGTACATCAAGACCATACCAGAGTGAATGGAAGCCTAAGAAAATCATTCTTTCTTCCAAGACATGCCAGAAAATTGAATGTGCAGAGTTTAAATAGAATGGGCTTCGACCCTCCTTCTTTTTTGTGCTTTAATGTTTCATTTAGTGCTTCACCTACCTCCTCGGCTCATCTTCTGCTATAAAACTCAGAAAGAAATTATTGTAAAGGTTGTTGATGAGATATCAGAGAATTGCAAGCTGTTCCCGTAAGATATAGTCTTTGGTAAAGCTGTAAAGATAGGTTGAGTAAAGATGTATTCAGGCTGAATGTTCAAGCTATGGGCAATGTTGTACATGACTGGTGTTGTTTTTTAATATGACAAGCACATTTCTTTGGATCCTGATCTAAAGCAGCTGGTGATGTTTTTCTATCTCTGTTTTTATTTCATTTCATTACATTTCTTCTGGCTTGCATCAGAAATCTGGCATAGGATTTTCCCTTGTTAGGCACCCTATGTTTCTGCTCTCCTTGCCTTAATGTTTTCTGCTATATGTTTTATCTAAGAATTGGTTTCAGTTAGTTTAACCAGTGTAGTGGTCTGATATATCCCTAGCTGATGTATGAATTAATGAAATCTGTTTCTTAGATGTTTTTGTTGGGATTTGATTAAATGAATTGGGAACACTGGGAGTTTATAACTCTGTCTCTGCCTCACTAGGATCCTTTTCAGTTAATTAAACCTTTCTAAGATCCCTCAAGTTGTTCCTTACCCTCCTTGAGAGTTGCCTATGAGTATGTCCAAGCAGGTCTGGAGTTAAATGACCTTTGACCTGATCTATAGACAGAAGGTGGTTTTCTCTCCTTCTTTCACTTTTCTCTCCTTATTATTTCATTCCACCTATCATCTTTAAGACCCAAATGCTTTAGATGACTAGCCCAACTGAAAGCTTGCACATTGAACAACAAGTAAACCCTTTCTTGACTCCATTGCCCAATGGCCTTGATGTTCTCTTAGTTATCTACCTTTGCCTAAAATCCTTTTTGCCCACCCTTGTCTTGTACTGGACCCTTCTTTCCTGATTCCCAACAACCAAACATAAACAAATCAAACATAAACAAATCAAACAAACAATCCTTGTGCCTATAGCTAGCCTAAAATCTCAACCTTTGAGCCCTAAAGACATACACCTTTGATAATCATAGAGAGATCCCTCTCTGGACCTAGGAGGGCTAGATCCTAAGGTCTGAAAGTGGTTCTGATGTTGTCTCATCTTTTGGTCTTACCAACTTGGCCAAAACATGGGAACCCCAACATAATGGTGACTCCGCTTGGGAGTATCTGAGTATTTTCATCTAATCACATCATTAGAGCCTCAGAAACCTACAATCTCTGGTTAGGTTGGCAGTAAGTCACCCCTTTCTCAAGTCAACCTCCATTTGTTGTGTGTATCTCATTCTCTTAGACAGAGTCTGGAAAGGGCTAGGTAGCCTCCGGATCTCATCCTCTTTTGAGGTGACATATCTGGTAAATTCCTTCCCAGTCAATCTCTGGTTAGAGTTTGCTGTGTTTTGAGGTTATTCTTGAAAGGTGACATTACTTGAGCACTGTGGTGGACAATGTAATCCCCTAGAAAAATCTTCACCCTCCACCTGGCGACTCCATAGCTCCTAGACGATTAAAAGACTCCACTGGTGATTAGTAGGCCTGCTGATACATCTTGGTTTCACATAAGAATCCACTGGGAGACCAGCCTCCACAACAACATCAACCACAATAGAAGTAACAAGTACGGTTAAGCTCCTTGTTGGAAAGCAATATTCTGGCTTCAAGAACCATATACACAAGAGCTTATCCCAACCCAAACCCACCTGAAGTAGTTGATGACCCTGAGAGCATCCTCAAGAATTCACCTACACTGAGAAGGTCAGCTATTTCTAGTCGCATCTATAAAGCTAACTCTGCACCAGAAGACCTTACAGCTCTATCACACTTTCACCTTGACCTAGACCTGCCCAATAGATTACCAAGATCTAGGTCATTCTGTGATTTACACCAGCTAGACCTTGGGTTTCCTAGTCCGACATCTCATAGCGGTGAACACGTTAGGGATAGAGAAACCCCTCCATCTACACCTCCCGATAATCAATTCATTCAAAAATTGGGGCTCTGCCACCCTAGATCTGCTCATCAGTCTTTTGCTGGTCATAATATCCCTGTCATCCGTATACCAGCTGCTCATATCAACCCTTTACCTCATCAGAATATCATTATGGCAGCCTGGTATGCACCTTTGATGTTACCTCAGCCTCTAGTGCCCCTACCAAATGATTATCAATCAAATATCCCACATTTCACTGCCAAAGAGTCCATCATAGTCCAGCAACACGTAGATAATATGGAAGACTCTTTTGACTATATGGAAATAGATGATGATATAGTCAAATTGAGAATCTTTGCCCAGAGCTTAGGGGGTGATGTGAAGAAATGGTTCAAAAGCCTACCTCCTAATAGCATCCAAGATCTCCCTGCTTTATATCAAACGTTCATCAACAAATGGGAAGTTAGGGCTAACCCTCGCCAACTCCTAGCAGAATACATGAACCTAGAAAGAAACATAGGGGAAAGTTTCCATGATTACTCAACAAGGTTTAACAGCATTTATAATTATCTCCCCCCACATATGAAACCTCCCCAAGGTATGGCCCTAGCAAAATACCCTGAAGGTTTTGATGCTGACATGGCCTATCAGCTTAGGGATAAAGAGTACAACACATTGGAAGACATGCAGAAGGGAGCCATAAATATAGAAGCCAACTTGATTGAGAAAAGGGCAAGACTGAGGGCTGAGAAGAGGGTAACCTACAGAGATGACAATGTAGCTTCCACATCCGACCCAAATTATGACAGATTATCAAAAAACGTGGAAAGACTACAGGAAATGATGGAAAAAATGGTTGTCACAGTTAGCAATCAGAACAAAAACTAGAACCAAAATCAAAACCAAAACTTTAGAAGGAACAATAACACTCCCAACAGACAAAGAGAGACAGATCAGAAAGTTATAGAGGATTTTGAAGGGAATGCAATAAACATGTTTAAAACAAAGGACTCAATCCATAATTGTTATTCAGAGGAAGATCAGCCCTCACCTTCATAGTGGGATGAGGAAAGATTAGAATTTGAAGACTACAGGCTTGGATTTGAAAATTCTATTATGCAGGTCAAGGAACAATATGAACTTAGGAGCAAAAAGAGCCAAGACACTTCCAAACCCAAAGCTCCTGAGATTCCCATCAAGAAAAGGCCTGACAAATCTTCTAAACCATCAGCTGAAAGTTCTGGGAAAAGCAAAGAAAAGGACAACCAAAAAACTGATAAACAAAGTCAGACATCTAGCAGTACTGGCATTGCAGTTAGTGCTCCTGATAAAACGGTCCCTAACCCTGTACATACTGATAATCTGCAAACTGATTCAGCCACTAAGGCAGTGGCAAACAAAATAGAGTTGAGCACTTCCAAGAGTCAGTCCGCTTTCAATTTGGAAAGTGAGATTGCAAAGATTAAGATCTCTGTACCACTTTCTGAGGTAGCCACTCAGGATGTATATAAAGGCCAAATTTTGAAAGCTTTGAACCTAGGTGAAAATAGTGACACTGTAAACCTGAGTGATGATCAACCAGGCCTTCTTTCTGGTCCAAAAATAGAAGGGAAATTTTAGGAGGGGGTAGTTCCACCTTTTTATATCAGTCTCAACATTCATGACAAAATTCTTCATAACGCAATGCATGACTCTAGAGCTTCTCACAACCTAATTCCTAAGGTAGTCATGGAAAGGCTAGGCCTAGAGATAACTCGTCCTTACAAATATTTATATTCATTCGAATCTAGTAGAGTAAAATGCCTTGGCCTAATTAAAGACCTGTGTGTGAGTCTTACTCAGATTCCTGCTAAATGTATGGTCATGGATGTGGTGGTGGCAGATGTTCCACCCAAGTATGGCATGTTACTATCTAGATCATGGGGAGCAAAGCTTCAGGGCACCATGCAGATGGATGGGGCCTATGCAACCATCCCTGTGTTTAGCCAACTAAGAAGACTGTATAGGGAGGCACAGATGAAATTTCTGGTCAATAACCCCAAAAAACCAGAAAACTCACCCTTATACTCTGTACATACAGACCTTGACTCCTTCATCTTCTGTAACGATGAATCCTTAGAAGGGTCAGGATCCCAAAACAGAGACACGAACAAGGAAACATAGTCCATGGACTTTGACATAATGGCCACCCTAGATTTAGAGGAAAACGAAGAAGGAAACCCCAGACGGTGCACTAAAACAGAGATACGAACCAAACAGGAAAACGAATGCAAACAGCCAATTGGTCATCCCACACAAACTCTCGCATCACATGAAGAACTAAACAACCCACAACATAGTGCAAACCCTACAGTACAACATAATGGCGAACCCAGCCAAAGGGAAAGAAACGATAGTAAAACCAAAAATGTGCCCCTGTGGGTAATGAACTTTGATGGGTCATGCACAAGAAGAAACACCGGGGCAGGGGTGTGGCTGCATAACACGGAAAACGACTACGCAGAGAGCCACGCCTACAACCTACATTTCAAATGCACAAACAATATGCCGAGTATGAGGCTTTAATCCTGGGTCTAAATCTGTTGAAGAAATTAGGGGCCCATAGGATTGCCGTGCAAGGAGACTCTGAGTTGGTGCTAAAACAGGTGAACGGTGAGTACACGGCAAAGCACCCTAGGTTAAGAGCATATAGGAACGATGCCGCCGACATATTGAAAACCTTTGTTGAATACAAATTAGTGTTTAGCCCTAGGAGTCAAAACGCCATTGCAAACGGATTAGCATACCTGGCTAGTTCATACCCTAAGACTCCGAACAACCAACAAATTATAATACAGAAAAAATTCAGACCTGCAGTGCCAGACAACGAGAAGTATTGGCAGGTTTTCAAGGGGGATAAACAGATTGAAGATTTCTTAACAGGAAGAAATGAGTTTGAGTTTTCTGATTCAGACTCTGTGTCCAGTGACAACTGCCTAAGTGAGGAACCCTCGGACGAGGAAAAATCACCCGGAAACATAGAAATAAACGCTTTAAATGAAGAAACTGGAAATTCAACCGTAGAATGTGAAAACGCAGAAAATGAAGAAGTCGAGGTGCAACAGGCCAAAGATAAGAACATACCTTGAGGTCTGGCGTCGTTAGAAGATCTTTTTGACTTCGATGATGTAGCAAAAAGGCCTACCATTAAGCACACGGATTCTGACGTGGAAGAACGCAACATAGGCACAAATGATAAGCCCAAAATGATTAAATTGGCGAAGTCTATTCCAGCGAACATGAAAAAGAAATACATTGACCTTTTTAAGGAATTTATTGACGTGTTTGCGTAGAGTTATGAAGACTTAAAGGCTTATGACACGAACATCATACAACACAAGATACCTTTAAAAGAGAATCAGAAGCCCTTTAGACAGAAACTTCGTAGAATAAACCCAAAACAATTTCCTGCAGTTGAAAAAGAGATTAAAAATATGTATGTGGCAGGCATAATAGTGCCTGTTAGGTTCTCTGATTGGGTATCAAACTTAGTGGCTGTGAGAAATAAAATAGGGGCAATCAGATTGTGCATAGAATTCATAAATCTTAATAGAGCCTCACTCAAAGATAATTACCCTTTTCCAAAAATGGAACACATTCTGCAGCAGGTAGTAGGCTCAAAAAGGATTTCTCTTTTGGATGGTTTTTCAGGATACAACCAAGCTTTAGTACTCCCAGCAGATCAGCTCAAACAACTTTTACCACTCCTTGGGGCGCCTTTATGTATGTTAAAATTCCCTTTGGATTGATGAATGTTGGAGCCACCTTCCAAAGAACAATGGATATAGCTTTTTCAGATGAAATAGGACATTTCATTGTCATATATTTGGATGACATAACAGTCTACTCCAAGACTGAGGAAGAACACCTAGAACATCTGAAGAAAGTGTTTGAAAAGTGTAGAAGGTTTGGTCTGTCACTAAATCCTAAAAAGACTGTATTTGGGCTGCAAGAAGGAAAGCTTCTTGGCCACATTATATCTGAAAAGGGAATTAGGATAGACCCACAAAGAGTTGAGGGAATACTACAAATCACACACCCAAGAAACATCAAAGAATTACAATCTTTCATTGGTAAAATTAACTTCCTTAGGAGGTTTATTCCCAACCTGGCTGAACACCTTAGGAATATGACTAACATGCTGAAGAAAGGTGTGGGAGTTAAATGGACTGTTGGAGCTAAACAATCTTTTGAATCAGCAAAACTTGCACTCACCCAAGCTCTTGTTCTGATTAGCCCTGATTTCTCAAAGGATTTCCTAATCTTTTCATTTTCCTCTGAGCATACAGTGGTTGTAGTCTTGCTGCAGAAAAACACAGAAGGAATGGAACAGCCAATTGCCTTTTTCAGTAAATCACTAAGGGATGCACCCTTTAAATACAACAGAATGGAGAAACAGGCCTATGCCTTAGTTAAGGCCTTAAAAGACTTTAGGGTGTACATTTTGCATTCCCACACCATAGCTTATGTGCCTAACATGGTTGTCAAGGATATATTGTCTCAAGAACCGAATGGGAAAAGGGGCAAATGGATTGCTGTGATTTTAGAATATGATCTTGAGATAAAACCCACAAAACTAATCAAAGGGCAGGGCTTAGCTAAATTTATGGCTGAATCAAATCTGCAAGCCCTTGAAATTAACATGGTAAATGCCTTGGATGAGAATGAAGGACTGCCTATTCCCACTGTTGAGGAGAATTTTCAGAACTCTCCTTGGTATTCTGATGTTCTTTATGTGCTCTCCAACCTCAATGCTCCACCTAAGCTGTCAAAAACTAAGGCCAGATTCATAAAACTAAAAGCCAGAAATTACTGCATTCTGAATGAAAATTTATATTGGAAAAATATGAATGGCCTATTGCTTAAATGTTTTCCTGAAGCTGAAGCTGAGAGAATCAAACAAGAGTTCCATGCTGGAGAGTGTGGAGGCCACCTGACTTGGAAAGCCACTACCAATAAAATACTCAGGGCTGGTTATTATTGGCCCACACTTTTCAATGATGTCCATAAGATGATAACTACTTGCCACAAATGCCAGATCTTCGAAGGCAAGAGAAAACTCCTCCCCCTCCCCTTAAAACCCATCACTGTTGAAGGTCCTTTTATGCAATGGGGCCTAGATTTCATAGGAGAGATTCACCCAGCTTCTTTTGCACAACACAAATGGATCTCAACAACCACAGACTATTTCACTAAATGGATAGAGGCCATACCTACTAGGAATGCCACATATTCAGTCATCATTAGGTTCCTAGAAGGTCATATCCTCTCTCGGTTCGGCTGCCCAAGGAAAATAATCACCGATAATGCTGTTGCTTTTGGATCCAAGAAAATGGTTGATTTTTGTCACAGGTATCAAATAGCACTTGGTCATTCAACTGCCTATTACCCTCAAGGTAATGGCCTAACTGAATCATCAAACAAAATCCTGGTGGCCATCATCAAAAATCTACTGGAAGAGAACAAAAATCCATGGCATAACAAGTTAGTACATGCCTTGTGGGCTGACAGGCTTACAACAAAGAAATCCATTGGCATGTCACCATATCAGCTTGTCTATGGAACAGAAGCAGTCTTCCCTACCAGCCTTGGGGTACCAGTAATCAAATTTTTCCAAGAAATACAGTCAAAAGAAGATAGCATGATTAGAAGGATAAATCAAACCATCCATCTCCAACAAACAAGGGAAGAGGTCTATAATAGAACTGTCAAAGTTCAGGAAAACATAAAGAAGTTGTTTGACAAGAGAACCAAAGCTTCAAATTTCAAAATTGGAGACAAAGTTCTGAAGTGGGACTCAAGGAGAGAGGACAAAGGAAAGCACGGCAAGTTTGATAGTTTGTGGCAAGGTCCATATATCATCCAAGCCACTGTGGGTCCAAATGCTTTCTTCCTACAGGAATTAGATGGTACAGAGCCGTTTGGGGGTCCTGTCAATGGCAAGATGCTCAAACACTACTTCTGCTGGATTTTCAATTTCCAGTTTTCATTTCCATTGTATATACCATTGCGGTTTTTGTTTTCAAGAAAAAGAGAAAAATGTTTCAAAAAAAACAGAGAGAAAGGAGAGGTGCAGACATGCTCAAAACATGAAACTCTAAAGTGCAAAATATTGGCTCTAATATGATCAAAACCCAAGCCAAAGAAAGTAAAGACAGCTGGTCCTAATAGGCTCAAAATCTGGACCAACAAAGGAAAAAGAAGAATCAGCTCTAATATGCCCAAAAACAGAGATGAAATGAAGAAAAAGAAAGTGACTCTAATATGCTCAAATCCTGAGTCACAAAGAAAGAAGGAAACTTCAAGCTTCATATTTCAAGCCTTCACAATTTTGTTTTCAGTTTTCAGTAATTTCTTGTCCATGTGCAACTGTCTTTATGCCTTGGATCAACAACAAACTAGACTGTCTAATCCTAGTTTGACTGTTTTTTAATTTTCTGTTGTAGAATGTAGAGAAGAAATCTGCTGGACAGTTTAATCCCAGCAGATATTAGATTAGGTAGAGAAACATGTGAGACCAACAGTCTAATTTGGTCTCATGGAGCAATAAGGGTAGATTTAGAATAGGTTTATTTTCTGTTATAAAAAACAAATGATGTAAAGGGTCTGCTAGTTCAAATGCACCCTAGAAGAAAAAATGCTAGGATTGTAGGATGGGTAGGTAGATTGTTTCAAAATGTTTCTGCTGATCTATCATATTTGTGGCAGCTGAAAACCAAAGAAGAAAGGTGGCTTAAGCAGCAGGCATCTGGCCTACACCAAAGATCATTTTCTGAATTCTTGACTCCTTCAAGAAGAAGCCATCCCCATGTGGAGCCACTGTTAGCCCCTTATAAATTCCTTGACCAGCAAGCAAGGGGCTAGATTCTTTTATGAAGCCTTCAAGGAATTCATTTCCCTTGAAAACACATCATCCTTGAATCCTTTCCATGTTCCCTACCCTTTAATGGTTTCCCTCTGTTGTTCTGGATTAAATCAGCCTCACTAATGATTAAAATTGTGCCCCAAAAGACCTTCATGTGCCCCTTGTACCCTTGCAAAATGTCCCATTTTACCCCCTTTTCCCCTTTTTCCAGAGTTCTCCTTTTTTCCCTCCAAGGCCCCCTTTACCCTCTAAATCATGCCCAAATTCCCTTTTAAATCCTGTAAGTCCCCTTGGTTCGGCTATAATTCCCCTTTTCTCCCTTATCGTTTCCCTTCATAACCCTTAAAATCCATTAAAAATGGGCCAAAACCCACTTTTTAACTTTGTAATAGGGCTTAGCCCCTTTCCCGCCAGCCCTTTCCAACCAATTCCCCACATAACCCTTACCCAAGACCAAGGGCTTAACGCCTTAGGCGTTAGTCGCAATCGCAACTTCCAATGGTGCTTTCCCTTTGCTCCCTCCGATTGCGATCTCCCGACTGCCTTCTCCACCGTCGATCTCCCCGCTAGATCGGATGGCCCGTGCTGATCGCCAATCATCACAATCACAACATTTATGTGACACTCTTTGATCGATCCATCGCAAACATTTGCGATGCGATTGATCGCAACCCCCCTCCAATCGCTCTTCCTCCCCGATCTCTCAATCGCAACCCCTTTCCCTGATCCTCCGATCGCGTTCGCTCCTCCGATCGCATCGCAAGCTTTGTTTCCTCCGATTGCGATTGTGATGCCTATGGGTCCCACCTCGTATGGTCATTCACATTGCATTTCTTTTTCATTTCATCCATTTCCTTTGTATTTCCTCCATAGTCCAAAGTTTCGAGTTTTGCATTAAAATCTAATGTTTTATATTCATTCTGCCCATTTCTCATATGTCATTCCACGGATTGATCTTCGTCGTTGATCTATGCCTCCACACCATGATCGAACAGTCCCCTAAGCATTTTCCACCAAACCCTATTTTTTCACTGTTTATATCATATCAATGCGTTTTTCACATTCATTTCATTCAAAAACACTGTTTCACCGCCGACAATGCTACTGTCTCCTGTCCTCCATAGCCATTCCCCCTATGCATGGATTTGATAACTCGGTCCCGTATTCTGCAGGGTTTGTGGTGGGAAAGGCCGCCATGATTACACAGTCCTTATTATAGCGGCAGGTTTTCACCGACAGAGATATAAATAAGCAGCAATGAGTATTAGTGGAGCAAAAGAGGTTTCAAGGCACGTAATAGGAGATTTTGCTCCTTAACTCTGTGTTTCAGGGGCAAAGTACCTGTTTGAAGACACCATGGATCATCCGGAAGGCCCAGCGCACAGAAATTAAGGAATATCAGGGTTTCAAATTAGCAAAATGTTTCTTCCTGAGCAAGGACACGGTACACATTGTTGTTTCAGTCTACATTGTGTCCAAGTGAAGTTTTCCCCTCCCCTACAGCAGTCCCAAGCTACCAGAGCAGATGTTAATGCGGTATGGCAGACCATTCAGTCATTCACTTCACTCCTTTGTTTATTCACCAGCGTACTACTCATTATTGCAGCCAGAGTACATCAAGACCATACCAGAGTCAATGGAAGCCTAAGAAAATCATTCTTTCATCCAAGACATGCCAGAAAATTGAATGTGCAGAGTTTAAACAGAATGGGCTTCGACTGTCCTTCTTTTCTGTGCTTTAATGTTTCATTTAGTGCTTCACCTACCTCCTCGGCTCATCTTCTGCTATAAAACTTAGAAACAAACTATTGTAAAGGTTGTTGATGAGATATCAGAGAATTGCAAGCTGTTCCCGTGAGATATAGTCTTTGGTAAAGCTGTAAAGATAGGCTGAGTAAAGATGTATTCAGGCTGAATGTTCAAGCTGTGGGAAATGTTGTACATGATTGGTGTTGTTTTCTAATATGACAAGCACATTTCTTTGGATCCTGATCTAAAGCAGCTGGTGATGTTTTTCTATCTCTGTGTTTATTTCATTTCATTACATTTCTTCTGGCTTGCATCAGAAATCTGGCATAGGATTTTCCCTTGTTAGGCACCCTATTTTTCTGCTCTCCTTGCCTTAATGATTTCTGCTATATGTTTTATCTAAGAATTGGTTTCAGTTAGTTTAACCAATGTAGTGATCTGAATTAATGAAATCTGTTTCTTAGATGTTTTTGTTGGGATTTGATTAAATGAATTGGGAACAATGGGAGTTTAGAACTCTGTCTCTGCCTCACTAGGATCCTTTTCAGTTAATTAAACCTTTCTAAGATCCCTTAAGTTGTTCCTTACCCTCCTTGAGAGTTGCCTATGAGTATCTCCAAGCAGGTCTGGAGTTAAATGACCTCTGACCTTATCTATAGACAGAAGGTGGTTTTCTCTCCTTCTTTCACTTTTCTCTCCTTATTGTTTCATTCCACCTATCATCTTTAAGACCCAAATGCTTTAGATGACTAGCCCAACTAAAAGCTTGCACATTGAACAATAATTAAACCCTTTCCTGACTCCATTTCCCAATGGCCTTGATGTTCTCTTAGTTATCTACCTTTGCCTAAAATCCTTTTTGCCCATCCTTGTCTTGTACTGGACCCTTCTTTCCTGATTCCCAACAACCAAACATAAAAAATCAAACAAACAATCCTTGTGCCTATAACTAGCCTAAAATCTCAACCTTTGAGCCCTAAAGACATACACCTTTGATAATCATAGAGAGATCCCTCTCTGGACCTAGGAGGGCTAGATCCTAAGGTCTGAAAATGGTTTTGATGTTGTCTCATCTTTTGGTCTTACCAACCTGGCCAAAACATGGGAACCCCAACAGTGTGCTCAGTTGCAGGGCTCCTTCAACCAATTACAACATGTACTTGACTAAAAAATTCTTGATATTTAAAAAGAATGTTATCATCGAAAATATCCCTCTCAAGGTCGAAAGAAGTGATGGTTTCAAGGAGGCATATATGACAATTTGTGATCAAGATAGAGACTTTCTCTGTGAACTGTACGAACATAATTTTTTGGTACCTTATAATACAGAATGGAATCCCAACCATGTTACAGGGGATATCCAATTGAGAGCCTTTGTATCTTATTTGAGAAATCAGGCCAGTTGGTTGGATGATGTGAAAATGTATTTGCATAATTTTGAGAGCCTTCTATGGTTTAGAGGAGAACATCCCAAACCTATGGAGGTGATAGAAGAACATCAAAAATCCATCAACTGTCCAGAAGTAATAGAGGTTATCTCCAATAACAGGGATATGACCATTTCATATTGTGTACACCATATTCAATTATTGGAAATAAGGTACAGGCAAGATGTAAAGCAAGGTGGGATAGCTCGAGAAAACAACCCCGAAATAAAGATCCATTTAACTACCTCAACTTAAATACAACCTTAACAAGGGTTGCTCGGTATATTATTTATATGGGACAGTGTTGGAATGACTGGATAGGTCTTAGATTTCACTATTTCACGATCTAGATTCCAACAAGGGTATATAAAAATAAATGTACGCTGAAAAAAAAAAGAAAGAATACTCTGATTGTTGGAATGTAATTATGGATATAGGAGGGTATCTTCATCCTGATGAACCAGGACATAGTGATTATTGTATTAGCAATCTTCATGAATGTCCCCCTTCATCCACAGATTCAGATTGACAGACTGGGCCACCGTTGCTAACACACTGGCTCACCGTTACTAACATTGGCTCACAGTTTCTAACACACTGGCTCACAGTTGCTGACACACTAGCTCATATTTGCTTCAACACTGGCTCACTGTTGCTGACACAGTGGCTCACCATTGCAGCAACTCATAGACAACAAAGACATTATATTTGATGTTGTAATATATATTACTCTCCAGTTTCTTTTGTTAGTTATAAAAAACTTGTAAAATTGTGTTTGACATGTTTAATTATAATTTCATTGCAGTTCCTCTAATAATTTTGTTACATTTCCATTGTTTTTATTTGAATTTATATATCAGATTATTGTTTGGAAACCAATATATGCAACTATGCAAGTATGGAAAACCACTTGAAAGCTATCTTCCATGACTTACAAAACAATCAATGTATTATAATACTGAGTGTAAATGTGTGGAGTTATTTAATCACCTTAAATGAAAATTCCATCAAATTAGAGAAATCTCCAACCATATCCTCACCACCTACCAAACATGCATGGACATAGTAAAAAAAAAATTAATACATCAAATACAGGAGTACATATTAAAATCAAATTGAAAACAAAATCACACACAAGAAACCTGGAAAAGCATTCATTGTTGCAACGAGGGCGACCTCGCTTATTGAGTTGTTCAAACTGAAGTGGTTCATCTTCATCTGGTTGGATATTCAAGTCAATTTCCAAAGGCTTGCATTTTGTTGCCTTGTTTTTCTTCTCTTTTTGGGGCTTAGGAAAATCTTCTTCCTCTTCAGAGACAAATCAAAAGCACCCAATCCACACGTGAATTCATAATCCATAATATGAATATTGTTGGCATCATCCAACAATTTTTTAACTAAAGCAATCAACTATTCAATTTTGGTCAAAGTAGTAGGAGGACTGTTTCGAACCAGGTCTAAGTAGCCAAATAACTCCTCCTTGGCCATCTCAATTTGTTCAACATTTACATCAACATTGTGACTATCCATGGCAGTTGTGTTTGCATCTTCAGGAAGATCAGATATTGCCTCTATATTTATCTCAAGAGGGTCATTTTATGACTCAGTTATGCTTTGATGATTTTGTAATTGGTTTGAAGCCATTGAACCAAAACACAATCAACCCACCTTTATGGCATGCTTGCATATGTTTCCACGAATAGACCATGGGCAATCACAAGTTATGAAATTTGTACAATGGAAATTGACAAGATATTGCTTATTAAATTTAGATTGACTCCTCACCCAAAAAGTATGAGACATTTTCTCATGAGGGCTACAATCACTATCTGGAATTCTTTTTGCTTTTTCCATTAATGATTCCAATTGTTTCTCTTTCTTGTAATTATTTAAAAATCCTTCCTTTTTTAGAATTTCCTTAAACTGATAACAGGGTTCAACATTTGTCAGAAGAACATATATCAACCAATCCATCCTATGAGAAAAATTCTTTCTTCTATCAAATAGAAAGTTTCTCTTTAGGTAACAATGAAATGATTCCACAACATTTTTTGTCTCCTGATTTGCATGGGGAAAATCCTGACAACCTTTGACCCACGTCCCTAATTGCATAAAATTTGGGTTAATGAAGATATTTCATCCATATTTCAAACCAAAAAGAGAAATGTAATTTAAGAGTTTTTCAACTTACAAATATTGTCACCAACAACCCAATTCTTGTGGAAATAGTATACGAACTTTTCCTCATTAGAAAATTTGTTGAAGAAAGAATTAATTACATTGCTCACTTCAACATTGGAACAATAATTCATAATTAAACCCAAATCACTAAAAATTTCTTTTTCTATTTATGGATTACTGGCCAATCGATTCACATTTTTTAGCGATGCTCAATGTACGTGCCAAACATACAAGATAACATTGCACCTTGTGATTCTCCTACCACATTCAATTCATTTCAAGCATGTTATTTTTGTAATAAATACAAGTTGTATTGTAAAATAAGAATATTGAAGTTACCTTAAAGCACCAATTTCAGCCAACGTATCATCAACCATGAAAGCATTAACTTTCCAACCATGATCAACTTGGTGACAGATATGCATGAGCTGCTCCAACCATAACAAAATATCCTGTGATGTATTATGTGATGCCACCACCCATGCAACTGGCAGCCCACTTTGTTGGTGATCAAACATGACGAGTGTGTACAATTGATACTATCACATTCAAAATACATAGATCATCAACTTCAGATCATCAATCATTATTAATCAAGTTATTGTACTAGATCAATCATTCTTAATACACTCACCCCATACTTATTTGTGTTGAATGTTGAATCCATGGCTATTAGGCTATTATTCGATAGCTTCACCATGGTCTCAAATGTCCACTTCATCTGAATTTCAACTATAAAAGGGATATCTCCACCATTGGGCTTTTGATAAAAGAAAAAATCATTTGGGTGTTTCCTATACCAAAGGTTCACACTCATTTCATCCTTCTTATGCAACTGATAATTTCATTTCATTAGATGATTATATATGTTAACATCTTTCCTACAAAAAAATAAATCCCTATCTCGAGCTGCAACATCCACGTCAATATATTTTTTAACATGCATTTTTCAAACAGAGTCAACTGACACATCCAAGAAGAAACAACTATCTAAATAGGAAACCATGTCCCTTGATAACTTTGGTTGATGCAACACCCTAGCAGGACTCGAGGTGTCCTGTTGGCCATGACAAGGCAATCCTTGGCTATCTACATGCTCATACATGTTATATGTTATTATCGCAACCTCGAGGATTTGAACCATAATTTTTACAATGAAATGGCATTGGCATCCCATTTTTTTCACAAATGAGTATTTTCGCTTCATTTCATCTTGTCCCCTTCTTTCATCAGGGCCATATGAACAAGCATAGCTGCATCAAAAAGTTTGAAAACTCAATACATATCATTCCATGAAAACTGATGGAGTATTATTAATACCAACATATATACGTAGGATTTATAAAAAAAATTACACTTCATATAGCAAGGAAGCAGTAGGCCTTGACCCTGGGCGTTTGTTTTGTACCAGGGTGAAAGAACGTGGAGCATCTAGGTTCATTTCCTCTCCTTTAATAAAGTTTCCAATTCTAGTTGAAGGGATTTTTGCAATCTGATCTAAGGAGTCCATGTGTTTTCCTTGTACAAGAGACCAATCTAAATCTGACCTAGAGAAGATGAGATTTTCTTTAGGGTTTTGCACCGGAAGGGTAATTATTGACTCCCATTTCACTTGATTCACCATTTTTAAGTGAGTATCTATTTAAGCGAGTTGTCGCAACGGTTGACCAATGAGTTGGCACAATGGTTGTCCAAATGGTGGACCTGTGCTCCCTTAGAAAACGATCTAAATAAATTTGGTTTTGGTAAAAAAATTAAATGGGTTGTAGTAAACAAATTAAATGGGTTATGGTAAACATATTTTTTGGGGATTCTCACTTAAAAATACACAGAAATCCAGTTAAAAAATAGACATTCACTAAAGAAAACAAATTAGTTTTCTGTCTACTGAATAAATCCTTCAATAGTGGTCCAGCAAGGGCTTTCATTCAGTCGAGATTTGTACCAGAAAGGAAAATGTTTCTTTATTAATTGGGAATTCCCATTTAAACCAAAAAATGACATTTAACTAAATAGGTACTCGCTTAAAAAAATAGCCACCACAGACGCCATCTCCATCGAGTGAGTAACTCCTTCGATTTTTTATCGTTCAATTAGACTGGTGTGTAACAGGGGATGACATGAGTATTCGATTACAGGATCTATACAAGGGAGACTCGATTGATCATGGCACTACGACTCTAGCGTCTTCCCGTCGACTGGTTTGTAGGTCCCTGTTCGGATCCGACTTGAGGAACGCAGGAAAATATTTGCATTTGCATTCATGGTTTCCCCCGTCCGTAGGTGAGGGGAAACGGAAATGGTGACTGGATCCTAAATGGGTTCCTTCAAATGGTAACGTCGTGGGATAGAGACGGGGAGGGGCGTGGGGTCCGCGTTCGCCAGAGGGATTTTCCGGTCGTTAGGGGCGCAAAACCCAAAG
Organism: Pinus albicaulis; assembly: GCA_034641835.2. NCBI lineage: Eukaryota > Viridiplantae > Streptophyta > Pinopsida > Pinales > Pinaceae > Pinus > Pinus albicaulis. The sequence continues at coordinate 1,316,049,332 of CM076570.1, forward strand.
GGCATTCCGTCAAATGGTTAGCTTACTCCTTATGTAAATCCCTATTGCAAGCAACTCGCATTCAATACAAAATAAATTTTTATTCTTTTTAAAATTTTAGATTATAGACTATTTGACGCCAATTTTTTTAGTTTTTTTATTTCTTTTGTAAGTATTTGAAAGATTTTAACAAAAAAAAGAAGAAGTAAATACATAAATATTAACTAGTTGCATTTGGTGGCATAGAGAGGAAGTTCATAATCTTCGTTGTCGATATAAGCAAGTTAAGTACTATAGTACATACTAGAATTTGCACCAAAAGGGTGTAAAGACACGCCGATAGAAGTGTAGAGTGAGGCAGAGGTAGCACTGTAGGAAACAAATATGTCGATGTGGAAGGCATGAGGAATCAAGAGCCTAAAGTACTGGTAAAGTAGAGCTTTCCAAATGGGTAAAAGTGCATTATAGAATCTGCAATATATCATATATCATATTTCTATCACCTAACTCATAACTAAAGTGGAAACAATCTTCGATGAGACATCGGGTATTGGAAAAATGAGGTATGCACATAAGTTTAAATTAAGATGTTTAGTTATAAAAACGAAGAAGTATATTTTGTTAGAAATGAAACTATAATTATATTTTTCTACAAATGAATTTATAATGATAGGCATATATTACTAAAAATGTAATTTCAATCACAAGCTATACACATGGTATCGATAATACATTCTTTTTTTTTTAATACTTGAGATTTGTAAAGTGGTTATGACAAATTGTATAATAATCTGGAGGAAGGATAAAATTACCCAGCCCAAAAAAATTATTTAATCAGTTCCTTCCATCCAATCTGAGGGTAGGCCCTGCACATGGATGGATCAAAGGCATCTGTTTCTTTTTAAGCTTTAGCCTTCATCAAGCCTTCTGTGTACGGTTTATTTTCTAGTATAAACTATGTTCTTGCTCATTTTGTTGTTTGCACATATACACTAATCCTTTACAGACAAATAAGCATTTGGATTATACGAATAAGGATTGTCCCAAAAAGGCTTTGGGGGTATTACTAAATGAGTAAGCTAGGTTCCTCCCTATTTTCAAAAACTAACAATAATGACCTTGTCATTAGATTGTTGAGGTTAGTGAGCTTGCTAGCCAAAGAGTCTCCTCTCCTTTGTGCCATTGCTTACTTTCTGTGGTGCAATTAGGGCTCATTATTGAGGTTGTTGAGATTTCTCTACCAAAGGGTCTCATCTCCTTCATGACATTGATTACTTTCTATCTAGCCACTATAATGTCCATAGTTTACTCTTGGAAAATGTTGAAACAAGAAACCAACCAACAATGTATTACAAAAAACTCTTGAAACTTAGAATTTGTCATCTCCATAACTATTCAATTACATGCCTAAATATTATATACATAAATTTAATTTATTAATATATTATTTCTCTTTATATATCTTAGCTTAACTCTTTCATTACATTCTTGAACCTCTATCTATTCCTTCCCACTTTCTCCCACAATAATATTCAACCATCAAATTAAAAACAATTCCAAAACACATAATTTTTAAATATATTTAATTTATTTTATTAAATATTTTTAACAAAATAAATATCCTAAGAGTTTCTTAGGAAGCCAACTGGAGTCAAGGTATCCTAGGTATTTCATCAAAATGTAAATGGAGTCTTCAAGGCTAAAACAGTGAAAAACTAATAAACTTCTCTAAGGAGTAAGTAAAATTCCATAGAGAGTATGACACTTTCCAAAAGGTAGGCAAATTCCAAACTCAAGTTACATTATTAAATCCCCAATGTAATGTGAAGAAGCACTATGGAGACTGTGTGTTTTTTATTCATGTTATAGACTAAGTGTTTTGGATTCATGTTATAATTCCACATGCCAATGATTTGAATCAGTAATAAGGAAAACTATGAGAATATTGACAAATGTTCCATCATAACATTGACAATGAAAATATTTTGTTCAAAATTTCTTCCGTGTGGTAGCGCTCCCGCCTCCATTTAACTCCATTGTCCTTCGTCGTTGGTTTAACCCTGTCGGCGTTCTTTATGATGGGTGAACATTAATATATTCTTTACGATGGGTGAACACTCATGAAAGCGCACACCAATGAGATAATGGTAGCAGTCAATTATTCAATAAATCTAATGATCTTCCCATCCAAGTATCTAGTTACATGTATGAGAGTTTGGGGTTTCCTACATAAGTAATCTGGGTTGTTTGTTTGTGGTGAAAAATATGTTATTTCCTTCACCCTTCATTACGGATAAGTGCACACTCGTGATTTTTTGGGTTTTTGTTTTTAAGATATGACAACGGTTTTAAGAATAAGGTTGGATGGTCATATGCATAATTTCTCTCTAGTATGTGGATTGATTTGGGACCGGTATTTCTATTTCTATTTCTTCTGATTTTGATTTTTATAAATACCGTAATCACTTAATCAGAGTTACACTTGCAATCCATACTGAAAACCCAGGTGATGTGGCGGTTGCAGCTGGGTGTCCTCGTCTTACATGTGTGCTGTGTGCAGTCCGTTCAAGGTGTATGTAGTGAGTTCTAACCGCAAGTGAGAACGCCAAGACATGGTTGAATGATGATAGGATGAAGCCCCGAATTACCAAGAATAATGAAATTTTTAAGGAGATCATAAGCTTTGGCCGATATCATCGTGACTCTAGTCAATCAAAGAACCATGCGTAGTTTCCTGGTTGTAAGACATTTAAAACCTGGGAAATGTGATCCAAGGGTGAGGTGTTGTAAATTCTTCTAATAAAACAACAACTGCAAGTGAATATGAATTTCCAAATTGTCCATGGATTCATGAAGCGGTCAGATCGGTACACTTGTCTAGTATCAAATTTGTCAATTGGAAACTGAGAGAATGAGAAGCCTAGGCCCGTCCACTTGTCAATTGGAAATATTGTAGGCGATGGGAAAAATTGGTCAACCGAGTGACATTGTTGAGATTCAATAGCTGTCCTCAGATGACAGACGATGAATCTCAACAGTGTCACTAATAAGAACCTCACAATAAATTTCCTATCAGCATAATTATTCTAGTATTTTTAAATGAAATGTAAATTGTAATTGAAGCTTTTATTATTTTAGAACATATATATTTTTGTTTGAGCATAGTGCATATATATGATAAGAATTTAGATAAAACTTCTATTTGACTAGAGATAAAAATAAGATACTTTATTTATGATACAATGTTTGTTATATTGATAAAGGAAAGGTTTTGAAAGTTGGTAGCGGTATAGTTACTTATAATTTTTAACATTATTACGATAGAGTGGATAAAAAAATATCATAGGTTTCATTTAAATATTGTTAATAATTACAGATTATTACAACATTTGTACAAAAGGATTCTAAGTTTATAATTTTCTTATAAATGGTTTTTTTTTTTAATAGATTAGGTGAGATTATTAAAAAAAAAAATCATATTAAATGAAAGATGTAATTTTTATATATATGTTACGCTCAATCTTTTATGTAACACATTTTACTTCTTATTTTATCTTAGGTTATAGGAGTGTTACCATTTTGTTCTGATACTAATTTGTAACACTTCTCACTCTATAAAGTCATCTCGAGTTGTGAGAGTTTTGTTTGTTTAATATGATTTCAAGGTTCGTTATGAAGAAGGGGTTACAATAATTTATTTTCTCAAAATCTTCAATTCCTAAAACAAAGGACACCATTACATTTAGTTCGTCGAGAGCTTTCTGACAAAATCAATTTTACCTCAATCTGAGTTCTAGGTAGAAAGTTATGCCTTCAAAAATTTAGCACTTCAAAAATGCCATGTCATCAAGGGAATTCTACGTGGCACCCACTTGACCATGCCTAGACCACATGGTGCCACACTACCACCACGCGAGGTTCCACATGGCACACATGTCATATCGGTACCAACACATGCTTTTCTCCCCAATATTGTGGTTTCTTGGTACTGCCTTCCCTTGAGACCACATCCCCTAGTACTGCATTCCTGGTAGTAGCTTTCCTTGGGCCGATAACACTTCCCTGGGATTGTCTTTTCCTGGGTACCATCTCTTTTACATCATGTCCCCCGGGATTGTGTGCCCCAATATTGTATCTCCCAAAGCGTTTTTCCCGAGTACTACACACCTTGATATCTTACTCCCTTAGATCTCTTTACCCCGACATTGTGTTCCTCCACTATTATATTCCCATGTCAGTAGGTTTAAAACATCGATTAAAATTTGAATAAACATTTATTAACACATTGATTAATGAGTTAATTAAAGGGATTATTCACTAGTCCCAAGCATACCATTCGATGGATTTTTATGAAGAAACGTGTCATCTTAAGGACTTTGATCATTTCATCAATTCAAGGGAATATATAATAAATTCCCATCGTTTTTGTTGCATGACTTGCAATCTGGTTAAACTTACTCAAAGGGTTATCATAGTTATTTATAAGAAGAGTTATCTATCTATTAGACAATTGCTAATCCATTATATGAACTAAGCTAATATATGTAGAATTCATTGATGTCAACTAAGAGAGTATAAATACACAATTTATCATATCAATCATGAACATAACATTGAACAACATAGTTAAGATATTCGTCAAGGTTCATATACACACAAGATTTCATACCAAATCTAAACATAACAATGAACATTATATTTCATGATTCAAATATACAGAATATATTTATATGTGTGTCTCAAACTAGTTGGAAACTAAAGGAGGGACTTCCACTCTCCACCCAACCATAGGCTAGCTACACCATAACTTTCTTGCAGCCGACCTGTTAGGGCCCTATATTACTAGTGTAGTCCCTTATTGTTTTTAGTGTAGCCCCCTTATTGTTATTGTTGCACCCCTGTAGTCCCCATATTGTTATTATTGCACCCTTACATTATTATTGTTAGGTTGACTAGGATTATATTGTGACCACATGAGCTCTTATATATATATAGAAAGAGGTTTTTTCATTTGTGTCATCCAAGAATTGTTCATTTATGTAATGTAAAGGAGATTTCCCCCTCAAAGTGGCTGATTTATAAGGCGTTGATCTCTCTTTTCTTCTATTTTCGGAGCTGGTTTCATAACATTTGGTATTATAGCTTTGGATTCTAGTGTTTTGCTGCTTCAAACAGGTCATCATGGAATTTTCACTATAATTTTTTTTTCTACGAAGGTTCAGAAGCTAAAAAAAACCCATTTGCCCCAAAATCTAGAGGAACTTCGTGGAAAATTTTCAGATCTCGATTTGCAATATTTTTGGAGATATGATATGTGGAAGTTAGGGTTTTTGTAGGCTCCCAAATTTCATATGAAAGAGGTGACCTTGGGAAAATCGTCATAACTCTCTTTGAGCATCGGATTGGAATTTTGTAAAAATTGGCTGAAATTACATGGACTGTAGTATCATGTATATCATTTGCAGAGCTGAAGGAGGAAACAGTGACATGTGGCACGTTGTACAAGTTCTATCTACTGAACTAGTCCATAATTAGGCCATTGTAGGAGATTGGGCATAACTTTGTCTTAAAGAATCCAAATCAGGTTTGACCTATGGCATTGGAAAGAAGATTCAAGGGGATACTAAAGGACTGAAGATAAAATATCGGGGATCTGAAATTACATAGATACATCAGTTTCAATATTGAGCTCCTAAAAATCAAGAAAAATGTATGTATTGTTTTTTTAAATTGCATAAGTCTTGTTTGAAAAATCAGTTTGAAGTGATTCCAAGGGCATATTGAAGCATATATATCAGTATTGGGTTATAAAATCCCTCCTAAAAATAATTCAACAACCATTAATCCCTCATAAGGCTCTACTATGAATCATGAAGAGGAATAAGTGCAACATGATATTTCAAAATTACAAGACCATGTGCAACAAATTTCGCTCTCACAAAAAGTAACAAAAAATGAAATGGATGGTTTGAAGAAAGGCATGGAAGCTAAGATGGATGGTCTGAAGAAATTCGTGGAAGCTAATATGGATGGTTTGAAGAATAACATGGAAGCTAAGATGAATGGCATGGAAGTTAAGATGGATGGCGTGGAAGCTAAGATGGATGGTATAGAAGGCAACATGGATGGTTTGAATAAAGGCATGGAAGCTAAGATGGAAGGTTTGAAGAAAGGTGTGGAAGCTAAGATGGATGGTTTGAAGAATTCAATGGAAGCTAAGATGGATGGCGTGGAAGCTATGATAGAAGGAAACATGGAATATTTGAAGAAAGACATGGAAGGTTTGAAGGAAGGGTTGGCAAAGTTGCTACAAGAAAATCTTCCTATTGGCGAAAAGGTAGTAGAGGAAACTCATTATGAGAACCAAAAGAAATCTTAATCATGATTTCATAGACTCTAATGTTGGATTTAAGACCCACCATATTCCAAAGATAGATATGAGGAAGTTTGATGGCAGGGATCCGATAACTTGGATACTACAAATGGAGCAATAATTTGAGCTCCATAATACGCAAAATGCACAAAAAATACGCATTGCAACTTTATATTTAGAATAAAATCGGTTTATATGGTATCAATGGCTTTTTTCTCGTAACCACTGGTCACTTGGTCAATTTTTATGGAGGAAATGATACAAAGAGAAACACCTTCTTTAGCTAATTGATAAATCCCAAACAAAAGGGTTCAATGATGGAGCACATTGAGGACTTCCAATAATTGAATATAAGGGTAAATAATATTCCATAGGAACATAGGGTTGATGTCTTCATAGGGACTCTAAAGGATAACATCCAACATGAGGTTCACCTTTGGGAACCTAATACATTAGAGAAGGAATTTAGGCTGGCAAGAGAAATTGAAAGAAAAATTATGGCGACAAGGAATCCTACCACTCACAACTATAAATATGGAAGTGTTTCTACTCCTAGACTTCCACAACCTACAAGGTTGACACCACAAAAATTGGAAGAAAAAAGAGAAAAATGGCTTTGCTATAGTTGTGATAGAAAATACACTAAAGTTCATAAGTGTGTTGAGAAGAAATTATTTTACATAGGTTGTGAAGAGGAGGAAGAAAAGGAACAAGAAACTTCAAAAGAAGAGGATATACACCAGGAACCAACCCTAGAGGAAGAATAAATGAATCCAATCATATCCTATAATGCATTGGCATGAATTACCACTCCTAAAACTCTCAAGGTAGAAGGACATATCAAGAAGAAAAATGTAATAGTGCTTATTGATTTGGGTAGTACCCATAATTTTATTCATTGTAAGGTAGCCAAGGAATTGAATTTCTTCCTATACCCAACACCAGAGTTTCAAGTGATGGTGGAAAATGGAGGGACTATAAATTTCTCTGGAAAGTGCCATAATATCAAGCTAACCATGGGGGAATATGTATTGAATAGTCCAATGCTTTCCATTCCAATGGGTGGTGTTGATGTTGTACTAGGAGTACAATGGTTACACTATTTGGGGATGACAGCTTTTAATTTTCAAGAACTTTCTTGAAAAAAATTCAGAGGGAAAGGAAGTTGAATTATGGGGTATCGCAAGGAATTCAGGAAAGATAATAAGCTCTAATGTCATGAAAAATCTTCTGAAGAAAGAAAAACAAGGTTTCATTTCATAATTATGCTCACTAGAAGTTCCAACATAAAAATCATCTATTTCTCTATATCTCCAAAAAGTCTTGGACAATCATTCCAAGGTGTTTGAAACTCCCAAAGGACTCCCACCAATTCTTGATTATGATCATGCTATTCATTTGATTCCAGGAAATGTTCCTCCAAACATCAAACCTTACAGATATCCTTATGTCCAAAAGAGCGAAATTGAACGTATGATTGTAGAAATGCTAGAGGTTGGTATAATTCAACCTAGTCAAAGTTATTTCTATTCTCTAGTAGTATTGATGCACAAGAAGGATGCATCATGGTGCATGTGTCCGGATTATAGGGAGCTCAACAAGCTCACTATTAAAGATAAATTTCCCATTCCTTTGATTGATGAATTATTGGATGAATTACATGGAACAATTTCTTTCACCAAGTTGGATCTCCATTTAGGATATCATCAAATTAGAATGAAGACTGATGACATTCCGAAAACAACATTTCAAACTCATGAGGGTCATTATGAATTTTTGGTATTGCCTTTTGGCCTTACGAATGAACCTTGTAGATTTCAAGGGTTGATGAATTCCATTTTCAAACCCTTCCTTAGAAAATTTGTGTTAATTTTTTTTGAAGATATACTAATCTACGAAAGTTCTTGGAAGGATCATGTTCAACATGTTGACAAGGTGCTCAAACTATTAGAGGAGAAACAATTATATGCAAAAACCTACAAATGTTTCTTTGGAGTATAAGAGGTGGAATATTTGGGTCATATTGTATCTCAGGAGGCTGTTAAGGTAGACCCTTACAAAATTAAAGCCATTAAGGAATGGAAAGTCCCCACAACCATAAAGCAGTTGCAAGGGTTTCTTGGGTTAACAGGTTATTATCGCAATTGTGTTAAGAATCATGGGAGTGTAGCAACACCTCTAACAACATTATTGAAGAAAGATGCATTTTCATGGACTCCTGAAGCAACTAAGGCCTTTGAGCATCTTAAAGAGGCAATGTGTCAAGCACTAGTTTTAGCTACGCCAGACTTCAAAAAAACCTTTATTGTGGAATGTGTATGCCTCGAGAAATGGAATTGGTGTTGTTTTAATGCAAGAAGGAAGACACATTGCTTTCAAAAGTCATCTAGTCAAAGAAAATTATTTACAATTGAAAGCTATTTATGAGATGGAAATTTTGGCAATACTACATGCACTAAAGAAATGGTGACCTTACCTAATGGGACGATACTTCAAGGTAAAAATTGATCATGATAGTCTTAAATAATTTTTGGAAAAAATACTATCTTCAAAAGAGTAGAAAAAATGGGTCACAAAGATGTTGGGTTATGACTTTGAAATCATCTACAAAAAAGGGAAGCTAAATGTTGTTACAGATGCACTCTCAAGAAAGGATGAGGATGTGGAAGAATTTCTTTGTGCCATTTCTATTATCCAACCAGATTGGATAACTGAAGCAAGGGAGGAATGGAATAGTGGCGAAGAAGTATTGACACTCATTCAAAAGTTGCAGCAAGATCCCAGTACATCTGACACATTTTAGTTGGAAAAATGATTCATTATGGTACAAATATCACTTATATATTTGTAAGAATTACCAACTAGAACAAAATATTCTTTTGGAATTGCACACCTCTCCCTTAGGAGGGCACTCGAAATTTTTAAAAACTTACAACAGGGTGAAGAAACAATTTTTTTTGGATGGTCTTAAGTCTGATATTCAAAAGTTTGTGGCGGAATGTTTTTTTTGCTAGAAAAAAAAAGTTGAGACAATTAAAACCCCGGGTCTACTACAACCTTTATCCATTCCAAATCAACGTTGGGACGAGGTTTCAATGGATTTTATCACAGGTTTAGCTAAGTCCGAAGGAAAGAGTGTCATCATGGTGGTAGTTGATAGGATTACCCAGTATGCACACTTTTGTGTATTATATCATCCATTTAAAGAGATTAGAGTTGCTACTGCATTTATGGAAACAATTCAAAAGCTACATGGAAACCCAAATATTATTTTAAGTGAGAGAGATCCCATTTTTACTGGAAATTTTTGGACGAAATTATTTTCTTGTTTGCGTACACAACTAGATCATAGCTCATCTTATCATCCTCAATCCGATGGGAAAACTAAGATAGTGAATAAATGTTTGGAAGGATATCTTCGTTACTTTGTATCGGATAAACAAACACAATGGGTCAATTGGTTACCTCTGGCTGAATGGTGGTATAACACTTTCTTCCACACTGCTGCAAAAATGACCCCATTTATGGCACTTTATGGATATCATCCGACGTCCATAACATCATATTTAAGAGAAAATTATAAGGTTCAAGAAGTGGAAGATCTCATTGAGCATCAACAAAAAGTTCTCCAAATCTTAAAGGATAACCTAAATTTAGCACAAAATCGAATGAAACAACTGGCAGATCAACATCGCAGCGAGAGAAGTTTCGATGTAGGCTACTGGGTATTTTTATCTTTACAACCATACAAAAAATTTCCCTCAAGAAAGCTAAGAAGGATAATAAATTATCGCCAAAGTACTATGGTCATTACAAGGTGTTGCAAAATATTGGTACTATGACATACAAATTGGAGCTTCCTGCGTCTTCCCGAGTGCACCCATTTTTCCATGTTTCATGCTTAAAGAAGGTTATGGGTGACAAACTTCCGGTTCAAACAATATTTCCAGAACTTTATGAGGAAGGAAATTTCATATTGGAATGTGAAGCAGTCAGGGAAAAAAGAACTCGACGGCTGCTAAATTAGTCAATTTCAAAGTATCTCATCAAGTGGAAGAACTTACCCACTGAAGATTCCACATTGGAGGATGAAAATTTTATACAGAAGCATTCAAAACTACTCAAGCGTTGAGGACAACACTTTTTTGAAGTAGAGGGGCATGTTAGGGCCCTATACTACTAGTGTAATCCCTTATTGTTGTTAGTGTATCCCCCTTATTGTTATTTTTGTACCCCTGTAGTCCCCATATTGTTATTATTGTTCCCTTACATTATTATTTTTAGGTCAGCTAGGATTATATTGTGACCCCATGGACTCCTATATATAGAAAACAAGCTTTTTCATTTGTATCATCCAAGAATTTTTCATTTATGTAATGTAAAGGAGGTTTACCCCTCGAAAAGGATGATTTCTAAGGTGTTGATCTCTCTTTTCTTTGTTGTGCAACCAACTCAAAAAGAGAAGAGAAGAGATATAAACGCCTTAGAAATGAGCCACTTCGAGGGGGCAACCTCCAATACATTACATAAATGAACAATTCTTGGATGATACAATTCACAAAACCTCCTTTCTATATATAGGAGTCCATGGGGCCATAATGTAATCCTAGTGGGCCACAATGTAATCCTAGCCGACCTAACAATAATAATTTAAGGGCACAATAATAACAAAATGGGGGTTACAAGGGTACAATAATAACAATAAAGGGGTTACACTAACAACAATAAGGTACTATACTAGTAATATAGGGACCCAACATGCCCCTCTCCTTCAAAAAAGTGTTGTCCTCAACGCTTGAGTAGCTCTGGGTGCTTCTATATAAAATTCTCATCCTCCCATGTAGAATCTTCAGTGGGTAAGTTCTTCCACTTGATGAGATACTCTGAAATTGATCAATTCCGTAGTTGTCGAGTTCTTTTTTCCATGACTGCTTCAGGTTCCAATATGATTTTCCCTTCCCCATCAAGTTCTGGCAATACTGTTTGAACTGGAAGATTTTCACCTATAACCTTCTTTAAGCATGAAACATGGAAAATCGGATGTACTCGCGAAGAAGAAGGAAGCTCCAATTTGTATGCCATAGTACCAATCTTTTGCAACACCTTGTAAGGACCATAGTACTTTGGCGATAATTTATTATCCTTCTTTGCTTGCTTGAGGGACATTTGTTTGTATGGTTGTAGCCGTAAAATACCCAATCTCCTACATCAAAACTTCTCTCGCTACGATGTTGATCTGCCTGTTGTTTCATTCGATTTTGTGCCAAATTCAGGTTATCCTTTAAGAGTTGGAGAACTTCTTGCTGATGCTCGATGTGATCTTCCACTGCTTGAACCTTCAAATTTTCCCTTAAAGATGATGTGATCGATGGTGGATGATATCCATAAAGTGCCACAAATGGGGTCATTTTTGCTGCAGTATGGAAGGAAGTGTTATACCACCATTCAGCGAGAGGTAACCACTTGACCCATTGTGTTTGTTTATCAGATACAAAACAACGAAGATATCCTTCAAAACATTTATTTACTATCTCAGTTTTACCATCAGATTGAGGATGATAAGATGAGCTATGAGCTAATTGAGTACCCAAACAAGAAAATAACTCCGTCCAAAAATTTCCAGTAAAAATGGGATCTCTGTCGCTCACAATAACCCTTGGGCTTCCATGTAGCTTTTGAATTCTGTCCATAAATGTAGTAGCAATCGTACTTGCTTTAAATGGATGAGATAATGCACAAAAGTGTGCATACTTGGTAAGTCTATCAACTACCACCATGATGACATTCTTTCCTTCAGACTTAGGTAAACCTGTGATAAAATCCATTGAAATCTCCTCCCAACGCTGACTTGGAATGGATAAAGGCTGTAGAAGTCCCGGGGTCTTAATTGTCTCCACTTTATTCTGCTGGCAAACCAAACATTCCGCCACAAACTTTTGAATATCAGATTTAAGGCCATCCCAAAAATATTCTTTCTTCACCCTGTGGTAAGTTTTTAAAAATCCTGAGTGTCCTCCTAAAGGAGAAGTGTGCAATTCCAAAAGAATCTTTTGTTTTAGTTGGGAATTCTTACAAAGATATAAGTCATCTTTGTACCATAAGGAATCATTTTTCCAACTAAATGTATCAGATGTACTAGGATCTTGCTGCAACTTTTGAATGAGTGTCCATACATCTTTTTCTTTCTTCCATTCATCTCTTGCTTCAGTTATCCAATCTGGTTGGATAATAGAAATGGCACAAAGCAATGCTTCCACCTCTTCATTCTTTCTTGAGAGTGCATCTGCAACAACATTCAGCTTTCCTTTTTTGTAGATTATTTCAAAGTCGTAACCCAACATCTTTGTGACCCATTTTTGCTGTTCTTCTGACGATAGTCTTTGTTCCAAAAAGTGTTTAAGACTATCATGATCAATTTTTACCTTGAAGTGTCTTCCCATTAGGTAAGTTCGCCATTTCTTTAGTGCATGTAGTATTGCTAACATTTCCTTCTCATAAATAGGTTTCCGTAAATACTTTCCTTTGATTGGACGACTTTCAAAAGCAATGGGTCTTCCTTCCTGCATTAAAACTGCACCAATTCCATTTCCTGAGGCATCACATTCCACAATAAAGGTTTTTGTGAAGTCTGGTGCAGCTAAGACCGGTGCTAGGCACATTGCCTCTTTAAGACGTTCAAAGGCCTTAGTTGCTTCAGGAGTCCATGAAAATGCATCTTTCTTCAATAATGTTGTTAGAGGTGCTGCTATTCTCCCGGTGAGATATAATATGACCCAGATAATCCAGCTCTTGTACTCCAAAGAAACATTTGGATATTTTTTCATATAATTGTTTCTCCTGCAATAGTTTGAGCACCCTGTCAACATGTTCAACATGATCCTTCCAAGACCTGCTATAGATTAGTATATCATCAAAAAATACTAGCACAAATTTTCTAAGGAAGGGTTTGAAAATGGAATTCATCAACCCTTGAAATGTAGAAGGTGCATCGGTAAGGCCAAAAGGCATGACCAAAAATTCATAATGACCCTCATGAGTTCGAAATGCTGTTTTTGGAATATCTTCAGTCTAAATTCTAATTTGATGATATCTTGAACGAAGATCCAACTTGGTAAAATAAATTGCTCCATGTAATTCATCCAATAATTCATCAATCACAGGAATGGGAAATTTATCTTTAATGGTGAGCTTATTGGGCTCCCTATAATCCGGACACATTCGCCATGATCCATCCTTCTTGTGTACCAATACTACAGGAGCAGAGAAAGAACTTTGACTAGGTTGAATTATACTTGCCTCTAACATTTCTGCAATCATACGTTCAATTTCGCTCTTTTGGAAGTAAGGATATCTATAAGGCCTGATGTTTGGAGGAACACTTCCTGGAATCGAATGAATAGCATGATCATGATCACGAATAGGTGGGAGTCCTTTGGGAGTTTCAAACACCTTGGAATGATTGTCCAAGACTTGTTGGAGATCTACAGAAATAGATGATTTTGATGTCGAAACTTCTAGTGAGCATAATTGTGCAATTACGCCTCGTTGTTCTTTCTTTAGAAGCTTTGTCATGACATTAGAGCTTATTATCCTTCCTGGCTTCCCCGCAATACCCAGTAATTCGACTTCCTTTCCTTCTGAAAAAAATTTCAAGAAAAGTTCTTGAAAATTAAAAGCTACCGTCCCCAAAGATTGTAACCATTGTACTCCTAGTACAACATCAGCACCTCCCATAGGAATGGCAAGCATTAGACTAGTCAATACATATTCCCCCATGGTTAGCTTGATATTATGGCATTTTCCAGAGCAATTTATAGTTCCTCCATTTGCAACCATCACTTGACATTCTGGTGCTGGGTATAGGAAACAATTTAATTTCTTGGCTACCTTACAATGAATAAAATTATGGGTGCTACCTGAATCAATCAACACTATTACCTTTTTCTTCTTGATTTGTCCTTCTATCTTGAGAGTTTGAGGAGTTGTAATTCCTTCTAGTGCATTACACGATATGGTCGGATTCATTTCTTCCTCTTCTAGGGCTGGTTCCTAGTGTATATCCTCTTCTTGTTCATTTTTTTCTTCCTCTTCACAATCTATGTAAAATAATTTCTTCTCAGCACACTTATGACCTTTAGTGTATTTTCTATCACAACTGTAGCAAAGCCCTTTTTCTCTTTTTTCTTCCAATTGTCATGGTGTCAACCTTGTAGGTTGTGGAAATCTAGGCGTAGCAACACTTGCTTCTTTATAGAATTGAGTGGTAGGCTTCCTTGTCGCCATTATTTTACATTCAAATTTTCTTGCCAACCTGAATGCCTTCTCCAATGAATCTGGTTCCAAAACGTGAACTTCATGTTGGATATTATCCTTTAAAGTGCCTATGAAGAGATTGATCTTGTGTTCCTCTAGAATATCAGTTACCCTTATATTCAATTTTTGGAATTCCTTAATGTGCTGTGCCACTAAACCCTTTCGTTTGAGATTTATCAATCGGCTAAAGAAGGTGTTGCTCTTTGTATCCTCATAATGTGCTATCATTTCTTCCATAAAAATTGACCAAGTGACAATTTTTTTACGGGAGCAAAGCCATCGATACCTTACAAATGTATTTTTCTCTAAATGTAAAGTTGCAATGCATACCTTTTGTGTGTTTTGCACATTATGGAGATCACAATATTGCTCCATCTGTAGTATCCATGTTACAGGATCCTTTCCATCAAACTTCCTCATATCCATTTTTGGAATATGGTGGTTCTTCCCGCCAACATTAGAGTTTATGAAATCATGATTAACATTGATTTTTTTCTCATCATGAGGTTCTTCTACTATCTTTTCACCATTAGGAAACATTTCTTGTATCAACTTTGTCAAACCTTCGATGTCTGCTTTTAGATCATTCTTCATGTTTTCCATGTTGTATTTCATGTCATCCATCTTAGCTTCCATGCTAGCTTCCATGCCATCCATCTTAGCTTCCATGCCATCCATATTAGCTTGCACGCCATCCATATTATCTTCCACACCTTTCTTCAAAACTTCCATTTCATTTTTTGTTGCTCTTTGCGAGAGTGAAATTTGTTGCACTTGCTCTTGTAATTTTGATAGATCATGTTGCAATTCTTCATCTTCATGGGTCATAGTAGAGCCTTCTGAAGGCTTAATGTGTGTTGAATTATTTTTACGGTGCATATTTTAGAACCCAATACTGATATCTATTCTACAATATGTACTTGGAATCAATTCAAATTGATTCTTCAAACAAGATTTATGCAATTCGAAAAACAATACACACCTTTTCCTTGCTTTTGAGGAGCTCGATATTGAAATTGGATTATCTTTTTGATTGCAGTACTTCAATATTTGATTTTTGGTACCAACGTATCCCTTTGAATTATATTTTGAATGCCACAAGTCTGACCTGATTTGGATTCCCCAAGACAAAGTTGTGTCCAATCTCCCACAATGACCTAATTATGGACTGGTTCAGTAGAGTGAACTTGTACGACTTGCCACGTGTCACTGTTTCATCCTTCGTCTCTGAAATTGATAGCCAAGAAATTAAAATATGTGTACTTGCGACCAATTTTTACGGCACTCCAATCCAATGCACAGAGAGAGAGTTATCGAAATTTTCCCACGATCACCTCTTTGAGATGAAATTCAGGAGCTTGAAAAAGCACTACCTTCCACAGATCATATCTCCAAAAATATTGTGAACCAAGCTCTGAAATTTTTTGACGAATTTCTTCAGGATTTAATATTTGCACCATAAGAACGTCAGATTTTGAACCTTTGTAGAAAACAAGTAATATCACAAATGCCACGATGACCTGTTTAGGACCCTGAAAAAAGACCTAACTTCCACAGATCATATCTCCGAAAATATTGTGAACCAAGCTCTGAAATTTTTAGACAATATTCTTTAGGATTGCAGCTTCGCACCCTAAAAATTTCAGCTTCTGAAACTTCATATAAAAAAATTTATAGAAAAAATTCCGCGATGACTTGTTTGGAGTAGTGAAACCCTAGAATCCAAAGCTATGATACCAAATGTTGTGTAACCAGCTCCAAAAATAGAAGAAAGAGATATCAACGCCTTAGAAATGAGCCACTTCGAGGGGGAAACCTCCAATACATTACATAAATGAACAATTCTTGGATGATACAATTTACAAAACCTCCTTTCTCTATATAAGAGTCCATGGGGCCATAATGTAATCCTAGTGGGCCACAATGTAATCCTAGCCGACCTAACAATAATAATTTAAGGGCACAATAATAACAAAATGGGGGTTACAAGGGTAAAATAATAACAATAAGGGGGTTACACTAACAACAATAAGGGACTATACTAGTCATATAGGGACCTAACATGGATCTAGAGTGAAATATTTTGAAATGTGTTCCAAAAAAGAGCTTGAATGTTGGGGTCTTTGGTGTGGTAGGTGGTGGCTTATGTATTCAGGTTGTAGTGACATTGTTCATGTAATGTTCCTTCTCCGGGAATTTCTCCAATATAGTCCAGAGGGATGCTGTATAAGGCAACCAATGCAAGAATAAGCTGTAAGGGGGCTTCGATCCCTTTGTTTACCCTTCATACATTACATTTCCTGAATATTAGCTCAAATAAATAACCCTAGGTGGGTTATTCTGATCTCCCACTCTTAGGTATCTCAAACAACGCTCAAAAGGGAGAGCTAAAGCAATACATGAACTCCAACAAGTAGCACTAGTGAAACATCAATACATATGGTGCAAGAAGAGAGAATAGCCATATATTATATGTAGCTATAAATAGATATATAAGAACTTGAGGAAAGACCTCTCAAGATAGGACAGATCAACCCCAAGACAGATTTAGATGCAAAAGTGAAAGTGCAAAGCTACACAACCCAGCCAAAAGCTATGACTACACATTCCATAGTGAAGAATGACTGAAAAATAATATAGACACAATGATCTAGCAATAGAAAGCTCAAATAAAGTGGGGGAGAAAGATCCCAACCCCAGAAAAAAATACTACAACAATCCTCCAAGGGATTGACTAAAATGTACAAAATGGAAAAATGTCGGAGTTTCTGGGTAGCAGCAGCAACTCAATAACAATACAAAAATGGAGAAGGATGGAAATGATGCAAATGATGAAGAAACCTCCTCCAATGGTATTCAAAGTGAAAGGATGCTCTCTTCACTGAAGATTACACCCTCCAATCCATAGTGTGAACCCCTCCTGCAAGTGCCCTCTGAAAATAACGCAATATGAGGAAGAGAATGTGTTGGGAATGAGATGAAACATATGGCTCAATGAAAAAATCTGAAATGAAGCTTTGATATCTTCCTCACTAATCTCCCAGAGAAAGAATGAGCTCCTCCTCTAGAAAACAAGTTCCAGAAGTGGGTGATAATGAATCCTCACTGCAACCCTTAGCAACTCAATGTTTTTGCACAGCTGGAAAATGCTATAGCTAAAGATGGTTGCTTTGGCCTCAAGCCTAGATGTGAGGAGAATGAATAATAGGTCCTCCAAAGCTTCCCAATGAAGGAGAGGAAACTCCTAAAGAGGAACCTCCCTTGTGCTAAGCAACACAACTATCCCAGTTGAACAACTAGAGAGAGCAGATCAATTTCGAAGTCTCAAAACATGATGAGCAATGGCTCTCCTTCCCCCTTTTATGCCAAGAGGAGGCTTCCTTGTCATATACCCCACCCATTAGGGTTCTCTCATCCAATGATATCCCTCCTATCAAAACTGTGATGTCTTCTCATGCAAGCTACACCTCTTTAGGCAGCATTGTTGACTTGGTTAAACTTGACCTAGTCTTCTTGTATTTTCCCCTTTTTAGATTAGGAGATGACAAATAATCCACTTAGGTGACCATTCTACATATTAGGAGTGTTTATTATGCCTCTTCATGGGCCCCCTTACCCATTTTATTCTTTTTATTAGAAAGAAAGCAAAATTAATGTTCCAATTTTCTTCATGAAAATGTGGGAACATTACAGTCCTCCCCTCCCAAAGTTTGCTTGTCCTCAAGCAAGTGCAAGGTTAGACTGATTCCTCATCTCCTCTCATGTAGAATTCTTGTATAATTATCTCCTCCAAGAAATAGAATTCTGAATGCTGAATGATGAGCTCAGCTCCGATCCCACTCCTCCTTAGCATGTAAATTAGCTACCAAGCTATCCTCATGAAAAAGAGAGGTACTCAAGAGAGTGGCAAGGTGATGCCTAGAGGTCCTCCCAAAGCATGGAGTCTAAACTATGTTGGGAGACATTCTCCCCATGTGGACCCTCCATCCCCAAGCAATCAACCAAGAAAAATGAGTTACCTTCCAACTAGGCAACTTCTGGAAATCATCCTCCACCTTGGGCTCATGCAGAATAGGTGGGATGGAAATATGAACAGAGTAGGCTTCATAGCCTACCCCACGCTGTCCTCTTCTCCACTCATGATAAGTGTGGAGTGAAAGCTAAACCTGGGCTGCAATAATGTTGCCCTCAAGTGGCAAGATGAAGTCTAGATCTCCAAGGATCTCTCCTCCAACTCTATGAATCAAGCTGGCCCAAATCATCTCATATGTGATGAGTTGGAAGTCATCATCATATGGCATCCAATCAATCATATGGTTCACCTCATGGAGAAACAAATATCGTGTCATGGTGACCATATCCTCTTCCATACTCCCCTTAGAGCATGTGCTGCAAAGAGTATGGAAGTCTTCTTCCCCAAAGAGCACATCCTCCCAATGTGTCTCTCCCTCCTTATGATACATATGGGGTTTTTTCTGATACATGGCTAAAACATAATGTTCCTTGAGAGAGACCCAAGCCATCCCATCAAATCCAACACCCACAGGGTGCCTCCACTAAGAGCTCAAGCTCTCCAAATGGCTCCTCCCATTTGAAAGCAAGAGGTGTAATATGGAAATCAAGGCTAGCCCACTTGTTTTTCTAAAATATACAATGTGAGAAGTATGGAGAACCATAATCCCTATGGGCATCCTCATCTCTTGTGCCACTCCTCTAATGGTGCTTCCCAAATCCAACGTTCTACTAGCAAAATATGGAAGCATAAATATGTGAGAGAAAGGAGGTGAAACATGTTAGAAAATTATATATTATGGAGCAATGCAACATATAAAATATGCGGAAAATAAAAGCACAAAAAACACATAAAACCAAAGAGACACAGATATATGTCGTTCACCCAGTTTGGGCTACGTCCACCCCAAACAGCCAGTCCTTTCTTTCTATTATCCAGCAAAATTAAAGAGACAAAACCTACAACAGATCGACTGTAATATCCTCTGTTCTCTCTCATAGTCTCCCTCTCTATTTCTTGCTCCGAGAATACACATAAAATTCACAGTCACAATATAATGCCCTCATAAAAGTGAGGGGTTTCCTTCTAGGGAAAAAAAACCTAATTTAAACATAACTTCTACCGTCAGATCATTTGCCTAATGAACGACCCAGATTGACTAGAAATTACTATACTTTTACAGGGCAATTTTACATCTGTTTTTAGCTTTGGGGGCGCTGCCCCCGAAAGCCCCCGCCAAGGGGGGGCTCCGAAAAGCACTGCCACCTCCTTTAAGGTACAGGGGTCCAATGCTGTGATACAAAGTAAACAAGATAATCAGGCTCCACACCCAACAATCTCCCACTTGGAGACTAATTGTAGCAACTCCACCGCTGCTTCATTTGCTGGACAATGACTCCTCTTTGGACCTAGTTGTTTCTCATATTCATCGTCATCCTTGAAGACCAATTGAAACTGAGCATGTTCTCAGTTTCTCCCTGGTTACAACTTTTGTTAGCATACCTGCAGGATTCTGGCTAGTGTGTATTTTTTGTAGCTTCAACTCTCCATCTTCCAATACTGACCATATGAAATGGTACTTGAGATGTATGTGTTTAGTCCTGGAATGAAATGCTGAGTTCTTTCCAAGATGAATAGCACTTTGGTTATCACTGTATAGTGTGCCCATATCATGCTTCTTACCCAATTCATCCATAAACCTTTGTAACCAAATCATTTCTTTACTAGCCTATGTAGCAGCAACATACTCAGCTTCTGTTGTTGAAAGTGCAACAGCACTTTGGATTTTTGAAACCCAACTGACAGTTGTTCCACCTACAATAAATACATATCCTATAGTGCTCCTCCTGTTATCTCTGTCACCTGCCATGTCTGCATCAACATATCCCTGTAGAGCAATGTTTGAACCACCAAATCATAATGCTTGATTTGCGGTACCTCTCAAATATCTGAGAATCCATTTTACTGCCATCCAATGTTCTTTTCTTGGATTATTCATATACCTACTTACAACTCCCACTGCATGTGCAATATCAGGCCTTATGCAGACCATTGCATACATTAAGCTTCCAACTGCTGATGCATATGGAACTTTAGACATATAATCCATGTCTTCTTGCGTCTTTGGGCACATCTCCTTACTAAGTTTGAAATGGCTAGCAAAAGGTGTACTATTGGTTTTGCATTACTTGCATATTAAATCTTTTCAACACCTTCTCTATGTACTCATTACGAGATAGTGTTAATTTGCGATTTTCTGTCTCTAGTTATCCTCATACCAAGGATTTGTTTTGCAGCTCCCAAATCCTTCATTGCAAATGGTGCCAATTTTCTTTTATTTTATTATTTCCTGCATGTTAGACCCTGCAACAAGCATGTCATCTACATACAATAACAAAATAATATAGCTGCCATCATTTTGCCTTTTTAGATTAACACAATGATTAGAGTGACATCTAGTATAACCTTTTTTAGACATAAACTTGTAAAATTTTAGATACCACTTCCTTGGAGCCTGTTTTAAGCCATACAAGCTCCTCTTTAACCTGCACACTAATTTTTCTTTCCCTTTGACCTCATATCCTTCTGGTTGCTCCATATAGATCTCTTCCTCCAAATCTCCATGGAGAAATATTGTCTTTACATCTAACTGTTCAAGATGTAAATATTCTGCTGCTACAAGACTTAAAATAGTTCTGATTGAAGTCATCTTAACAACAAGAGAAAATATTTCATCAAAATAAATACCTTTCTTCTGTGCAAACCCCTTTACCACAAGTCTAGATTTGTACCTCTGTTTTCCTCCATCTTCTTCCTTCAGCCTGTAAACCCATTTATTCTGCCAGTACGATTTTACTGCGAGGCAACTTGTGGTAAGTCCCAGAATGCGGTTGTCGTTAAGGAGCCCATCTCTTCTTCCATGGCTCGCTTCCACTTCTTCCTACTTTAAACCTGCATTGCTTCTTCATAACATTCAGGTTCACCAGAATCAATCAACAATAAATAATATAATGAAGGAGAGTATCGTTCAGGGGGTCTACTTATCCTGGCAGATCTTCTAACACCACTTTCAGGTGTTTGAGGTGCCTGTTGTTGTTGTGGTAGGCCCATTTGTTCTTTGTGGTGGTTGATTATTATCATTTTCAGGCACCTCTACTTTTTCAGTTATCTCATCAAGAACCGTGTATTCCTTGCTTTCTTTTTCTTGTTTCTTTTCGTGCAACTGATTCTTATACAAGAACTTTTCATTTAATATTACATCTCTACTCCTAATGATTTTGTGATTTTCATAATCATATAAGCGATAACAAAAATCATTAGCACCATACCCAATAAAGGTACATTTATTTGATTTTGCCTCAATATTTTTTCTATTTTCTTTATTAATATGGACAAAGGTCTCACAACCAAACGGATTTAAAAAAGAGTATTTTACCTTTTACCTGTCCATGCTTCCTCTGGAATGCCACCATCCAAGGAACTTGAAGGCCGTCTGTTTATTAGATAAACAACAATATCTACATCATCTACCAAAAATTGTAAAGGCAATCCTGCATGCAATCTCATGCACCTTGCACGCTCCATGATTGTTATGTTCAACCTTTTTGACACACCATTTTCTTGTGGTGTTCTTGGAGGCTGTCTTCTCTCTCAAGTTCCATATAGAGCAGGTACCTATCAAACTCTTTGTTGCAATACTCACCTCCATTTTCTAATGCGAGACACTTCAACTTCTTTCTGTCTCAATCTCAACCAAAGCTTTCCATTTCTTGAAAGTATCAAATACCTTGATTTATTAGGAATACAATAAATCCACATTTTCTAGTTATCATCAATAAAAGTAACATAATAGCAAGAATAGAGAGATGATACATGGCAAAGGATTTATACATGCAGCAATGCATAAGCTCAAATTTTTCACTCTTCTTAGGTTTTCCCAACTACGAAGTACAAGTCACTTTGTTTTCCATAAATGCAATTTTCAGAAATCCAAATCAACATTGTTCAAACCCGACAACAAATTTCTTGAGTGAAGAATCTTCATCCCCTTCTCACTCATGCATTCGAGCCTATTATGCCATAATGCTGCATCTGCTCCTTTGGAGGTTAAATAATTAACAAAGTTAGAAATACCACTGCATAAATACAATGTACCAACCTTTTTTCCTTTTGCTATTACCAACGCTCCTTTGGTGACCTTCCAAGTTTTATCTGTGAAAGTTGTCACACAAATTTCACTGCCTAACTGCCCTGCTGAAATCATATTTTTCTTTAGATCTGGAACATGCCTTACCTCCTTTAATAGCCATTAGTTTCCATTCTTCTGTTTTACAAGAACCTTACCCATTCCAACAATTTTACAAGGTTTATCATCACCCAAACAGACTTGTCCAAAATCTCCTTGAACATATTCATGAAAATATTTCTTATCAGGTGTGGCATGGAATGAAGCCCCTGAATCTAAAACCCAAGAATTAGTAACATTTTTGAAAGAAAGAATCAAAGCATCTTGTAACACATCACCTGTCACATTTTCTTCATGATTTTTTTCTTGTTGTGTATCTCCTTCTTTTCCCTTCCGAGATCTAAAGTCTTTCTTTAGGTGTCCTTTCTTTCCGCAATTCTAGCACACTATCCCCAATCTGGACTTGGATCTGCGTTTCCTTGATTTACTGCGATATCCCAAGCTCTTTCCTCTTTCCATTCTTCTTCCCCTATACTTTTCACTCAAAGCATTACCCGATGTTTCACCGGAGCTTTTTCGTCGTATTTCCTCGCTAAGGATAGCACCCACAACATCATCAAACTTTAAAGTACTAGATCCAGAGACAGAGTTACTAATGGCCATAACTAAACCATTCCATATTTCTGGTAATGAGCACAAGAATAACAGAGCTCTAACTTCATCATCAAAGTTTACCCCTACATAACTTAACTGGCTGGTAATCATATTAAATTCATTTAAATGGTCATAAACGGATCCACCTTCCGACATATTCATATTAAATAAGAGTTTCATAAGAAATACCTTATTTGAGGTTGAGGATTTTTCATACAGTTTCACCAATACCATAATTAAACCCTCTTTTGTTGTTTCCTTCGAAATGTTGAAGGCTACCGACGCCACGAGGCATAGCCGTATTGTTCCAAGTGCCTTTCTATCGAGAATCTGCCATTCCGCGTCTGTCATACTCGATGCCTTATTTGTTTTTCTGTTCAATGGTAGGTATAGATATTTTTGATATAGATAATATTCCATCTACATCTTCCACAAAGGGTAGTTTTGGCCGTTAATTTTCTCAGGCCCCTAATTACCATAGTCCTCCATTGCTCCCAGACCACTGTGAACAAGGAAGCCTTCTTTCTGCCAAGTTTATCAGCCAAATATACCTTCGGCTCTGATACCAGTTGTTAGAAAATTATATATTATGGAGCAATGCAACACATAAAATATGCGGAAAATACAAGCACTCAAAACACATAAAACGAGAGAGACACAGATATACGTGGTTCACCCAGTTTGGGCTACGTCCACCGCGAACAGCTAGTCCTTCCTTTCTATTATCCAATAAAATTAAGAGACAAAACCTACAGCAGATCCACTGTAATATCCTATGTTCTATCTCATAGTCTCCCTATCTATTTCCCGCTCAGAGAATACACATATAATACACAGTTGTAATACAATACCCTCATACAAAGAGAGGGGGGTTGCCTTCTAGGGAAAAAAACCCTAATCTAAACATAACTTCTACCATCAGATCATTTTCCTAATGAACGACCCAGATTGACTAGAAATTACTATAATTTTACAAGGCAATTTTACATCTGTTTTTAGCTTCGGGGGCGCTGCCCCCGAACCCCCGCCAAGGGGGGGAGGGGGCTCCAAAAAGCGCTGCCGCCCCCCCCTGGACCCCCCATGGCAGCGATTAAATTTCGGGCGGCGTTGCCGCCCCTTTTTAAGGTACAGGGGTCCAATGCTGTGATACAAAGTAAACAAGATAATCAGACTCCACACCCAACAAAACATAGCACCACACATGGAACCAATGCAAGGCATCATTGGCCTGCCTCAATATATAGTGCAACAAGTGTCCTTTCAGCCACTTTTTTGCTGCCACATTCATCCTGCAAGATGAGATCATGGAAACATAACTTGGTGCCAATGGTGCACACCGAAAATCCTGTGGATTTCCCCCACAATCCACCAATAAGATGGCCATCATAATTGCTGCAACTGACCATAAGTACAACAAAACATAATGTGCAAGAAGGAAAGATCCTCCTTGATATGATATGCTACTCATAAAGATAAGAGAGTGCAAAACATAAAGCAAATAGTTACCTCCCTCATCATGTACTACGGTCTTTGAGCTGAAATGGCTCAAGTGAAAATTCTCCCTTACTGCAACAGAGTAGGGAAGTGGTTGTGCCAACCATCTCATCATCTCTCAGGCTGTGCATCTATTTGTATGCTGATATACATCCATTAGGATGCCCTCCCAGGTGGACTCCTCCATCGATAAATAGTATGCATAAGAATGCATGAAAGGAGAATCCATAAATGCTGCATGTAGGTATCTCCCCTTGTGCTTGTGAACCCAAGCCAAGAAGATCAAAATATAGTAAGGGATGCTTCCATCCATTACTCCATCATCCTCATCTCCTACATGCCTCCAAGGTACATCACTTGTGAAGTGGTCTTGGGAACACTTCAACAAGTAAACCCAACTTTTAAGTGACAACACTGCTGGCCTGTGGAGTAGGGCCACTGTCATCTCAAAGCTCAACTCTTTGACATAGATCTTGTCAAAGACTCTACTCATATGTTGCTGCACATATAGAGTCCCTCCCATGAAGAAGGTATTGCTTGGGCATATAAGGCCACGGAGCAGCCCCTTTGCACTATGCTAGTGCCTCCTCCTGCTCTTGCAACATCCAAATACAATCTGAGCAACAAGAATGTTTGCTGCTCCTCCATACTCCCACCATAACAAATATGTGATGGTGACGTAATAAGTGGTAAGAATAATTCCATCTCATCATAATGCACCCATGCTCTTTTCTTCCCCATGGTGTAAGTATGCTGCCAGTCCTCCTCCTTCTTCACATCCCGTGAAAAAAGATAGGTCCTATGCTGGCCAAACTCTCTCAAGAGTAGCCAACGCAACATTGCCTCTTGCTGCCTTGTGTCATAGATTTTCAAGAGGCTCACCATCCTCTTGCTTCCCATCCACATCCACTCAACTCCTTGTGGATGTCTCCCTTCATACTACATCTTGGTATTCCCCCAACAAGGGCTACCATCCTCCCAAAACAGATTTTGGCCTTTGCACTTCATGGGACATTGAAATGAAATCTCTTCCATGAAAAAGTTTCCAAACCCCAACCTCAACGGTGGTGCATAACATATCAATGGTGTATGAAGATGATGGCACAACGTAGTGAAAGTTTTATGCTCTAGACAATCAGCATATAAAGATGTACACTCCTCCATGAGATTTAAAAGCATAGGCATGCCTTGGAGAGATTTGGAAGAACCTTGTGTTGTTGTAAGAGTTTCTTCCTCCATAGTGCTAGCCGCCTCAATTAACAGGGATGAAGGTTGCTCCTCTAGCAATATGGCAGTGCTGGTATGTGCCTCTTCTACTGGTGGTGAGGGCTCCACCCTCTTTTGACCAAATCCTCTGATCAATCTTTGAGAAAAATCGGCAAGAGTAGAAACCTTTGCATGACTCCAATGGCTGAACCACCAAGTCTTTGCTTCACCCTCAAGGTGTAGCACTGCAACTTCTATAGCCTCTCTATCTACTACAAGATGTAGTAGGAATAAAGCCTCTAGCTTCTTCACCTAAACCTCTACTACACATGTGAGTGATCCATCAAATGTGGACAATAGAAATCTATTGCCTCTCATCATCCCATAGCTGTGGGGTCTTCTTTCTTCCTTCTACAGAATACTTTGTGGAAAGGATAGAGTCTCTTGGAAGGATCTAGATTTTTCTCGGTATTCAGTAAGATACTCACTTAGATTCTCGAATTCCAAGTGTTTTCCATGCTCCATTTTTCCTCCTTGGCGAGAGTAAGAAGTGCATGGTCCTTCCTCTTCTCCTCTTTTAGTCTTCTCAACCTCCTTGGAGAGGTCTCTGCTAGATCTAGAAATTGATGAGAGAAATCTCGCCCTCTGCATCATCTTGAACTCTTCTCTCTTTTTGATTCGAACGTCACAAGTTGAGCCAAGTTCGAAGCTTCGATACCACTGTAATGTTCCTTCTCCGAGAATTTTTGCAATATAGTCCAGAGGGACGATATATAAGGAAGAAAATGCAAGAATAAGCTATAAGGATTCTTGGATCCCTTTGTTTACCCTTCATACATTACACTTCCTGAATATTATTTCAAAGAAATAACCCTAGGTGGGTTATTCAAATCTCCCACTCTTAGGTATCTCAAACAATGCTCAAAAGGGAGAGCTACAACAATACATGAACTCCAACAAGTAGCAGCAGTGAAACATCAATACATATGGTGTAAGAAGAGAGCATAGCCATTATATTATATGTAGCTATAAATATATATACAAGAACTTGAGGAAATACCTTTCAAGATAGGCCAAATCCGCCCCAAGATAGATGTACATGAAAAAGTGAAAGTGCATAGCAACAAAACCCAGCCACAAGCTATGACTACACATTCCATAGTGAGGAATGACTGCAAACTAATATAGACACAATGATCTAGCAATAGAAATCTCAAATAAAGTGGGGGAGAAAGATCTCAACCCCAGAAAAGAATACTACAACAATCCTCCAAGGGATTGACTAAAATGTAAAAAATGGCAACATGCCAGAGTTGCTAGGTAGCAGCAGCAACTAAATAACAATACAAAAATGGAGAAGGGTGGAAATGCTACAAATGATGAAGAAACATTCTCCAATTATCTTCAAATTGAAAGGCTGCTCCCTTCACTGAATATTACACCCTCCAATCCACAGTGTGAAACCCTCCTGCAAGTGCCCTCTGAAAATAACGCAATATGAGGAAGAGACTGCGCTGGGAATGTGATGAAACATATGAACCAATGAAAAAATCTGCAATTAAGCTTTGGGATCTTCCTCACTGATCTCCCAAAGAAATAATTAGCTCCTCCTCTGCAAAACGAGCTCTGTAAGTGGGTGATAATGAATCCTCACTGCAACCCTCAGCAACTCAACGTTCCTGCACAGCTGAAAAACGCTATAGATGAATATGGTTACCTTGGCCTAAAGCCTCGATGTTAGGAGAATGAAGAATAGGTCCTCCAAAGCTTCGCAATGAAGGAGAGGAATCTCCTAAATAGGAACCTACCTTTTGCTAACCAGCACAGCTATCCCAGTTGAACAACTAGAGAGAGCAGATCAATTTCGAAGTCTCAAAACATAATGAGAAATGGCTCTCCTTCCCCCTTTTATGCTAGGAGGAGGCTTCGTTGTCATGGACCCCACCCATTAGGGTTTCTCTCATCCAATGATATCCCCCCTATCAAAACTGCGCTGTCTTCTCATGCAGGCTACACCTCTTTAGGCGGTGTTGTTGACTTGGTCAAGATTGACCTAGTATTCTTCTACTTTCCCCTTTTAACATTAGGAGATGACAAATAAGCCACTTAGGTGACCATTATACATATTAGGAGTGTTTATTATGCCTCTTCATGGGGCCCCTTACCCATTTTATTCTTTTTATTAGAAAGAAATAAAATAATGTTCCAATTTTCTTCATGAAAATGTGGGAACATTATAGTTCATGTAGTGTCCTAAGAGATTGGGAGTGTTGTCTTCCATCGAGTGGTTTTTAACTAACCCAATAGTGGCTAGGTGAGACATATTGGGTGTCATGGCTTCCAACAGGTGGTCCCTTGCAAAGTTAAGGGATTGGTGGCTTCCTATAAATGGTGTTTTGCAAAGTTCATATAGGTAGTGTCCTAGAGCGAGTAGAGACTTGCAAGATTGGTAAGTTGTATCTTGCACACTCATGGTGGCCATTGATCATATGTAAAATAATATTTGATTATTAATAAGAAGAATAAAATGAAGACTATCTACCTATGGTGGTTTCTACCTTTTGGGTTTCCACCTTACATGTAGTGTCTCTATGTGTGCATGTTGTATTCTTTATGTTGATGCTCATGGTTATTTATTTCATTTTTATGTGCTTTAACATGTTCCTTATGATTGATGGTTATGTATAGATTTGGTTATGTTTTATGTTGCTAATGAGTGAATGAATATGGGTTTGAGATAAGAAATGAAAAAATTGTAAAATTTCTCATAAGCCACAATATTGATTCAACCCTCGCTCTCCTCTCAACATTGTTTAGTGTATCCAACAAAGATGAGCTTCAAGTGCCATTATTCTAATTTTTTTTTCATCTTCAACATCTTCTAAGTTTGATTTATCTACATGAAAATGAGTTTCTTTCACACTTGGGGAATGAATTTTAGCATGTTAATTCTCATCGTTTGGTCAAATTTCCTCAATATCATTATTATCAATGTTTTTAAAAGGATATGGATAAACTATATGTATAGTGACCCTCACATTCGCAATTGAAATGTAATGCAATACCCGATTCACCTTCTTAACTATCGTAAACATCCTCAATGAGTGAAAAGAGAAGTTCTTTGGTATCCGAAATGTTTCTCACATGGTTGCATTTCTTCCTTTTTAGAGTCAACTTCTTCTTAATCTTACCATTATTGGCCATAGGTCCTTGATATTCTTTTCAGCGATCAAACTGTAGTTGAGGGAACCTCATTTTGATTCCAATGATTGGTAACTAGATCACTATGGAGAGAGGTGGTGAATTAGTAGTTAGGACTTTTATACAATTTTACAAAGTTTAATATTCTTCAAGCATTCATAAACACGTGAAAAATAAACAATAAACAACACATAAGCATCATGACGATCATGCACATAGGAAATAAATGTTTGTGGTGGAAACCCTAAGGGGGAAAAAACACCCTACTACTTTGTTTCTCTCTTCTTTTATTATTCTTGAATCTCTTTTAAATTGATTTGTTTACCTCTAACGTCTAGGAAGCCCCAAATCCCTCTACATCAATTTTTCTAGCCACTACCAACTAGGAAGCCCCAACGTCCTTTACATAAATTTTTTGGCCACTACTAGCTAGAACTCCCTATTATAGCAATCCACCACTTTCTTGAGGCCCCAACATAAATCATCACTATGTGATACCCTTCCATGCATTTTCAAACTAGGCCCAAACATATTTAGTTCAATATCAATACTTCGAGACTCAACTTCCTCTCTACCACACTAAAATCCATTTAGCGAACTAATAAATTCGGTGAGGCTAAAAATGAAGCCCTAGCAACAAAATATTCAACAATACATAAAAAATATCTAATAAATACATCTCATTTTAAAAATTAGCACCGACATATACAATAATTCACTCACATCAACAACATCCTCTCCTCGGCTAAGTAACAATCACAAGATTCACAATAACAAGGTAATTAAAAAAATATTCTTGTAATAGCCAAGGTCGCACCGTATTTGATGGTTTGTCACATATTTGAACACTACACATATTTGACCCATGATTTTCTGGCTCGTAGGAAGGTATGTTATTGCAATTTCACTGCTTAACTTTACTTCAAAATTCTCAGTGTTTTTGGTAGTAAACTTTGTCTTCAAGAGCTCTAGATTCTTAGAGTCAATTCTAGTAGTACTTTGCATCTATGTTGGGGCTAGGATTTTGAGATTTAGTTGTTTTATTGGTGGTTAGAGGGGATCTTCCAGAGGGTTCTATGTCATTTTTCTTCCTCTATCGCCCAAGATAGTGGTGGTGTTTTTCAAGTTGCCTTATCTGAAGACATTTGGGGGGATTTTAGTGCTATTACCACCCAGGTGTCCTAGTTTTATGATCTGTAGAGCTTGAACCTAAAAAATTTACCAATTCCCTGCACATTATATAGATTTGATGGTTGCTGGGATAGTTCAGGCACAAATTGGGGGTTTAGTGGTAGAGTCATACGTCTTCTATTATTTGGCTCATTATCGATGCCAGGGGTGCTATGTAGTCTTGATGTTGGCGCTCTTCAGAATATTAGGTTAGAGTTGGCTGGCATGGTCATTTCCAAAGCTATTGTACAAATATTCAAGGTCTCGACCCATTGATACCTTCTCAGTTCTTATGTCTGAGGGAGAGGGTTTTTGTGTTGGCTTTATTGAGATTTGGGTGCACTTTTCCATTAGTCATGTGTGCAAGATATTTCCAATAGTATCTCAAGTAGCAGTGCCATGTCAATGTGGGTAAGTGAAAAGGGGTGTTGGCAAGAGAGGGTAGCGGCCATATTTTGGGTGACTTAGGTCTTGGTGAGGTTTTTGACCCCAATACAACCCAACCACATAGCTTTGTGGCATAGGCTCCCTCTCCCGAGACTCTTCAAAACTAGCTTCGATACATAGGTATTTTATTGGAGAAACTCAGAGACCATCATGGTGACTACAATGTGGTCATTAACTTCATAGCTCACTCTCTAGAGACTCTTGAAAACTAGCTTACATAATTATTTTATTGAAGCAAATAAGAGACCATCATGATGACTGCAATATGGTCACTAACATCATAGCCCCACTCTTCAGATACCCTTGCCAACTAGCTTAGACACATAAGTATTTTTTTGGAGCATCTCAGAGAGCGTCATGATGACTGAAATGTGGTCATTAATTTCATGAATGATATCCAACAAAATTAGTGGTAGTTGCAAGGTCATTTGGTTAGCTTGTATAGAGGGTAATGGCGAATACAAGAGAAATTGGATGGGCATGAAAGAAGGTTGAATGATAAGGAGAAACATGAACACTATGACTTCAGACCTCCTTCATTACTATCACCCCAAAAATTCACAAAGAAAAAACCATTGATTCATTATTGTTCATTAATCATCAATCTTTATACATTCAAAATACCATTGGTAGATAGTTACATAACTTCTCTCCATATAGGAATAACAAAAATTAAGTTATAAATAACATAAAATATTGAAGGATTAGTTTAACATCCCCCCTTAATCCAAAGGGACATCTGACATGCCAAGTAAAGATCTGAACTTTTCAAAATGTCCATGTCCTAATGATTTGGTAAATATATCTGCAATTTGTTCTAACATAGGACAATGTGTCAGATGAACTGTTTTGGCCTCTACATGATGTCGAATCAAATGATACTTAGTGTTAACATGTTTGATTCAATCATGGAACTTAGGATTATTGGCCAACTGAATTGCAGAAGAGTTGTCGACAAATAGAGGAGTTGAGGATTTTTGTTTCTCCTACAAATATTCAAGTATTTTCTGAAGCCAAATTATTTCCTTAGTGGCTTGAGATGCTGCAACATATTCGGCTTCGGTGGTAGAATCAACAGGAACAGATTGCTTGCACGATATCCAATTGATGGTTGTTGATCCAAGGTTCATCAAATATCCAAAAGTTGAGACTCCATTTTCTTTATCTCCATCAAAATCTAAATCTGAATAACTAGTAAGGTGGAAGTCTAAAAATTTGGAATATTTGATTCCGTAAGTTTGAGTTCCTTTTAAATATTTGAAAACACTTTTTGCTGCTACCCAATTCCCCTCACAAGGATGATGCATAAACCTAGAAGGTATTCTGACATCAAAGGTTATATGAGGACGAGTAATAGACAAATAAATCAAACTTCCAACAAGTTTCTTGTACTTTGTTGGATCTTCAAATTGATTTCCTTCTTCGGAAGTGAGTTTCAAATTCTGCTCAATTGGAGTAGCAACAGGATTACATTCTGTCATACTATATATGTTCAATAACTTATCAACATATTTCTTCTGAGAGATGAAAATATGTTGTGGTTTTTTATCAACTTAAATACCAAGATAATAATGAAGTAAACATAAATTTGTCATATCAAAAACCTTTTTCAACTCCTTATTTATAGATGATATATATTGATCATTGTTTCCTGTGATCATCAAATCATCAACATAAACAACTAGATATACAATTGATCTTCCAAATTTCTTAGTGAAAGGAGTTGCATCATCTAGGTCAAAATGTTTATAGTTTAATTTAAGAATATGTTCAGTTAGCTTCTCATACCATGATCGTGGCGCTTGTTTCAATACATACAACGACTTCATTAGTTTGAAAACCTTTTGTTCTTTCCATTTAATGGAAAAACCTTCTGGCTGAAACATGTAAAAATCTTCTTTCAAATCTCCATTTAAAAAGGCAATTTTGACATCCATATGATGAATTTTCCATTCTCTCTAAGCTATAATAGCAAACAAAGATCTAATAGTGCCCCATTTAGATATAGGATCAAAAGTATCTCTATAGTCGATACCCTCTTTCTGTGCATATCCCTTCACTACAAGTCTTGATTTGTATTTGTCTAACGAACCATCAACTTTATACTTAGTTTTATAAATCCATTTGAAACCAATAGGTTTGATGCTAGCAGGAGGATCCACCAGCCTCCATCTACCATTTTTTATGAGAGCATCATATTCCTTTTGCATTGCATATTTCCACTGCTCATAACTAGCAGCTTCTTCAAAGCAAGTAGGTTCACAATCCAAAGAAAAATTAAATTCACAATGAAAATAGTTACCTGAGGAACTTCCAACCTTAAACTCGTCATATTTCTCTGGAAATGTTTGAATACAAGTTGAACTTCACAAATCTTGTGTAGGAAGTTGTTCAGGGAGTTGTTAATCTTCTTCATTTGGATAATTTCTTTCTATTTCTGTCATTATTTCTGTAGAAACACTTGCATTAACTAAATCTCATCAGCAATAATGGAATTATCATCATTAACCACAACCAATTTCTCATCATTGAGAGAAGGAAACTCCACAAACTGATGTAATATAGGAATCCCCCCTTCAAGATCGGGAAGTATATTATATAATTCATAATAAAAATTTTGAGGTACACATTTTTATATTTGATTAACTTGTCTATCAATAGGGAGGGAATCTTCGGTTGAAAAAAAAACATAGAGACTCTGCAATGGTACTCCCTTTTTTTGTCTTCGTTGAGTCCTCCCTAAGATCTTTAGAGCCTGGTGATCAGAGGACTCCAATCCTGCCATTGCCATTGATTGTTCCTGCAATCTCACCTGTGAGTAGCCTTCAATAAAAAACGGATCTACATGTGCATTTCAGGAGCCATGCAAGAAGCGTTTCGATCAAAGATCAAGTGGCTTAGACCTTTCCTCACAGGCAGAACCCTAGCCACTTGGAAAATGGAGAAAATTCAGTCTCTAACCCCTTAAAATTTTAGAACCATGCCTGGACCTGGCGCGATTCCCTGGATCAAAAACATCCAAGCAACCCTCATGTACAGAACTGTGGCCCGAAAATAGAAAAGGCTGCAGTAGGAAGAGAATGAGCAAGGCCCTTTCATCTGGGCTCTGCAATGCATCTTGGCAGCCCGGGTCTCCTCAATCAACCCTCTCCTACCTTCAAAATCCAAATCTCGCTCCTCACAGGCGGATCTATGATGTTATGGGTCTGCTAAACGGATATAGTCCAAAAACTCTTGCTCGCTCTGGAGCACCGATTGATGATTCCCTCAACTCTTCAAACACTTATTCATGGAGATAAACAACTTGATGCCTCCATTCCCCTTTCTTTAAATAACATTGAGAGAGATGCTACTATAGTTTTAACCCTTTGTTTGAGAGGAGAAGCTGTTGGGCACTCCTCATCTGCACCAGCTTTCTCCTATAAGGATGTTGTACATGCACAGCCCAAGAAAGAAGCTCAAACTCCTATAGCCCCCAAAACATTTTTGATTAACAGGTTGGAGGATGTCCCATCCATAGAGATCTCCCATCCAAAGATGGAAGAACAACTTCAAAAATATGCAAAATATGCCATCATCTGTAGATTCAACGGACTATGGCATCAAATAAAAGATTCCTACGACTGGATCTATGCCAACTGGACCCAAAACTGCACTGTCATCTTCTGCTCAAAGGGCTTCTTTATTTTAGTATTTGATCACGGCAAGTACTCAGAGGGCTATAAATGAAGGACCATGGTTTTGGGGACGTGCAGGGTTATTCCTTACACCCTGGTTCCCAGATTCCGATCCCTCCACAACCATCATCACCAAGATTCCAGTGTGGGTCAGACTTCACAACTTACTGGCTCACTTATGTCACCCTTCCATCTTTCAAGGAATTGGAAATACCCTAGGCCGTTATTTGACTACACATCCCTATCGGGAGTTCTAGGGGCTTTACACACATGGTAGAATATGTGTTGAAGTAGATATTAGTAAAGGGCTACTGGAACAAATCAATCTCAAGATTGATGATTTCCTGTGGACATAGACTCTAGATTATGAGAACACTGCCTTCAGATGTTATCATTGTTACTAGACAAGGCACCTTCAGAACACCTGCCCCACATTCCTGGAAAAAAAGAAGCAAAACCTTCCCAAATCAAAACCCAAAATATGGATACATAGTTATTTGCCTCACATAGATGATGATGAATCCTCTAACTCAGAGGAGGAGGAGAACAAGGTAGAAATGGAGCCAGAAAAGAAAACGAAGGAAACTTCCTCTAAAGTCTCTCTGGGTCCCCCTGTCACTATGGCCACTAAAAAATGTATCCATGAGTCCTCTTCCGACACAGATAAGGAGACACCTCCTTCAGTCAACAATACTCTACAAGTGGTTCTAGCC
This sequence comes from Pinus albicaulis, assembly GCA_034641835.2. Taxonomy (NCBI): domain Eukaryota; kingdom Viridiplantae; phylum Streptophyta; class Pinopsida; order Pinales; family Pinaceae; genus Pinus; species Pinus albicaulis. Next base: position 1,316,084,757 of record CM076570.1, read on the forward strand.
TAGCCGCACCATTCAGGTTGGGTCAAAGTCAGCAAAAAGAAAGGGAAAAAACTTCGCATGGAGGATTCTGCCCAATCTAGGTAGAACCTTGTTTCTCTCTTCTTTTGTTTCTCAGTCTAGCATCTCCATTCTTTTTTTTGTTCTTTTTTCACTCTTTGGGACCGAGGTTGATAGTTTATCATTTCCGGTTGGCCCGTTTCTTATCTCTCTTTATTTTAATCTCTTTTTGTACCATATGATCGCTCAATAGAATTATTCTTATTTAGAAAAAAAACAGTGAGGGAATATTTATTAGTTTTAAGAAAAATTACCTCTTGAAAAAACAAACTTTTTGTTCTCTTCATGATACAATTGGTATGCCTTAGAAGTCATGGAATACACTAGAAATATACATTTTCTTCTTCGTTCACTTAGCTTATTCCTCTGATGTTTAGGAATCAAAGCATAACATTGAGAACCGAAAATTCAAAAATGTTTAACATCAGGAAGACAAATATACCACATTTCATAAGGAGTTCTATTGTTAATGATAGAGGAATGACACCGATTTCTATTGTATGCTACACAGAGCATGACTTCTCCCCAAGACATTAATTTTACATTCTTAAAAAACATCATTGACCTTACCATATTAAGCAATGTTCGGTTCATTCTTTTAGCAACACTTTTTTGTTGCGGATTATATGGTATTGTGGTCTAGTGTTTGATGCCATTCTCTTGCAAATATGTTTCAAAAGCATGTGAAGTATATTCTCCTCCATTATCAATCCTAATAGTATTAATAGTAAGTTGTGCTTCATTTTTTATCAAGAGATGAAATTTCTTAAACATATCAAAAACTTGAGATTGTTCTTTAAGTAGATAAACCCAACACATCCTCGAGTAATCATCAATAAAAGTGAGTATCTATTTATTTCCATTTTTATTTGGTACAGACATTGGTTCACATAAGTTAGAGTATATGAGACTTAATTTTCTTGTAGATCTAGACTTAGAATTATGAAAAGACTATTGTGATGCTTGCCCAATATACAATCATTACATGCTGTCAATTTTTTGGGAACTATTGGAAGCCCCTTAATCTCCTGTTGTTTCATAATACGAATACTTTGATAATAAACATGACCGAAGTGTCCATGCCATAATAAAGAAGATGACAGAGTATCATTTTGCTGAACCAAAGAAGTTGTGTTCAATGCAACAGATGACATACCATGCAACTTAAAATGTTTATCTTCTTCCATACGAGTCATTACAATTTTATTGTTAGCTAAGCTTCTAATTTCTACTTTACCATCAAATATGTGAATGGAATGTCCCTACTATATTATTTGTATAAGAGATAACAAATTTATTTAGAACTACGAAATGTAAAGAACATCATTCAAAATATAATTTAAAAGTCCAGAAATTTTTAACTAGATTGGTTCAATCCCTGATGGTTTGATTTGGGACTTATTAGCAAAATACACTACTCCATCAATATTGTCACTGAATTGATCAAACAAATCTCTTCGAAAGGTCATATGCCACGTGGCACCTCTGTCTAGAATCCAGCTGTCATACCATGAAGAAAAATAAGTACTAAAAACATCTTCAATGTGGAAATTACAATGAGCGACAACATAATGTGCATTCTTAGAAAATTGTCTTTTGTTTGGAATTATATGATCTTTCTTTTCAAGCAATAGTTCTCTTTTTTCATTAATTTTCTCCCATGGAATTCTACAATTTGCAATAGTATGTCCAATTTTTCCACATATAAAACATTTTACAGCTAGTTTATCATAAAATTTTCTTTGTTTTTCATTTTGCTGTCTATCTCCCTGAATATTTCTGGCCCCCTTGCCTATATAATTCTTCCTACGTCAACCTCTATTACCCTTTGTATTTCCAAAATATTCCTCTTGAGGTTTTTGGTCTTTTTGAACAAGACATAGGGTTTCGGTATTAGAACTATGTGATGCTTCTTTCTCGCCCAAAGCCTTCTCTCTTTGTGCAATTTTCCCTACTAATTTTTCAAAATATATATCTTTTAATTGCCCACTAGCTTGGAGAAATTCCTAGTGTGAATAACTAGGGTAAAGAGCTTGTATAAAGGGAGTAAGCAGAAAATCAACTTTCACTCCAATACATTCAATTTCATAATTGATTCCTTTAATTTCAAAGGAAATTTATAGAGGATCATTATCGCTCTTTTCCAGATTAAATAGCTTCAACAATAACTGAAATATATCCAGTTCGGAATGTGAATCATAAAGCTCTTTTAGTTTTTTTATGGCATCATAAGTTGTTTTACTCTGAGTAATGTATCTACTTACCTCTTCTTAGAATGAAATGGAGATTACGGAAAATGCCTTCCTATCCTTACTTTGCTAGATTGCTAGCTATTTCCGCTCATCGGGCTGCTCCGGTGCATTATCTCCTTCTCCTTCACAGACTCCATCCCATAAATCATTAAAGATAAGAGTATTTTTAACTTTCCTAAACCACTCCTGGTAATTTTCCTTTCTGAAAAGGACAACCCCAATTAAGGACACCAAGGAGTTCATTTTTCAGATAATCTTACAAAAAAAATTGTTCTAAATCACTGCCACAAAATTCTTCTAAAAAAAAACTTTGTTTTTAATAACCTCCTCACACCGATTTCTCTTAAAAAACACAGTTTTAACTTGCAATTTCAGTGATATTTTTTTTTTTATCACTAAAAGGCACTGATTTTCTCGAATAAAAACTTTGTTTCAGTTACAACAATTGAAGCATTCATCGTTTCTACTTCAACTAAAATCTCAACCTAAGATTTCTTAACAAAAAAATAAAACCAGAGTTTTTAACTCACTAATCCTTCTGCACCGCAAATCAAACAATCAAACGCACACATATGCTGAAAGACCCCCTTACACGTAGATGCATCCAAACCAAATGCTACAAGAACAACAACAGTTCACAGCAAAACTATCTGCTCTTACACATAAATGCATCCAAAACGCTACAAGCACAACAACACTTCACAACACCGTGAAGCCTTCAACATGGAGCTGCAACAAGACGGTTGTTTCAATCATGGAGGATCAACTCCTTTTTTCTTTTCTTTCTTAAAGGTTCAAACTGCCAGCAAGTCGATGCCTTCAAGCTAGGCTCTGATACCACTGTCAGCCCAAAACTTCACAAAGCAAAAATCAATGATTCCTTATTGTTCATTAATCACCAATATTTATACATTCAAAATACCGCTAGGAGACAATTATAACTTCTCTCCATAATAGAAAAAATTAAGTTATAACTAACAAAAAAATATTGAATGATTGGTTTAAGAATTACTTGGATCTAGTTCAAAACACCTTACTCTCGTCAAATCCTGATATTTCTAATATTAATTGGTTGCATTTTAATTTTTAAAATCTTCTAATATCACTTTCCTTTCCTTTCAAGTTTTGGTTAACTAAAATGTTTTGGAAATTATCTATCTGCGTCTGTATTTACCTACTAATTAATAAATCTCATAAATCTAGTAAAAATGAGGTGAGTAAAATTTTGAAAAATGGTAAACAATGATGAATCTTTTAGAATAATATAAATAATAGAAACATTGTGTTTAAAAAAAAAACATAAACCATAATAGTAGTTAAAATACACACTTGGTTTTTACATAATTTTCAAAATATAAATCGATGCACATTTCACATCCATGTCAAGGGACCGTTGGGCTTCTGGTTGGTTTGTCTTCAAATGTGACTCTTCAGGTTTCCTCTGTACCATCATGGCTTCTTCTAGGCCATCCAACTCTGTACTCAAAGATAATTTTCAAGGGCAATCAATCTGGTTCTAATTTCTTTGTCCATCTCCGAAAATTAAAATAAAATCCATAGAGAAGAAAATAAAGGAGCAATACTGGAAGACCATCTACCAGTCAGAAGTATTATTTATCAATACTGGATGAGTCACCAAACAGTTGATATTTGGTTACCCGCTATCGCATTTGAAAAACAACTGGAGAAACGAGATAATTAATAAATTTGTGTAATCTGTCGGGAGAAATACATTAGGGATAAAAAAATCCTACAACTTCCTGTATGCTCCCATATATTAGATCAGAAATGCGCGAAGCCTTGGTTTTGCCTTGGAAAAAACTGCCTGCTCTGCAGGTGCAAAGTTAGAATTGAAAATGGGAATATTTTACAAAAGAAGGATAAAAAAAAGTAGAATAAAATCCATTCACTCCATGATTCAATGCATTCACTAATTTGCACATGGAATTTAGAGAAACAAATTTGAAACTAAAAGTCTCTTATTTTCTTATGCAAAATAAATCATTTGCAAGTGTCTTCTTACGTCATCTGCGAATATATGGGTATATACATACATGAATTGCAACTGTATGGTTATTGTACTTAGTTTATATTTGTTTAAAGTATGCAAATTTATGTGGGTTAGCTACATTTCCTATGAATCTCTGGTCGGTATACAGAACATGCTATATATCGAGATAAGGATGAATATAAGTGGGGGAGAGAATAAGAAAAAATTAGTTGAACTATTTTATTGAAAATATTATTTAATAACAAATTAAACAGAGGATTTGTCATGAATAAGATGCAATATTTATATATTAATAAAAATCTGTTTTTTATTCTTCTTTGGGGGCAATTGAAAGTGGGAAAACTATTCTTTTAGTTCCAATCAGGTAGGTAGTGTATAAAACTCATAAAACTTTAAGATTGTTGATATCAATGATATTGTAGATATCTAATAATAATAATAATAATAATAATAATAATCTAATTTTAAGGTTACAGTCAAGTCAGACACCAAATTGGTGTATGAGACCCCTCGTTTGTGGGACAAAGGATCCACTTCCGTGCAGTGATTTGATTGCTAAGTCTACGAAGGCATACAAATTATGGCAATATGTATAATTTGTAGATTTCTAACTATAAAAATATACATAATTTAAGAGTATTAATCTAATTTGCAGCAAGATATTATATGGATCTTAACTAATCTCTTGTCTCTCGTCACTATATCAACATATAAATATATGTGTACCACAGATTAAGAAAAAATTAGTTAAACTATTTTATAGATAGTATTATTTAATAATAAATTAAATAATGGATTTTTCATGAATAAAGATGCAATTTTATATGAATAAAAAGTTGTTTTTATGACTCTTTGGGGAAATGGAGAGTGTGTATCTCTACTCTCTAGTAGTGGAAAATTTTTTTAATTATGTTTTTCTCTTTTAATTATTTGGTTTAAGTAGAAAACTATTTTTAGTTTCAATCATATAGCTAGTGTATAAAACTCATAAAATTTTATATTGTTGATATCAATGACAATGTTTATACTTAATTATGGCAGTATGTATAATTTGTAGATATTTAATTATGGCAATATATATAATTTAAGAGTATTAATCTTAATTTGTAGCAAGATATTATATGGATCTTAATGGATCAACTTGTGTTGTTGTTTCCCTTTGAAGTTTTGTTTGGATAGATGGATCTATACATTGTCCCTGACATAGAATGGGTTGGCACTCTATAAAAGGTTTTTAACATGTCTTAAGAATTATAAAGCATTTCTACCATCATTGAATGAGTCTTCAATAAATTTTCAATACAATGTTTCGCCTAGGTTTCTTTATGGCTTCACTCAATGAACATCTGTGCGTTCAATTTTAATACCTTAATTTGAGGATATATTGGAAAATACCTCTAAAAATCACATAATTTAACCCCCTACCAATATGAACCCAATATACCTTTTCAATGTAAAACCCCTACTTTCACTAGATATTGTAGGTATCCATTTTTTCATTAACTTTTTTTATACCCCTTTGTATTTTTCATTAAATTTGAGCTCCATTTTTTATAACTTCCAATATAAAAATCCTTTTCCCCCTATTATATGCTCAATATATTATGTCATTTTTTTCGTCAACCCCTAATAAGAATGCGTGTGGTATGGTATTGCTCCCTAAGTGAAGCTTTGTGCTAGGTTCGAGCATTTTCCTATTAATGTCATGTTATTGAAAGGAGAGTAATAAGAACCTCATGTGGAGAAAGATATTGATATTCATAACACATCTCAAAGGGATAATGTACTAAGACAACATAAATATTGCATTCATAACTATGTAGGACCACGTGGAGACAAGAATCTCACTTTTTGGCTTAGAATGGTGAATATGAAGAGCATGCATGAGTGTGCCATTGACCACTTCAATCTAGTTGTTTGTTCATGAGTGGAATGTTCTAGATAAACAAGTAAGAAATTGAGTAACTAGGAAAGCATTTTACAAAATTGGCTTAAGCTCTATGAGTCATGATCACAAATAATTCTAAGGGGCAACCCCAAATGCATTTCAATATGCCAAAATAAAAATTTTATAGCTTGTTGAGAAATCACAAACATGATTCTTGAAATGAGTACTACCATTTTTAAAAATTAATCTACAATCATAAAAAGAAAGTCTTGTTTCACAAAAGTCATTTTGAATACACTAAATAAGTCCATTGAAATGGATTGTGAAAGTCTTAGGTAGGAAAGTGTTGACCTAATCTAAATTTCAGAATTGATGGTTTCCCTTTGCTTCAAAGACGCAATGATAGATGAACTTCACTTCATGCTTATGCATATGCAGGTGTTGTGTAGTTTTTGATGTTTTAAAATTTTTTCTATATGAAGAAATATTTTCCTATGTGATAAGAGTTAGGTAATCCATGATAAAGGAAATTTAAATATAATTTAGTTTGTACAACCAATATTCTCAAATTAAAAAATCTACAGATGAGACTTGATATACCTTATAGGATATTGTAATGCATGAATGATGATGGAATCAAAAGAAATATTTATATAATACAAGTCACTCCATTTCTCAAATATGTCTAGCCAAATCTCTAAAATATTGTAAACATTTTAAGAGTGAAAATTAGTAAATGATCAACATTATTGGAGTTATATTTCTTATAGAAAAAGACAAACTGAAATTATTGGATGTAGGATGTGCACTTAACGTGGCATTGATCATATATCTTTAATGGCAAAGTAATGAAAAATAGTCATTAGTGTGAAAATGGTTTCCTTCTCTAGTATGTAGTGTCACCATTATTTTAATGCTTAGACAAGGGAATAAAATTTATGGCCATGTGTTCCCTAGTTCAGTTAGGGGATTAACAAATTTGTGAATGTTATGCCATCAAATCAAATGTTTTTTCAAGAAATACTAAAATAGAGAACTAACTACATCATATTTAATTTCAAATTGTTGTTCGATATTTGGTGAATAGAGAATTGGTTCTAATATGTAGTGTCACCATTATTTTAATTCTTAGATAAGGGAATAAAGCTCATTACCATGTGTACTATAGTTCAGCTAGGGGACTAACAAATTTCTAAATGGTATGCCACCAAGAATATAGAACCTTTGTTGAAGAACTACTAAAATAGAAAACTAACTATATCATATTTAATTTCAAATTATTGTTCAATATTTGGTGAATAGAGAATTGATTGGGAGTAGAAGACATCTTTGAGATATTGCAAAGTTTGTGTAATTATTTGTGACTAACAAAAATATGGTTACCTTATTCATAATAAAGAAAAATTATAAACATAATAATATAAAAAATATATGTAGATAATTTTCATATTGTTACTGGGAAGCTATACCAAATTTTCAATTTCTAAAAACTCCTAATCCAAACTAGTTCTCTAAATATCAAATATCCAACAAAAATTTGAAATTGAATTTGATGCATCTTCTAGAAAATATTATACCATAAATAATGTTAGGATTTTGATAACTTAGAAGTAAGATACCAAAAACAATAATACATGCACTAATTAAATGTAATAATTATATTGATAAGAAAGTGATGCCACTTCTAAAGGGAACCTCCTTTGAGAGGGTTATCTCCTTATATAACCACTTGTATTTGAAAAATATTCTACACCTTTTACGTTGAATGGTTTTTCATACGTATATAAGCTAATCGTTTTACATTGAATAATAGGTGCTTATTTGAATTGTCATGAACTTTAGGTTCTGACTCTCTATTATTATAGTCTCCATTTTTTACAAAGGATTTATATTACTATTATCATTACCAATACTTTGTTATATATATATTTTTATTATGCTCATTACTTCTATTAATGTGGTTTATCCTTGAGTCATGATAGGGTTATAGTTAAGAATTTGTTTTATGGTAACTCTTTCTCATTCTCTAAACTAGCCCTAAATTATTAGTTTTATTGTAGAAATTAATAATACAAATATTGGGATCCATTCTATTCTACTTCTACTCCATCTAATTTCCTATTCTTTTTATTCCTTTTGAGTGAAGCATGAGTTACATGAATAACTCCCTAAAACAAAGGAATAAAATCCATATGAATATGTGTTTGCATTATATCATAATTGCAATGAGTTTCTTCATCCAATTTTGACACTAGATCCTAGTCATTACCAAGACACATTATCGAAAAATGAATTTTACTTCTACCATCATAACTGTATTGATGGAAAACTCCCTTCCCAATTTTTTACTATGTTTTAAACTTGGTTATTTTGTCTAAGCTTCTTCAACAAGATCATACCTAGCTTCAATACTTGGATTCCCTTTTTCCCTCATGATATTTAGTAATTCTATTATTATCTTTGGTCTAGATATATAGAGAGAAGGGTGATTTTATTGGTCTTCCCCCCTTTCTACTACTCATCTTTGGGCATACAAGTATCAAATACATCTAATATATTCATTCCTATAGATGAATGTAAGCCACATAACTCATGCTCTTCTCCTCAACTCATAACCTTCATGCTATCCAATTTCTTATAGCTTTAGAGTCAATGCATTATGACTATTTTCCAATATTAACATAAGCTACAAATATTTTTATTATTGGAATTGTATCTACATGGAAATTTTGGACTATTTATTTATTTATTGCAATAAAATCAAGTTATCTATCATAAGCATCTAAAATGTTTTGTAAATTTTCTTATAATGGAGTCTTCCCACAAACCATAAATGCAATGATAGAAATAACCATAATGATTGTTGAAGATAAAACACCCTAAAGATCAATCTAATAAATGTCATTTCGAATTTTCTTTATAATTCAAGAATAATAAAGTGGATGGTGTACCAATGGTTCTAGCTTGGACAACAAAAACTTATATTTGTCATGAATGAATTTTTGAATGATATAAATTTCCTTATTAATTTCAAATAACAAGGCATTACAATCAATAATCAATTGATACTCTAGATCATCCTCTAATGCTATCCCATTAATATTAACCTTGTATCAATTCTACGTGTAACAACCCTCGTCAAATTTCCATGTAAATAAAGTTAATAATGAGACATAATTACCATGGTCACGGGACACATATTCCAAGTTGAATTTTAGGAAAAACATCCTAGTGTGGGTGTTCATCTGGTTTATTATAACTAAGGAAATTGACAAAGGAAATGGAAAAGGCTCTGGAAATGCATGACGCATTAATTGACATTTTATTTATGAAAATAATGGAAAATATGAGAGAATGAAGGTGAAAGGTCACAGGTTGCATGTGAGGAGGAAATTGAAGTAAAATAATGGAAAATGAAGAAAATTGAGGCCTCATTAATAAAATGGCTTTTAAGGATTAGTTGGTAGCTTTTTTCAGTTCAGTTTTGGAGCTCTCTCACTCTTGGACACTTAGATTTTTCTTGGAGCTCTCTAGCACTAGATCAAGGAAAGCAAAGGAAGGAACAAGAAGGCAAAGCGAAGAAAATATCAACTAATGAAGAGAAATATCAAGCAACTACAACAGGATTACTTGCATGTATTGATTTGCATGTGTGATTTCCTTGCTAGATTTGGCATGCATGGTACATGCATGTGTGTTTTTAGTTCCCTTGCTATCATTGGAATGGGATTCTGTAGGTGTGACAATGTTATTTGGCCTTGCCTTGCCATTTGTGGATAACCATGGTGTGATAGGTTCTCTTGTATTTGCTTAAGTTGAATTACTGGATAGTTTCAAAACTGAGTGAGGTGGTCTCTAAGAGAAAAAAACACATGGCCTAGGAAACCATGGATCAAAGAAGGTGGGATTGTAGTAAAGGTGGATTTTGTGTGCCTTGGTAGGCCTATGAATCATCTACTAGTGGATGGTGGGATATATGGTAAATCCTAGAGGTGTGTGCCCTCAATTAAGCATAGGAATCTTGGGTTGGTGTATGGCGAGATATATGGTAAAGCATAGAGGGTGGAGTCTCGATTAGTCCTAGGAATTGTTGACTATTGAATGGAGGGATATATGAGAAAGCCTAAAGACTAAGAGGTAGGAAAATTCCTCATGGTTTAGGTGGAGAAATCCAGTGGCATCCATGCTTGTTTAGGGTCTAGTGATCCGTTGGGGATTGCAGTAAAGGCTGAGGAAACATGGTTTTCTTTGGTTTTGAGTCCTATATTCATACTTGGAATATGGCATGGGGGTGATTTCCTGAAAGAAAGATTTGGTTCGAATCAAATCTATGGTCAGGGGGTTTTTGGAGGTCTCATACCTAGTTGGATTTTTCATTCGTTAATGAGAGCTTATTCTCCTTGGTATTTCATGTGTAAATTTTCTGGCTTATATGTGGGTTTTATTGTTGGTATATCCTTGTTAACTTTGTTGATTATATGTTGGTTATGAGTATGTTTTATGATAGACTTGATGTATGGATCTCATCTTGCGACGCCCAAAAATTCTTCGTCGAAATACATAATATTCGACGATTTTTACACACACAATTCTCGTTTCTACATCCAATTCCCATGATAGTATATTTATACTTGAAATAGGGGCAATAGAGTATATGTTCTAAACAATAGCAAACGAGGCATATCAAGAAAAACATGTCACAAAAATTCATAGGTTTTAGGTACTCCAGACTAGCTAAACACGAAACCCCCAACAGCGGGACAAAATGAAGATGATATCAGGCAAAAAAATTGACAGTCACATGCACTAGTTTAAGGAAAAGACTTCAAACCATGGATTCAAAACTTCCAATCCACCATCCCCAAAACATCTAATGAGAAGTACCAAATTAGCTGGCTCCTATAGAAAATGCATCCAAGCCCTTGCCAAAAAAGCATCGCATCTGACATGATCTTACAAAAGCATTAAAAAGGAAATGTGGTGAAACTAAAATTGAATAAATATGCTATAGACTGTTGAACATTAGCTTTAAAACCATAGTCGAATTAAAGCCACAAATCCTCAAATTTTTTTTTTTATAAAAACTCGGCCTCAAATATTCCATTTATCCTTACACAAAGGCTTCTGCCATCTCCCCAGTATTTAACAAGGCCCCCCCTGCGAGAACCCAAAAAAATTCAGCTACCTCCTATGATATAGAAACAAAATCCTTACATAGAGAGTCAAGACCGTAGAAAAGTAGGAATTACATATCCAACTGATGTCTTTCAATAGACTGAGACACAAATATGCGCTCGAGGAAAATTCAAATTACATAGCGTCGAAGGACATGATGAAGGGAGTGTTAAAGGACAACAAACAGAAGGAATTGATTGATAGTGATAGTCCTCATCCTGCTGCAACAGATGCTCAACAACTTGATTCATGGAAGAAGAATGGAGAAAAGGCGAGAAGGATATTGTTCGAGGGAATTTGAAATCATATTGTCTCGAGTCTCCATGGAAAGGAAACTCCATATGCCATGTGGTAGGCCTTGACAGATCTTGTTCATAATATTAGTGACGACAAAAAGTTGGTGCTGAAAGACAAGCTCAAAAAGATCAAGATGGCGAAGGGAGACATAATCCAAAAACACTTGAAGAAGTTCACTCAATGTCAATATGAGCTTGGAAGTGTTGGGTTATTGTTTCCAACGAAGATTTGGTAAGCCTATCTCTTCTAGGCCTTACCAAGAGCTGCTATATCTACCAAGACTCTGTGAAAGGCAGGAGCAAACTACTAGACTGTGAACGATTGTGGTCTGACTCGGTATAAGAAGAATTTTGACAAAGCACCAAAGATGGATCCTCATCAAAGAATTATGATGAGGATAACTATAACTTGGCTGGAAATGTGAATAAAGTAAAAGGGAAGTTATACCATTCCAAATCTAAGTCCGAAAAGGTAGGAAAGAAGTGAGATTCATTAAAGGTCAAAATTTTCAATTGTCATGACTAGGGACACTATGCCACAAATTTTCCACAAAAGAAGAACAATAATAAGGCCTAAGGAGGAGCAGCAGGTGAGAAGGTCTACTCAAGAGAATTGATAAGGTCTACTCCTTCTCCAAATATTTTACAAGTCTGCCTTCAAAACTAAATATGAAAATATTCCAAACAACTTCTCCAAGTCTTGATCCTGTGAATTGTTTCGAACCCAAACAAAAATATAAAGATAGAGGGCGTATTTTGTGCCTTTCACAAGTCAAGGGGTGTATAAGTATGAGTTCTGCATTTTTATGATCAAGGCGAAGTTTACAGATAGTCATGGGTCTTCAAGGGTTGAAACTGCATAGGTTACAAGCCTAATTTCATAGGTTTGTGAGAGTTGCAGGATCTTAGGGCTCCATATCTACAATTTCATGAAGTATTACACTGATCTGAGTTCTGCAACAAGACAAAATTATAGGTCTATAATAGACCTTCCACAGGGCTGAGTTTCATGCCTGTAACATAGTAAATATCCACAAGGATAAGGTTTTAAATTTTTTCTCTTCCATAGGGAAAATTTTAGTCTCTGCTTGCCACAAATAGCTTCTACAATAATGATCAACAATTACAAGCTCCCCCTAATAGTATGCACGGTATCGATTTTTCCAGTCTCATCATCAAATACTTGGAATATCACATCTACCAAGGATGTACTCATTAGATAAACAACATGAGTTGTTGGTTTGAGTGTTCAGGAGTCTTTCTAATACAATTTGCTTCCTTCTCCATACTTCTGTAACTTTATTTTATGGCTTGGTAGTTATGGTTTTATCTTGTTTAGGAACGCAATTCAAGTTACACTTACGAACCATATGTCCAATGTTATGACATTTTAGGCAATCCATATTATTCATGAATGAGGAGTCATGAATTATTCCTGCAAATTTTGTTCTAGGCAGCGGATGTGGACCATTATATTTCTCATTGTGGTGTGCCCTACAAACCTTTTCCATGTCCCAAATTTTGTACAAGGATAGAAATAACCAAAAAATACACTTTTCTACATCAGAGATGGAGATTGTCTTGATGTAATTCTGAAGTTTTTTTGCCTTGGGATTCTTTGATGATATCCATTGTCTCTTGCATCCTTGCTACCTTTTGTAGAGTATTGCCTTGATTTACTTCTAAGTTCATTTTTCCTTAAAATCCTTTGGTAAAATTTAATGCCTCTTACATTCTTGACACCATATTTAGATCTTCTTGGAGTAGGGTTTTTTCGAATGTCATCTTGACTCTTCTCCTTGTCTTTTCTATAACTTGGGGCATCAATATTTCTTTGAGGATTCTCCACATCCTTCTTGTTTGAAGCATTATGGTTTTCATCGTTCTTGGTTGAGGGTTCACCTGCATACCCAAGACCTCATTTATCAAGAGGATGTATTTGATGACTTAGGATGTCAACTAGGGTTTCAGATCTCTCAGAGATATTGAGAGTCTTGTTCAGATGATCAAATTATTTCCATAGGAGATCAATTTATTCTTTCATCATATTGCATTCTTCATCCTTCTTTGCTAGATGATTCTCCATTTCATCATTCATTCTCATTGGTTCACATGATTGGGCCTTAAGTGAGGTGATTTAAGATTTTAACTTGGAAATATCTTCATTCTTTTCTTCATTGAAATATCATGGCATTTCTTTCCTTTTCTGCTTCATCGACATATCCTTCTAGTAGTGCCAAAGCTTCCATTACTTTTTCAACTCCTTGTGCTTATTTCTTTGCTTCTACTGGTTGAGATTAAAGGGAGGACACCTCTTCCTTGTATTGACCAATTTTTGCTTCAAGTTTATTCAATTCCTTGTGTCTTTTCTCAAGATAGATTGATAAAGGGTCTTCCATTTTATTTGTTTTATCCAATTGATTTGTCATGGAAATGAGTTCTTCATGCTTCCTTTTCTTGTTTTGATGAAATTCCTCCTTAAGCTTGGTCAGCTCCTCATCTCTTTCTTGTAATTGAAGCTTCAATAAGTTAACTTCCTTCCTTGTCTTGTGAAGGTCATGGTCACCATCTTGTGCTTTCTTCTTGAGCTCCTCATTTCCCCTTTTCAAAGTGCTTATGTCTGCTAGGGTAGCTACAAGTTTTGCATTGAAATCTTCCTTGAGATCATCTTCAATTTCTTCATCTTCTAGGTTGTCCTTGGTATTGATGTCTTCACTCTTATTTTCAGCTTAATGGGTTCTCGATTTTCATTCCATCATCTTCTTGATTAGAGATCATGGTCGGTGCTCCTCTTGAGTGAATATCTAGAAGTTTTTTCGACATATCTCTTCTTGAAGAAAATTTTTCGACTTTGGCCTTTATAGCATATGGTAGCCCACTCAAGCTTTCCTTCATCACTCTTGCATTATATTCCTCAGATTCTTCAAACTTCAAGACCTTCAACTTTTTTTAAACTTCAAGACCTTTGTAAGAAATAATAACGTTTGTTTGATGACTTTAATTTTCTATATATAACAACTCATTTGTCTTATAATTTTAATTTATGTATAATTTATTGTTCTATAACAACGTCTAGTTTTGGTATTGTTGTATAACATACTCTTAGTCATTTGGAAATTCTCTAGTGTATTTAGATGTCTCATTTGGCTAACATTTTATTAAAAATTGATTTAGGTAGTTTACTAATAATTCATTTGAAATGAAAAAATTCATGAATAAATATTTCTTATCAATCAAGTTAAAAAAGACAATATTGATATAATATTATTTTTTAATAGAATTTTAAATCTATAAAGCAATAACATATATTATAATATTAATTAAATTATTATAAATAATAAAATATTTTATTTACACACAACTAATTCATTAATTATTAAGTAGTAAATTAGATTTAATTAAATTATAAATGGAAAAAAAATTAGAGAAATGACCAACTAAATAAATTAAAGAAATTATGAAAATGTAAATTTCAATTCTACTATGATTTACTTCTTTTCAATTTCATCTTCATTTCGAGAGATAGTGTAGCGATTGGTGTTCCTAAACAATTGTGCAACATAGCGAGGATAGAGTATGTGGGAGCATGGAAGTTGTAATGGAAGTTGTAGAAGTTCTAGCTATCGCCAAAATTATTTAAACGAATTGTGACCTCGTCCTTCTACCTGAAGATGTGCCGGGAGAAATAGGACTGCCAGGACTATTTTCCAATTCATCATTACTCGGGGGGAAGATAATAGTGTTCAACGAGATGGGAATGCCAGGAATGCCATTTACCATAATTATTCTTTGTAAATTATAAGTTTATAATTACGACAGGGTACGAGATGTTGAAATGTTACTTTCAACAGTGGCTGTGCAGAGCCGCTTTCTATTTTCTTCTCCAGTTTTATGTACTCCCAGCTGCTTTCTAAATTTGCTAAATAGTCATTTCGGATTTGTTTTGATCGACACAGTCCTGTTTTATTTTGAAAAACAGTATTTTTTATTATGTTCAGGGACAGACTCTGTTTTGGGAAAACAGAGTACTTTATATTTTCTTACACAGTCAAACAGATATTTTTCTTTGTACGCAGGCATTTTTTATTAACCCCGTGGTCCCCAGGAGGAACAGTGTCTTGTTGATATGGCGAAGTTCCGCAAGTGGAACGAACTCACATATGTTACCACAGCCTTTTGTTTTGGGCCGATGCGATACACACATCGCAATCAAATACACAACAAACCATGTTACAATCACCCTCCCACCAGTCGGCAGAGAGCCCGTGGGGTCCATAGACCACGCGGAAACATAATATATAATCACAAAGGGTTAAATCGGAGGCCTTTTTATTTTATGCACCCGATCGCACTATCGAATGGCGGACCCGATCCAACTTTATATGGCACGCGTCTCATAGTTTGTCATCACGTCTCGGTTCCCAATCGGAGATCGCAATTTATTTGGCCTGATTGACATTTTGAAATGGCAGACCCGATGGAGTAATGTGACAGATTTAATTGATCCATCGCATCCTCTTTCAAATCGAAATCACAATTTTCTTTTGGTCGCGTGTTTTGTTATAACACGGACCCGATTGTTTTATATGGCAGAGTTGATTATGGCCATCACATCCGGTTTGCAATCGCAATCGGAATTTTGTTTGGTCGTTTTTTTTGCGTTGACGTCGCGGACCCGATGCAAGTTTAGATTGAATTTAAATTGTTTGATCACGCGTTCAATGCGCTATTGTAAAGTGGGCCCCAAAATTTTTTAAATAGATTTATTTTAGAAGTTTTTAATATAGTTTTGTTTTAAAATAGATTTATGTTATTTCATTTTAAAATAGGCGCAGCATATAAAAAGACAAAAAGGCCCAAGAGCCTGTTATATGTAATGTTTTATTTGATATGCACAAGTTGCGTGAATAGGAAGTAAAAACACAGCGTTGTATTTTCACAAAGACAGAGAGTGTTGTTTTTGTTTGAGAGACATGAAGTCTTGTACTCGTGTTTTTGAAGCGACTCACATTTTGTAAATCCCTCTCGTGCGAGGAAGACATTGTAATAGATTTTTTTTGAAAGAAATAGAAGTTTGTTTTCAGTTGTGGAAACTCTCTGCTCTGTCAAAGAAATTTTTGTATTTCTCTCGTGTTGAAGAGGGGGAGTTTACTCTCTCCATTGTTTGTTCTGGAATTTTCAATATTCCAACATGGTATCGGAGCTAGTCCAGGCTCTTTGAAGATCAAAGAAGTTGAAGGAAGGAGTTATTTGTTGCAGCAAGATCTTCAATAGTGTGAAGACTCGTACCCAAAAAGGATTCAAGGTATTTCTCTATACGACATTTAGTGTTAGTGTTGCATACGATGTGAGATATTTTAAATACACGATCAAGTGTTTTTTGAATCATAGTTAAGAGTGCAAAGAAATGGGCTCGGAGCCAACAGGTATGGGTATGGGAAATATCCATCTCCCAATGTTTAATGGGAAAATTAGTGACTACTTGGTCAATAACTATGAGAGCATTATTTATTTCCCAAGACTTATGGGAATTTTTTGAGGATGGCTTTGAAGAGCCACGCAAATGAAGAAGAGTTTGAAGATTTAACTTAGGCGAGAAGAGAGTTGCTGCAAGAGAAATAGGAAGAAATACTCCAAGGCTCTCTTCTTATTGTATCAAGCAAGGCATGAGAGTGTGTTTCCAAGGATAGCAGCAGCCCAAGAGATCCAGCAGAAGCATGGGAAACTCTCAAGACAACCTATCAAGGCATGGAAAAAGTGAAGACAACAAAAACTTCAATTGCTGAGGAGAGACTTTGAAACTCTCTCCGTATGAAAGAGTCGTATACTATTAACTCATTCTTCACTCATGTGATTGGAATGGTCACACAAATAAGATCTCATGGAGATACTCTTGAAGATAAGAGGATTGTGGAAAAAATCTTGAGGAGTCTACCCTCAAGATTCTATGTGATTGTCACCACCATAGAGGAGACTAAGGATCTCACAAAGTTCACAAATGGATGAGCTACATGCATCACCGATGACTCATGAGCAAAGAGATTGGGTAGGAGTGAAAACTCATCTCCTAGAGCATGCCTTTAAGACCCAAATGTATTTCGGAAGAGGAAGAGGGCAAGGCAGAGGAAACAAAAAGAGGAAGAGGCGAGAAGCCAAAAAGCAGAGGTGGAAGGAACAATCCAAGCAAATGCTCAAGGAAGGGGCGCAGAATCCAAATCAGCATCAAGGCCAAGGCACACGAAACTAGCAAAGAAGTGGTTAAGCAGAATGCTCGAGACGACAGGTATGATAAGTCCAATGTCCAATGTCACTATTGTAAAAAATATGGGCATTATGCTAATGAATGTAGAAAAGAAAGCAACATGATATGGGAAGTAGAACTAGTGCAAATTTCACTAGAGAAAATATCAGCCAAGATAATTTGTTTTTTAGCTTGTAATATGGGCTCAAGAAAGAAGTGAGGATTTATGGTTTCTAGACTCTAGTTGCAGTAACCATATGACAGGAAAATTAGCAATGTTTTCTATGCTAGATGAGAGTGTGAAGTCACAAGTCACACTAGGAACTAATAGCAAAGTTTTCGTTATGGGAAAAGGAAAAAGTAAATGTTTTAACAAAGAAAGGTGCAAAGAAATCCATAGCAGCATGTGTATTATGTTCCAGAATGAAGTGTAACCTCTTAAGTATTGGATAGCTTGTTTAAAAGGGGTATAATGTATTTTTTTGAGGATGATGTTTGTACCATCATGGACAAACCACCCAATAAACAATGTATTGTCAAGTGAAGATGACAAGGAACGGATGTTCCCTCTTAGAATGAGATCATATTTGAAGAATGAATAAAAAAAGATAGCAGCAAGTGGCAAAAGAGGCTATCCAAAGCGAACCAAAAGATGAAAAATTGGTTGTGGCACTTGAGATTTGGACATCTCAACTTTGGAGGTCTTAACTTGTTGAACGTAAAAGGAATGGTGCAAGAGGTTTACCATTGATAGAGAAACCGGACAACCTTTGTGAAGGTTGTATCTGGGGAAACAACACAGAGAAAGCTTTCCTTCCGGGAAAAGCATAAGGGGCAAAAAGACACCCCTTAGAGATTGTGCACTCGCATTTGTGTGGACCGATGCAAAATCCATCACTTGCTAGCAACCACTACATGTTAACATTCATAGATGATTTTACAAGAAAAACTTGGGTTTACTTTTTGAAAAACAAAAGTGAAGTGTTTGAAAGGTTATGCAATTTCAAAGCACTTGTTGAGAACCAAAGGGGGTTGCACATCAAAGTCCTAAGGACTGATAGAGGAGGTGAGTATATCTCTAAATATTTTTCTACGTTTTTTTTGTAGAGAAAATGGTATTCATAAGCAGCTACAACAAGATATACTCCCGCAGAAAAATGGAGTAGCCGAAAGGAAGAATAGAACCATAATGGACATCGTAAGGAGTATGTTAAAGGCAAAAGCATTTGCCTAAAGATTATTGAGCTGAAGTTGTACATTGTGCAGCGTACATTTTGAATAGGTGCCTCACAAAAGAAGTGATGAACAAAGTGCCGGGAAGAGGCATGGAGTGGGACGCAAAGCAAAGTGTCACACACATGAAGGTTTTTGGACGTGTGGCTTATGCACACATACCGGATCAGCTAAGGAAGAAGTTCGATAGCAAGGGGGAGAAATGTGTTTTTCATTGGATACGGTGAGGAATCCAAGGCTTACGGGTTATACAACCCATCCACCAAGAATTTTATTGTGAGCAGAGATGTTCGCTCATTGAAGAAGAAGCTTGGGATGGAAGCATAGAGAAAACAGTGAATGTTAAACATTGCTTATCTCATGATGAAAATGATGATGAATTGGCTGAAATACATCCCCAAATAGCAGCACCAACACAAGAGCAGGAAAGCACACCCTTAAAGAGAAATTAAAGTGCTTCTCCAAGCACACCACAAGGAGGAAATTCAAGTGCTTCCTCAGGCATTTCTACACCTAATGAAAGAGGTAAGAAGTTCAGAAATTTGAAAGATATTTATGCACAAGAGGCAGCAAATGAAGGTATCAATTCTTTGTTTGCTTTATATTGTCATGTTGATGATCATGTTCATTTCGAAGAAGCTATCAAGGATAAGAAATGGATAGAAGCTATGGAGGAGGAGATTAATGCCATAGAAAGAAACAAGACTTGGGATTTGGTTGAACTCCCAAAAGGTAAAGATGGCATTGGAGTTAAATGGGTATACAAGACCAAGAGTAATGGTGAAGGGAAAATAGAGAGACACAAGGCCAAACTTGTTGTCAAAGGTTATAAGCAGAAGCATGGAATAGATTATGAGGAAACTTTCGCATTGGTTCCAAGAATGGAAACCGTGAGAGTAGTGCTATCCATAGAAGCACAAAACATGTGGAAATTTTATCAAATGGACGTGCAGTCAGCATTCCTAAATGGAGTGTTAATGGAAGAGGTTTACATTGAACAACCTCTCAACTATGAAAAGAAAGGCCAAGAGCACAAAGTGTGCAAGTTGAAGAAAGCTCTTTATCGGCTGAAGCAAGCGCCAAGAGCGTGGTACAAGAGAATAGACTCCTATCTACTGGAAAATGGATTTGAAAAGTGTGAGGGAGAACCCACCCTCTACATCAAAGAAAAAATACGGTAAAATGTTGATTGTAGTTTTATATGTTGATGATGTTATTTTCATAGGTAATGATGATTACCTTATTGAAAAATTTTAAAATGATTATGAAAGAAGAATTTGAAATGATCGATATGGGTTTGTTGAGATACTCTTAGGAATAGAAGTAGAAAAAGATGAAAATGGGATTTTTTATCTCACAAGCAAAAATATGTTAATGAAGTGCCGGGAAAGATTTAATATGCAAGAGAGCAAAGCAATGATCACTCCCACAGTGATGGGATTAAAACTCGAAAGAAAGAGGACAAGAAGAAGGATTTTGATCCTAGCTTGTAGAAAAGCATAGTTGGTAGCCTCATGTATTTGATCGCAAATAGGCCGGACATAATGCATGTCGTTAGTTTAATTTCCAGATTCATGGAGAAGCCAAAGGATGCACATTGGCGAGGCAAAACGTGAAAAGAATTCCGAGGTATGTTAAAGGTACTAAAAGGTTTGGCATTTTATATACCGCTTCGTAATGTTTAGATTTAGTTGGATACACCGACAATGATTGGGCTGGAAGTGTAGATGATTGGAAGAGCACTTCGGTTATGTTTTTCACATGGGTTCAGGAGCCATTTCATGGACTTCTAAAAAAAGCAAACCTATTGTAGCGTTGTTTACGTAGAGGAAGAATATGTGTGTGCAACACGGTGAAGCAACGTGTCAAGCAATTTGGATGAGGAGGATGTTAAGGAGTTTCGCCGAGAGTAGACAAAAGGAACAAGGATTTTCTGTGACAATAGCTCGACTATTGCATTATCTAATAATTTTGTGTTTCACAAGAGGACGAAACACATTGACACAAAATTTCATTACATCAGTAGAATTGGTAAGCAATGGTGAAATTATTTTGGAACATTGCAGAACTCGTGTGAGCTTGCGTACATTCCCAATAGCCATTGGGACAGAAGAGTTTCAAATTTTTTGAGAAAATGCTTGGGTATGACTAATAACCCAGCGAGTTGAAAGTAAGGGGCGAGTGTTGAAATGTTACTTACAGTGGTCGTGCAAAGCCGCTTTCTATTTTCTTCTCCAGGTTTATGTACTCCCAACCACTTTCTAAATTTTCTGAACAAAGTGAGTTCGATTTGTTTTGATCGACACAGTCTCGTTTTATTTTTAAAAAATAGTCTTTTTTTATTATGTTCAGGGGATGCGACTGCTTTTGGGAAAACAAAGTACTTTATATTTTCTTACACAGTGAAATAGATATTTTTCTTTGTACGTAGGCGTTTTTATTAACCTCGTGGTCCCCTGTGAGGAACAGTGTGCTTCGTTGATGTGGTGAAGTTCCGCAAGTGGAAATAACTCACATATGTTACCACGACCTTTTTTGTTTTTGGGTCGATGCGATACACACATCACAATCAAATACACAAGAAACCATGTTACACCGCCCTCCATCGTCAACCGAGGCTCGTGGGTCCATAGACCACGCGGCAACATAATATATAATCGAAAAGGTTAAATCTGGGAGGCCTTTTTGTTTTTATGCCCCGATTGCACTATCGAAATGGCGGACCCAATCCAGTTTATATGGCACAGTTCATAGTTTGTCATCGCGTCCGGCTCCCAATCGGAGATCGTAATTTATTTGGCCCGATTGACATTTTGAAATGGCGAGACCCTGATGGAGTTATGCGACAGAGTTAATTGATCCGTCGCATCTGCTTTCAAATCGCAATTAAAATTTTCTTTTGGTCGCGTGTTTTGTTATAACCCGGACCCGATTGTTTTATATGGCAGAGTTGATTATGGCCATCACATCCAGTTTGCAATCGCAATCGAAATTTTGTTTGGTCGTTTGTTTTGCGTTCGAGGTTGCGGACCCTGATGCAAGTTTAGATTTAATTTAAATTGTTTGATCGCGCATTCAATGCGCTATTGTAAAGTGGGTCCCCAACATTTTTTAAATAGATTTGTTTTAAAAGTTTTTAATATAGTAACAAACAGATTTATGTTATTTTCGTTTTAAAATAGGCGCGGCATATAAAAAGCCAAAAAGGCCCGAGAGCCTATTGTATGTAATGTTTTATTTGATATGCACAGCACATATGCGTAAATAGGAAGAAAAACACAACAGCAGGGTATTTTCACGAGAGACAAAGAGTGTTGTTTTGTTTGAGAGACAGTGAAGTCTTGTGCACTGTGTTTTTGAAGCAGTCACATTTTGTAAATCCCTCTGTGTGAGGAAGACATTGTAATAGTTTTTTTTGGAAATAAATAAAAGGTTTTTTTCAGTGTGGAAACTGTGTCTCCTGTCAAGAAATTTTTATATTTCTCTGTGTTGAAGAGGGGAGTTTACTCTCTCCATTGTTTATTCTGGAATTTTCAATATTCCAACATGAGAAAAACTGTGTATTGTATAAAGGTATAATAAACCACTAGGGATTAAAAAACTAGATTAGTGATTAAATCATATAAAACTTTGAGATTACAGATTTACCAAAAATAGAAAACCTATAAAAAAAGAAAGATATGAAAAAAAAAATAATAATAATAACTTCAAAAGTAGAATCAATCAACGATAAGTACGTCAACCAATAAAGAAAAACCAACCACAAGATGTGCAAGTCAACAAATTGACATCCACGACACAAATAACACTTAATTTATTCCAAGAAATTGATCCATAATATAGACTGCAACTATCATACTTAATATCATCATTTGGTTTATTTTCAGATATAATTTATCTATAATGTTAAAAAATTCATCGAAACGTAAATTTCAATTCACTCACCATCACTTATTTTTAATTTTAACTTCATTACCATTCAATTCACTCACCATTACAACATTCAATTTATATTTTAATTTAATATTAAATTATAAATTGAAGAAAAATTCAACTTATATTAAAATCTTGAATTATAAATTGAAGGAAAATAAATTTTAGATTAGATAAATAACCAACGGAATTATAAAAATGTAATTTCAGTTCTTCTCTATTACTCGTTTTAACTTCATTCCGACAGAGAGTGCAAACATGGGTGTACCTTAAACAATTACAAAGACAAAGTGAGGATGGAATATGTGAAAACATGGCAGCTAGACCACATTCTCGCCATCCCCAAATTCTCCCAAACAACCGTGCATATTCTCCTCCCCCCACATCGTTTGCTTCTTCTTTTTTGAATTGAACGACAGGTAACGCTGCTACTGTTTCAGGAGGAAGCCCAACTCTGACAGAACCCAACTGCTCTTGCTGTGCGACGAGCTGCGGATGGGGGTAGGGATGGCGGCTAAGAAAATCCAACCCCTCTAGCACCGCGACGATCTCCTCTAACAGGGCGTTGATCTCCTCTAACAGGGCACGATCTCCACGTATTCCTGGTTCATTTTTTTTCGATTCATCGTCACTTCTGGGGCGAACAGGATGTAGAGGTATTCCTACTTGGAAGTATGACGATGTGCCGGGTGGTGAAATACGACTGCCAGGGCTATGGCTATTGCTGTTGACCGATTCGTCATTTCTCGGAGGGCGAACGTAATACTGTTCACGCATTGCTAGAATATCAGTAGCTGTGGGAGGAGGATTAGGGTTGCGTAGCGATTCATCGTCTATCCGGTGACTTCTTGGGTCAGCCATTGTTCAGTAATTACTATTACGCTCAACTACCCTTTGCAAACACTCACAGTCACGTAGTTAGGGTTTCTTTCTACAAGACCTTAATATATACCTTTGAATACTATGTATGTCAGATTCAAATTTGGAAATCTCTTGTTTGTGGGTTTTTCTATAATTAAAGTTACTGCCAAAGCCATTTTTCGGTACAAGAGATGATGTATTCGAACGTCGGCTCTAGTAGCATTCATGGCGGCTTTATTATGTCTATTCTGTTACGGAAAAATGATGAACGATGTTTTAATCTGCATGCTAAATCCAATGTTATGTTGGGGGGCTATGCTCATAAGTAATATTAATGTTAATGTTAAATCTAAATTAATGTTTGTGGAAAAAAAAAAACTATTAACATTTGTAATTTTGTTATTTATTTGATATGAGTTTTTTCATCTAACATTTATATATATATAGTTTGAATGGCTTTAATTTTTAAGAACGCATATTTACTCTTAACATTTTACATATTGAAATTCAAATGAGATAGAATATGTAAATCTGTGTAGATTTTAATAGTGACATATTTATATAAAAGATAAGTTTTTCTTTTCATAAATAAGGAAGTCTCATACACCTATTTGTATATTAATTTGTATTTTTTGGACTTGGGAGTAGTGCTTTGTGGGATTATGGGATATTTTATAAGCATGTTGTCAACCATACACACTAAACCAAAATACCAACAAAATTACAATTTCATATTCGACTAAAGAAGATCATTGAAAGATTCTTTTCAACTAAAAGACTATCACATTGATTGAAATGCCACGAATAATCATTAGCTTGAGGCTAAGAGGTGGAGCTCCACATGAGATGGAGAATTCCCATCTTAGTCAACTCTAATTTGTTAATTTCTCGCAACTAGGGTCAAATTCCACATTGTCATTCAACACACATGATTAAGATATTAATTCTTAATTAGATTCCTCTTTTCGAAAGGGTCAAAATCGACCTATAGATCACCCTAATCTGTTAAGAAAAAGTTAAGTTGTGAATTATTTTATAGATTAGCTTAATTGGTTAAGTAATTGGTACTCATAATGGATCTCCTATCAACATGATATAATCTCACATGAAGAAAAAACAAGATCTTGCAACATGCATCAAGAAAGGATCTAGAAATCATAATACATCCCACATCAAAAACAGGCACATGATCAAGCTTCATATACCTCAACCCTTGAAGTTGGTTGAAGAAGCAGATGCTTAGCTACTGAATCTAGTTGCACCATCGAATTCGTGACGCTAAGGGGCATAGAATCGATTTTCCACACTTGCTAATTTGACACTATCATTCCAATCTAGAAAATGGTTGAAAGATGGGAAGCTTTTGCCGCTAAAATGGACATCGCCATGCTGATTTCACGTCGCCAAAAGGTGTAAAATCGATATAAATGTTTGTCGAAAAAATGAACTCCAAAAAAGTTTTCAGTGCCTCGAGGAATATTTTTAATGCCCTCAAGGTTCCCTAAGATTATATTCTACTCGAATCTACAAATCGTCGCTACGTATGGCCATTCCGACTTTTCCATCACATTCCCTCACGAAATTCTAGTTAAAATGACTATAAAACTTCATATTATTCCGACAAAATGAATATTTACCATCTCCCATGGAATCTTTTTAGGCATCAAGGAATATTCTCTTCGCAACAAATTCTCTCGCCTCGAAAAGCATGTCTCGCACATGATTTCCATTCCCGTTCGCTCATCCGCCCTCTCGTTTCCCCCGTAAAAATGAGTTTTGGGTTTTTATACAATGTTTTTCGTGCGCAGTTTTCAATGAATGTGCCTGCGGGGGCACGTTGCGGCGCAGTTGTTATGGCAGAGGCTCAGGATTCCAACCCCACCGGAATTGGCGTTTTTTTGAAAAAAATATTAAATATGGGGCAACAATTTAATTTTATATGGTTTGGGCTTAATTTACGTTGGTTGGGCCTGGCCGTGGGATAGGTCCACCCTAAGTGGCCGGGTTGGTTCGATTCTCGTCGGCCCATATTGATGGTGCAATATGTGGTGGGGCACGTTCAGGTCCACTAGGAGATGGCCTACCCACTAGCCATTTAGGGCTTGTTTATGGTGGAAATTCGACGGGTGACGAGGTTGATAGGACGACCCCCAATGAATTTATTTTAATAAAGAAATGTGACATGTCATGGGGTGATAGGGGGTGGTGGCCCCGCCACCCCCCAGTTTTATACTTTTTTTAATTCTTAAAACGAATTCGTTAATTTCAATTTTTTCCAAAATAAGGGTTATTGGGAAATTTAACAAGGCCAAAATTTCAACCATTTTCGGGAGCTAAGTTCCCTGCCGATTTATGGTGAATTTGTGGGATACTTAAACCTTTCCCACTACCCATCTTTGACCGAAAATTTGACTCACTCTCACTTCTCCATACGGGCTCAGATTGGAGATTCGTTTGCACCGTTGGAATCAGGGCGACGATTACTACAATCTAAAGTTGATTCAAATAGTAATATGGCTAGTTTTAATTTTGACAATTTCTTAGCCCTCTTAATCTCCTCCGGGTGTCTCGAGCCACCTGGATCAATCCTCCCCACTGAGGAGCTTTTGGTCCACCAAAAGCATGAACACAATATGCAGCTAATTTCTACTTGGTTAGCACCATAAGTGTCCTGAAAGGTCACCCTTCATTGTCCTTCACCTTTGACCTTCGGAGCCATAAGCGATGAGCCAACACATGCATCCTCTTCAAACTTGTAGTACATTATTCTACAAATTACTTGCTCAATTACATGACCAAGTATGACCCAAGCATACCATACTTGCTACTCGCCTTATAACACATACTCGGTGGTCAAGCTTACATTAAAATGGAATGAATACCCCAACTATCAATACAAGGCCAAAAATATCATTGTCGCTTCACAAGTGATGGAAAAAACTCATCATTTTTACATTTTAAATTGCAACATATGATTTACAAAGTAAGGCTATGACACTCTACCAAACCTAGAAAAACCATCTCTCACTTGTCAAAGCGAATGGGTCATCTCTTTCGTGATGCCTTTTCTTGTCGAACAATTGTTTCAACCGTGTTCATGCATTGATGGTTTGTCCATAAGGTGTTGGTCTCGATGGAGCCTCCAAAAACGTGGCTCTTTGATGGCCACTTCTATCACAATGACTATAATGAGTCTTCTTCCGCGTATTTGCTTTACCTTCTTCTTTTCTTGCGGTGGAGAAGGCCTTTCACACCTCATCCTCTTTTGTGTTGTCATTCTTTTCTAGCACTTAGCAAAGTCATGGCTATGTAATCCACAAAAACAAAATGTTTTCTAATGCCACGATCTATGTTTATTTTTAGAGTCATGTTTGTAATCAAAATTAACATTAGTATACTGAGACTTCTTATACCTTTCTTGTTGGTCTCTGGCACAATCATGATGGCAAGAGCTTGCCCTCGCACTCTTTCTCTCGTAATGTGCATTGTCATAGGATGATGGTGAAGTCTTCCCATCAATATCTTTCCCCAATGATTTCAACCATGTATTGGAAGCTTCGACACCTTCGAGAATAGTCCTTCAAAAGGTATCTCAACCCTACTAATTCGGGTCTTTGCACAACCTCCAATGGTTGAATCATGCCTTGGCCATTAACGCCAAGACATCCTCCTTTGTATCCCATCTTGGTGAGGAGTCTCATGTCGGTCTCGTAATGGGTATCTCTACTTTTCCCACGTAAAATGATAGCATGTGAAGATGAAACTGAAGAAAAATCAACATTTTTTACCTCAGATGTCGATTTAGAAATAGGTGGTGATGGCTTATTGAAGCCTTTGTTGTGCTTCAACTCCTCCAAGGCCTCTTTAGCGGCTCGTAGTTGAAGTTGCATTCTCTACTTATTCTATTTCTCTTCTGATAGTAGCCTCCTTAATTCATCATTCTCTTCCCGAAGACTCTGGTTGATCTCCTCATTTGAATGATGAGAAGTCGATGAAGGCGACGAAGAATATGCATATCCACTAGAAGATGTGGATGAAGCATCGTTCTCTGATCTTTTTTTCTCCTCTTCCTCTATTCTCTTCTCATAAGAGTCATACATTATGTCCACCATTTTAGACATCCTCATCATGGCCTCACACATGTCTTTTTCATCCTCCATTGTTGCATGTTCAATCATTGTTTGTGCACATAATTCACATAAGCGAGAATACCGCTCCGATACCATATTGATTTGGGCTCGTCAACCACTCGGGATTTACCCATGATATTTTACTTTCGTGATGTGGTTAGAATTTCACCGAAAAATAGCATTAAAATAACACATATGCATGCTTTAAACAAGAGGAAATAAGACAATAAATCAAACAATATGACAACATAAGACATTGATAACGGAGTTCACCCGCAGGGCTACGTGGCTCTACGTGCCCCGTGTCAAAATGGGGTAGGCCGCTTCATATAGTGCTGGAAGATGTGATGTACATGGATGATGTTATTTTTCATACAAGGGATGTGCCCTCAACATGAGTAGCTTGTCTCTCCATGATACATTCCGCTACAGAACTCTCACTCACAATGGACCTCCTATCAACATGACATAATTTCACATGAAGAAAAAAACAAGATCTCGCAACATGCATCAAGAAAGGATCTAGAAATCATAATACATCTCACAAAAAAAATAGAGGCACATGATCAAACTCACATATACCTGCAACCCCCGAGTGGTCCCGTGGTCCCAGCTCTTTTTCGCCATATTCATTACTCTCCCCGGGATTATTCCTTTTGTGGCTTTGAAAAAATATTTACTCAAGCATTTCCTTTCCAACACATGTAGCTTTACTTCAATCTACTAATAATTATCTTTCTTTCAATATCGTTCTATTTTTGTACTCTCAAATTCTTCATCCCTCTTCTTTAATTCTTGCTCCCAACTAGAGAGTAGAGTAATATTTCTTGGAATCATTTAACACTTCCATTGATTCAACTTGTCTTGCCAAAGTATATGGAGTTTGGTGTGACCGAGATGTCTCACCCAAGTTTTCTTTTTCATTCGCTAAATGTGTGCCTCGAGTAACATAATCTCTGGCATTTTTATTCCTTATTCTTTGTTTTAATATTGTAGAGGTTTTCCTTTAGATCTTAATGATCCTTTTCTTCCTTTTCTAGCTCATTAGCTTGCATAAGGTGTGCGATCCGAGATATTTATTTTCTTCTTCATTGAATCTATCTCCATTTTCCTCATGCATCCATCATATTTTTGTATTGTTTGAATTCACAAGGGTGTGTACTAGCTAGATGAGTGATTTTATCCTCCATATTACTTATCTTGGTATTTTTGGATTTGCACACCATTCACTCATACTTCAGTGTGACCACTTTTCCTTATTGTACATCTCTGTCAATCTTCCCTACTGTGGCATGGGTCTTCTCGCATCCGCCATGCATCATTTTTTTCGCTTGCATGTCCACTGACATGAGATATGTGTATGGAACATAGTTGAATAGAAGGGACATATAGTTGACCTCATAATCTTCCATGGGCATCACTATTTCTTCTTTAGACTACAAAATTGTGAGTTATAAAATCCCCTTCTCATGATCTAAAGAACTTTTGACTTGAATTATGTGGAGTAGCTGATTCTCAACTATTCTTATATCCCCTCTTTATTTCCTCGATGACTACATGGCCATTTTTTGAAATCTTTTGCATGATTGACATATGTTCATTCTTGGAGGCCTCACTTGACTCTCGATATCTTCGATTTTGACATAGTAGAAGTCATGTACTAATAGTGAAAGCTAGATTCGACGATATTGGAAGTTGGCTATTAGACAACACCTAAGCTTTCAGCTTTTTGTATCATCCTCTTCTTCATCTTCTTCATCTTCATCATCTCCATTTGCTTCTTTTCCTTTTGTCCCTCTTGAGCTATGCTCATCTCATTTTTCTATATCCATGGGCCCCGATGTATATATTTTATTTCCCAAGAGGCATGATATGATTTCTTTTAAATGATGTAGAATTAACTTGGCCTCCTCCAATGTGGATTTATTTTTCACTTTATTCTACTATGGATTTAGAATCATGCTTATGTTCTTATTTTTCCTTATCCTTTCTTATTTCCATATATGATATTGTATGGGTCATATTTCCACACACTTGCTTTTGGGAACTTGACGATTTTTTTTAGTGTATTCTCTCGTTATATTTAGGACACTCCTTGTTTCTACTACAAATTACCCCACCTCATAAGGGAGGTTGAATGTCACGACTACCTTTATAGAGGTGAAGAGTATGTTGTCAATATTGAATCACTTCCTTATATATTCAAGCAAGATGATGTGGTGAGTCAAAAAGGCTGAAAACTAATATGTTCTTTCTTCAAACCCATATATCCTTATGATTGTATCCCCTTTAGAGAGGTACTCTTCACCCACTTTG
Source organism: Pinus albicaulis (assembly GCA_034641835.2). NCBI lineage: Eukaryota > Viridiplantae > Streptophyta > Pinopsida > Pinales > Pinaceae > Pinus > Pinus albicaulis. The sequence continues at coordinate 1,316,115,150 of CM076570.1, forward strand.
TTGTCAATACCGAACTATAACATTTCCCTAAGGAACTTAGGGTCTCTAGGTATATTTTTTTCCAAACAACAAATTATATACAATAGACATAAATGATGGCACATGGTTGAAAAAACATTTTTTGTTTTATAGTTTCCTTACCATGGGAAACCATTCAAAGATGGTTTTATCATATTTTTTTAGTCTATAATTTTTTATAGCTCTCACAACGAGAGTGTCCACATGAATTTGTACTAAGCATGTTTAAAACACTAAAAGAAGGTGTCTAAGCACTATTTTATTTTTGAAAAAGTAAAAATTGCATTAACATTTTGGGTATCAACACAAAAAGGAAAAAATAATAATGTCAAAAAAATGTGTTGATAAATCGTATGTCATCAAATGAATAATCATCTATCAAAAAAAGAGCTAACAAAGAAGATGTCAACAAAAAACTCTGCTTTTATCTATTTTCTCCGTAAAAGTAAGTAATGTGCGGTACAGTATACGAATAGTTGGAAATGAAATTTTAAAATCCAAAGGAGGTTTTTGTTTATGATTGGATCATTTAAAAAAATCCTCTTTTCGCTTTTACACACGTGTACTTTTTGAGAGATTCGAAGGAATCTTTGAGACCTAGTTTTTTAGGATTTTGCAATTTAGCCTTTTCCCCGCTTTAGCCATTGTTTTAAAAATCCATTTCGAGACAACAAGATGATTTTTTGAAACCAAAAGAGGTTCTTGTCTAAAATAGACACATTAACAAAAATATCTCTCATTTTTTTTAACAAATATTATGGTTTTGTATTTTAAAAAGGATCTGTGAACCCTATTGTTCGTAAAAATTTGTGAGGGAAAAGTTCATGGACAAGCTGTTGACTTGGATGCCACCTCATCAAATATGACTTGGTGATCCTCATCTCCAACCATGACTCCAACAAAAACATGATTTTTAAATTCAGATAGGATTGTAAAGTATTATAATCATGTATTTAAAATGTGTATTGTGATTTTTTAGACTACGCAATTAAAGCTTTGCTAGAAACTTGTTTAGAGTTAGTTCATCTTTTCTATAAAGAAAAGTTTTTGTAAAATAAAACAATGTGGTTGGATGTTACTTTGAAAACATAGTATTGTAGTTTATTTGAGTAGATCTTAAATATATTGCATTTTTTTATGAATATTTCCACAAAATTCTTGTGTTGTAGTTTCATGTGTTTTACTTTCTCGTTTATAAAATCTTCTTCATGGGTCGGGAAAATTTAGTCTCTGGATTGGGATTTATTTATGCTCTTTTCTCATTATTTTTTAGTCATTAGTGCTTGTTGTTCTGTCAAATATAATATTTTTTTTCTTTCCAGTTCTCTTCTTATAAATCTCTCAAATTTTCAAAGGAGTTATTACTACCTTAATTTTTATGTCTTGCTCATTAGATCTATAGCATCATCTGAGAAGACTAGACTCCATTCCCAATGGTGTATTTTCTATACATCCCCAATCAAATGTCATCTTTTCTCAAACAATTCTAGCCATAGATCTGAAGTATAAACCTACTACTATAGTGACCTATGGGTAGTTGAGTTTATGGAGAGACCCCTCTCCAAGTCGAAGGGCCATATTTTCGGGCCCTTAAAAAGAGGTTCGAAGATACTATGGATTTTTTTCTCTAATAGTCGCAGGTTATATAAGAGATAAAAGATGGGAAGTATGGAAGTTTTTTCTAAATGACCCTTTTAGGCTTCGAGTTATCAAGTTATGGATTGTTTTGGAGAATAAAAATATAGGCAAAAATAAGCTTGATATCAAGAAGACCTATTGATCTAGGTGGCTCCGGAGACACACCAGACAAAGAGGGTTGAGGGAAGCTCAAAAATGAAAGTGTTTGGATTTCTCTCGAACTAATTTTAGGTTCAATATCTCATATTTATGATATCAACAATGTGAACAGTTCATCAAATCGAGCTCGTACGTGAAAGTTAGGAGTATTCAAAGTTTTGGGTTGATTTGGTGACTAGGAAGGCTTAAGGAAGGCATAATTTCACCGAAATTGGGCCACCAGATTCCATCCAGCTTCGGCCAGATTCAGGGAAAATTTATGGCCTCTTTAATTTGACTCCTATGGTCATTTTTAGAATAATTGAAAATGGACAGTTTCTTTTTTAAATAGAAATTTTAAAAAAATATATGTATATGTACATAGTGATCCCTGCCCTGCCACCTTGTCCACATTACGGCAACTGTAACCCATTTACGGGTGGGGCCAATGGCTATGACCCCACAACCCCAAACCACTGCCTATGTACACGATCGACCATATGTTAATCTGAGTGGTGGCAGGGGGGGGGTTGGGGGTTGTCAACCTCACCACCCAACCCAACCAACCATGCCATGATTCATAAAGGAGGGTGGCAATCCACATACCAAACTTGGTACCTCATTTAATGTTGCGAGATTTTAAAAAAAGGAAATGACACGGTTTGTAAAATAGATATGCCTAATTACGAAGGGTGCAAGGTTTGACCATCCGACCCCCTTCCACAAAGCGAGGATCTTAACCAACTACGCTGCACCCATTGGGCTTTGATAACTACGCCCACATGTTAATACTTAAACCCATCATTCGCACAGTGTGCCAAGGCCAAGGAAGAGCGAGAGAATGCACACGATTGAGGTAGGGATTTTGCGAGTGGAAACATGAGCAAGCCCGACAGTAGAGCAGAACCATGAGCCTTGAAATTTCCCCTGGGAGATAATTTTTCTCCATGTCGCAATATAGTCAAGTGTATAGTCATTTTTCGCGGTTTTTAGCAGGGAACACAATGGTGAGGTTAGATTCGACTTTTGAGTTACAGATTTCCAGTCCACCCATGGAGTGGCATCTTTTAGAAATCTATGGGGAAACTAAAATATTCCTTTCTTCCCCAAATTTTCCATCTGAGCTTTATATTTTTCGGCCACTTTTTGAAGTGAAGTTGCAGGTGTCATCATTCAATAAGTGAGCAGTCGATTTCACACCTTTCGACGTCGTGATTGTGATGGTGATTTTAGTTCCAATAGCAAAGAATCTCATTCTTCGGAGCAAAGAAGCTCATTCTTCACCATCTTCAACGTGAGGTATATGATGCGTTCGATTTCATGTACTTCTTTGTCTCTTTGTCTCTAAGATGCATTTCAGTCGTGTACGTATCCCTAATGATGTTTGATGTGGGATCTTGTTTGATTGTTGATGTGAGATGTACTTTCTATCATGGATTTTGTATTATGTTTGAGATCCCTTTGATTCCATGTTGGTGGGATACTCATTGTCACATGTATGTTGTTTGAGATCCCTTTGTTTTCCATGTTGGAGGGATACTCATAGTCATTATGTGTGAGTTATTGTCATACTGATAGGAGTCCTTTTATGAATGAGAGTTCCTAATGTGGAACATCTCGTAGAGAGGTCCAACCACTCCTACGTGAGGGAATTTTCTGTGTACAACAAATAAAACACCATCCATGTACATCTTCACTCCTTATAGCACTTAATGTAGTGGATATGTAGTCCCTCCTAGAAAAACTCTTTTATCAATGTCTTATGTTGCTCATGCTTGTTATGTTCCTCTTCTTTACAACATGCAGTTGTTCATTTATGTTCATTAACGCTTTTGATAAAATTTAATCCTAACACATTAGCCCTAAGTAAATGGTCTTGGTTAAGGTTATCCACAATTTACTCGAGATCACCTATTATCCTCAATTTTTATCAATTAGGCATGGATTTCATTAGATAGGAACTAGGGAAAATAATATTTTATGTAGGCCTTAGTGATCGAATGACATAAATTAACTAGGAAACCTAGGACCAAATCACCCACTTGGAAAACAATATCAAGGCCAAGGACTTTAAGCAAAACATGAAAAAAAACTATTTTGGGCATAGATCGTGATAGGATACAAAGGAGGCTCCCGGAAGGGATGACTACCTTCTTTGACATGGGGAGAGACCCTTCTACTATCCTTTTATTACATTTATGTTCAAACTCTTAGCATGCTTTCATTTTCCGAGAGTGATAGCATATACCGCAATAGCCTCAATTGTAACCTTGATAATTGAGTTATATGCTTGGGAATAAATGACAACTCTTTTATTTGGTATATATATGTTGGCATGCCATGTTACCAGATCCAAGAAATATTTGAGTTGTCAGGGACTACTTCCAGGGGACCATGTTTGATTCGGTATATGTTATTGTGATCCCCCTATTGAATCGGAGATATTGTGTACTAGTTGTATCATTTCTCTCATATCATAAGTGGTTATGATAGGATCTTGAACATCAACATCATTTTCATAGAAATAATGTTCCTTAGCCTTCTCTTCCACTTAAACAATAGAGTAACTTAGTACTAGTGGTGTAGCCATTGAAGATGAGAAATTTTTCTATGGATATTTTACTCGACTTTGTGGAGTGAGGAAAATGACAAGATGTAAATTTTATATGCGCAATTAACTAGAATTTACTATACTTTGATGCAAATCTATTGATATAATCTCATTCAATTCACTATGGTCCAAGTTGACCCAATCAACTATTACATCCTCATTATTTTGGACCACATCTCATCCATATTCATTCAAATTTCTTGTTATCTATTGATGAAAAAAAAAGAAAAAATTAACCTAATAAACCATTACATCACTGGAAGAAATCATAGAAACAAGCATGGACAAATAAATAATTAAAAGCATTCCACTATTTTTTAGAAAACCGAATTAATCAAAATAAAGAAATTCCATGATAAAATCAACAACGCAAAACAAATGCATTCATTCATGGTATCTCCACGATAGGAAGACTAGATCAAGATGAAAAATCAATCCTAGATCAACAAGGGAAATATGAGCTAAATCAAATCCTTCTAATGCAACCAAACCATGAGCAAAGTTGTTCGTAAATTGTAAGATATTTTTATTTTCCATACATACAAGACAGATGTAGTTTTGGGCTTGCAATTTTGGGCTATCGATACTCTTTTGCAATTGATAATATGGATTGAAACTATTACAAGCGTCCATAAACCATTTTAAATATGTGTACCTAATCTAATTTAGGGGAAAAAAATAAATTTACTCAAATCCAAAACTACAAAATATCCTCAATCCATCTACATTCAACCTTCAAAATACCTCTTCAACACCCTTAGCAAAAAAAACATATCAAGCCACCAAAGTTGACATCAATTTCCAACATGTCAATAGTGCCAACAATATCCCCCCTCTGGGCATTGACAAAACCTCCTACAAAAAAATCGAAACCATCCGATCTTCTATCCTCCCCTTTTGTCATTAATGGAAAAGGACACAAAACCCTCTAGCTACTATGTTGATCAAGATTGTCATAAAATTACTTGGTTGTTGCAATCAACTATAGTATACGTGTAAATGAACATAAGAAACTAGATAAGAAACATCCCAATAACAACATATTCTCACATACTCTAACTAAGAAAAACTTACTAGCGGATTTATTGATGCTTAGCCATACATGATACAAAAATATAAAATGTACAATAGTAATAAGGTAATGCAAGGCTTATACGTTAAAACCCTAACTGTACAGCAACTCTATAATATAAAATCATGTTGGAAACATATAAAATCTAAACAACATCATCAGTAGAGGCTCAACAACATATATTCGTAGTCCTTCTCAAAGCCTTAGTAGAAACCATATCTCAAGACATTAAGTCAGCAAGAAGAAGAATATACACTCATATATCAACACTAACAACATATGGATCAACACAAAAAACATTCTCTCAATTCAATAGACACAACTCATTAACAACCCGACCATCTTGTCACAAAATATTCTCCAATAGAAAAAACAATATTGAAACTCAATTAGATATTCAACAATCAACAACTTCAATCAAATGGTTAATAATGCATCAGATGAGAAACATACTAATTTGTCTCATGATACATGAGAAACTAGAAAATCAAGTATCCCTAATGGAGTAGATATACTTATGAAACAATGGAGAACCATAATTTATACAACAACAACAATAAAGGTTTTTCCATGCAAACCTAACTCCCCAAATTCCGATGTACATGCTCTCTTTCCCCAACCATCTAAAGAATCATTATAGACATTCATCATTTTCTCTACTAGACATACACTCATCCCTCATAGAGCACTGATAACCCCTCGTAATAAACCAAATTCAAACATAGCACGAGAAGCATGATGATATCCTCCCGCAGGATCATAATTCCAACAATTTCTTTTGATCCCTCAAAAGCATTTAAAATTCTCCCCCTAAACATGTGACACATATTCAATATTTCAAGAACATGATATTCAATCTCTAATAATTATCTCCCCGAGGAGCTGACTCTCATATCATAAACTCTAAACAACTCATCCTTCACAAAACTTATATCAAAGACTTAACCACAATAATTCTCAACATATTCAGCATTAGCAACATAAGATTCTTGCGACATGTTGGGGTTCCTATGTTTTGGCAAAGTTTGGCAATACCAAAAGATAAGACAACATCAAAACCACTTTGGGACCTCAGATCTAGCCCTCCCGGGTCCCGTAAAAGGGATCTATATGAAGGCAAAGGTATATGTCTTTGAAGTTCAATTTTAAGGTTTTAGGTTAGTTATAAGGCACATGGTTTGTTTTGTTTGTTTTTTTGTTTGGTTGTTGGGAATCAGGAAGAAACGGTTCAATATAGGACAAAGGTGAACAAAGAGGATTCTAGGCAAAGGAGGGATAATTTAGAGAACACTCAAGACCATTGGGCAATGGAGTCATCAAAGGGTTTACTTTCTATTCAGTATTCAAGGCTTTCAATTGGGCTAGTCATCTAAAGCATAGGATCTTTAAAGATGATAGTGTGGTATGAAATGATAAGGAATGAAGGTGAATGACAAGGAAAACCTTTCGAGGTGACCACTTAGGAAGCAAAGATCTAGGGACGGGGCATGCCATTAAACACCTATGATCCAACCCCTAAAAGGCTAACTCTTCAAACAAAGGGAACATTAAAGATTTAAACACAAAGGTGAAAACATGAGATCAGAGAAAGGCTTTGAACTTTCAATGCTTCGAAAGATCCAACTTAAGGGAACTTAGAAAGGTTCAATTGATTGAAAAAAGACCCTAGTGAGACAAAATCACATTCTAAACTCCCTAGTATCCCAATTCTCGTCAATTAAAACCCAACAATAACATCTCGAGAATAGATTCATAAACTCATACATCACTATGCATAGGGAATAACAACCACTACACCGGTTAAATTCTCTTGAATTAGTCCTCAAATCACACAATCATTAGAAAGCATCAAAGATAAGAAGAGTAGGAGCATTAGGGTACCATGCAAGGGTATATCCTAAGCCAAATTTCTGATTCTCACCGAGAGAAATGAAATGTAATGAATTACTGAAGGAAAACGAGACAAAGGCGAAAAAACATCACCGCCGCTTTAAATCAGGGATCCAAAGAAACATGCTTGTCATATTAAAGAGCAACACCAAAGTCATGTACAACATTTTCCAACAACTTGATATTCGAGCCCTGAAAACATCTTCCTCACCCTATATTACAACTTTACATAGAGAACTATATCTCAAGAGAAACAACTTATAATTCACAGATATTCGATCACGACAACAACAACTTTCCTCATGAGTTTTATATCCGAAAGAGAGCGGCAGGGAGGTAGCTCAAACACTAAATAAAAACCTTAAAATAGAAGTAAAAGGAGAGGGCTCGAGTCCCATTATGTCTTAATATCTATGCATTGATTTTCGTACTCTTCGGATGAAAGAGTCATCTTTCGACCGGGCCGGTAGTAACTCGAGGTATGTTCTTTGATGTACTTTCGGCGTCGTAGTACTCTGGTGATAAGAAAAAAGGTAGATAAATGACTTTTCGGGTTTGCCATATTGCATAACAAATGCTTTTGGCAACATTAGGACTTTTCCGTCGTGGGTGTAGATCTTCTCCGTGAGCTCGATGTGACTACAAAACAATATGGTAACTTGTCCTTTCACAGGAAAAGAACCTTATCGTTGATGTGTGACACCGATAATATTGTTTTCCATGCTTTAGGCTTGATTAGGCCTTCTCGTGTTAATCATGAGGTCTTTAATCCGGTACATTTTCTCTTTGATTATTGAATTAGAGCTTAAAATACTTCAATTACGAGGCTTTAAAACTCTTTAATCCTTTCGTTGATACTCTTTGCCGCTTCATTGATCGTCTCTCGTCTGTGAATTTGCAGGGTTTAATGGTGTCTGGAGGTTTTTAATGGAGTTAATACCCCTGGTTTGGATAAAATATGTGTTCAAAACCTTTCAGAGTCTTCCCTGCAAATTCTCGGCTCGATAGAACTTCATCGATCGCTATCGTGTCACTATGATAGTGACTGTGAACAATGGCGGTTTCCACTACCTATAACCCCCGCAAAAAGACATAAAAAATGTTAATAAATCCATGAAGTGGGAGGATGGATGCAATGGAAGGTTGTGAGAATGGTAGTGCAGCAAACGAGGGTGAATGCTATGGATGCAGAGAGGAAAACGGTTGGAAAATGTTATCAGACAATGGAAAATTGATCCGATGAAGGTTTGGTGGAGGAATGGTTCGGGCCGTTAGATCGTATGGAGTCATGATGATCGACGATGAGGATTCATCGATGGAAGGGTTTTAGAGGCTAAGCGAAATGAAATAAACTTTAATGTAAAACATTAAAATTTTAGTGTGGGCGGAAGAAAAAGGTTTTTTTAATGTAAATTGTGAGAGTTTAAACTTTTGGTGAAATACATAGAAAATGAATGAAAATGCAATGAAATGGACTGATAAAATGGTGGGACCGGTATGGCGGAGGTGATTTAACATAGACCGTTAGATCTCGTGAGGAGACCAACGACCAGGATGATCCGATGAAATGCTATGGTAGCATGATGAAAAAAACATGAATGGAACGCGAGATGCATTGTGGGTCGTTGATCTATACATACAATCGGTCGTGATCCTTAGATAGACTTTTGGGCATAGAAGTGGGGAAGTGGTTTTAGGATAAAAATCATTGTTTTCACGCGGAAAAAGGTGGGTAAGGCGAGTTTTTCACTTTTCGAACACGATATAGGTCCCCGTGCGACAAGTAGTGAAATAAAACCACCTATATCGCGTGAATTTGAATCGTTAAAGCCCGGGACACAAAAAATGCACGATATTGATGCCGTCTATTGGATCCAGGACCGTGAGATCCGACGATGGGAGATGGAGCACGATATGGGAACGTGCGCGGTCAGGGAAGGTGGGGGGCCGATCAAAGGTGGTTTGATTGTGGGCCGTTCGATCAGTCTGCGATGTCGACGATGTTGCGAGAGGAGAAACAAAGGCAAGAGAATCTGTATAGTGGTCGGGAGTAATATGAACCATTGGACCCAAGGGATCGACGGTGGAGATTTAAGGAGGAAAATGGAGGCCAAAGGGCTAAGGGAATGAGTGGAAGAAAGGAGGACCGTCGGATCGAAAGGGATGGACAGTTGCGATCTAATTGGAGGGAGAGCGATGGAAGGGCCAAAAAACTCCAATGGTGTGATGGTGCGACTGCATATGGACCGTTGGTTCGGCGAAGACCAACGGCCGTGATTGGATCGGAGGGTGACCAATCGAGGAACACAAGGGCGGAAATGAGATCAAATCCTGGGTCATTGGTTCTCGTGATTCAACAACCAGGATCCAATCGGGGATCGGCCAATCAAGGCATTGGAGGGTGGCACATTATAAAATCTCCGATTGGCGATGAGCAAGATGCTGCGATGGCCGTCGGATTTAAATGTGAATCGAAAATGGAGATGTCGATCGAAGGGTTAATAAA